>CAUYUJ010017727.1:538187-554203 GCA_963575745.1 Prorocentrum cordatum | reverse complement strand
TGGAACCCGTACGTACCTCCCCAAACCCGAGATTCGGGTCAAATTCGGGTCTTCGGCTTGGGTTGGGTTGGGGTTGTCTGGTAGGTAGTCAGGCTTGGACGCTGCGACACAGCGCGACGGTGAGCTGACACAGTGCCCGCGGAAGCAGGCGGGTGCAGAGAAGAGGCGGCCTGGCCTTGGAGGCTTGCTGGAACAGTTGCTGCATGTTTGGTTCAGGCCCTGGCCTCCTGATGCTCTCCTTCTCCGAGTTTGGCGCGCTTACCCAGAGCCCGCGATATCGGCCGGCAAGCGGCGCAAGATGGCGCAACGCAAACGTTAAGCGTTTGCATTGACAGGCGTACCATGCAAGCACAACGACTCAAGACGCACATAGCCAATCAATACAGGACTGACATATCATAGCCAAGCAATGCGCGGCTGCATTTATGGAAGCAGAGAGGGGGGCAATCGACCTGCGAACTCAGAAGTCGAGAGTATTAATGGTCGCCGATCCTTAATCCTGACAGCCGGTAAAGAGCTACCTTAGGGCCACGTTTGGGCCTCTTCTTCTCGAAGACCTTGGGAATCTCTTGGGGCTCTCCTGGAGCCGCCTGAGCCGCCGTGGGGCGGAGCCCTCTTGAGCTTGTCCAGGTCGATTCCACCTGCTCCGACTCTTCTTGCTTGCCGCCCTTCCATTCTCAGGAGAGGTGTCGCCCTCCTCGTGCTCCTGATGTTCGCCGTCATCGCGCTGTCTTCTTTCACCTCGTCGTCTGCCCCATCGGGAGCTGTAATGGTAATCGCAGCCAGAGAGGAGCCCGGATGCATTGCAAAGCTACTTGGTACACCCTCCGAACGCGCTCTGCCACCACCCCACCTGGGCTAGTTGTTCCTATGTTCGAAGACGGCGGGATATGTAGCAGGCTTTGGTAATATAATTGTTTCTTCTGCGCAGTAGGTCACGGCGTGTTGTTGTTCGTTTCGTTATATATGCATATGTATATATATATATATATATAT
This sequence comes from Prorocentrum cordatum, assembly GCA_963575745.1. NCBI lineage: Eukaryota > Dinophyceae > Prorocentrales > Prorocentraceae > Prorocentrum > Prorocentrum cordatum. The sequence continues at coordinate 553,207 of CAUYUJ010017727.1, read as the reverse complement.
ATATATATGCGTGTTTTTTTGTTCCAAGGCTGTATCCACTGAGTTGTGAGCGAACGACTTGGAGAAACAAGCCTCGTGCCCACACTCAGAGCCTGCACTTCTCGGCTGGCCGCAAAACCCATGAGTCTCGCAGTCGATCTAATGGTCGCGCAGAGATTCGGCCGAGCAGTTGCCCAGGAGCTGCCTGGGCGGCAGTCGCCCAGCGGTTGCCCGGCAAGTTCCGGCAGTTGCCTGCCTTTGGCCCTGGGCCCCGTCGGAGGGCAACACATTCGCAGCTGTTGACGGAGGGGCGCGCGGCGGCGAGCGTTTCGCGCCCCCGCCGGAGTGGCGGCGTGCCCGTGGGAAGTTCTTCAGGAGGGGAAAAAGCACACAGACACAATTAATCGTCGACTCCCAGGAAAATATGGAAAAATGTGGGAATTGGGGGGGAAGACAAAAACCCAGAAACTATCGGAAAATATTGGGAATCTTGTTATTCGTGTGTATTTTTTTTTTTTTTGTGTGTGTGTGTGTGTGTCCCAGGGCCCCTTCAGTTTTGGGGTACAGTTGGACCGAGATATAAAGTCGAGGTCAGTCCGGGGAGGGTGCCCTGATATTCTTTGTGATTGTTGGGCGTTCTTGTGCATACTGGGGAGGGCGCCCTCGGCTGTTCTGTGTGTGTTTGGGCCGGCGGAGGGCTTCATGCTCTTGAAGGATGGTCTTCTGTCCCAGGTCCGACTGTACCGCGCGTGAAGGCCTGCGATCGGGTCGCGCAGTGTTGGTTGGCGATGTGCTTGCGGCCTCGAGGAGCGAGCGGCGGGTGCGTGCGGCAGCCGCTCGTTAGCCAGAGCCGCCGCACGCGCTGCGGCTCTCGCACCTGCCACGTTGATTTGTTCGATGAGCCCGATTCAGAAACCGGCGGCGAGCGGGGGGGGGAAGTGAGAAGGAGAAGGCCTTCTCAGAAGGCGGCGGGGCTTCTCAGAAGCCCTCGCGCCCTCTAGCCCTCCAAAAAGTTTCCTGCGACTTCGGGGAAGGCCCAGAAAGCTCCTCGCAAGGCCGGGGGGGCTTCCGGGTCTTCTTCTGAGACTGCCCGCCCCCTCTCGCTTCCCCGCCGGGGTCGCCGCCAAGAAGAGAGAGGGGCCCAGATCCGCGGCGCGCGCGCGCCGGTTCTCGCCACCCCCCTCGCGAGCTTCGGAACTCACCACCCACCAAACCACCCCCACCCAACCCGAAGGCTCGACTTTACCGTCGATTTCCAGTGGGGGGGGGGTCGGGGAACATCGAAAAAACAGGCGTGGAAGCCTTACCCCCCCCAACCCGAAAGTCGGGTCTTCGGGTTGGGTTGGGGTGGCCTGGCAGGTGGTCAAGCAGAGGCCACGGCTCGCCACCCGAGCGACGCCCACGGGCGGGATCGTCTGGCGCCTGCCCGCGCGAGGTCGGGCGTGCGCGCCTCTGGCCTTCCCGTGCAGCGTTGCGCGCGGGCGGCCCCCGCGCAGGCCGCGGCGTAGGAGGTCGCCGTGTCGTCTCGCGCAGGGTTACGTCGGGCCCGTCCCCCTAGGCCAAAATCCTTGACTTTCCTTAGGTCTTTGAAGGATTTTGGCATTTGCGCCTTTTCGGCTTTCCGACGGCCCGTGACGGCCCCAGAGGCCGCCAAGGTCGCCCCAAGATCGCCCAAGAGGCCTCCAAGATGGCCCCATGACGGCCCAAGAGGCCCACAAGACGGCCCCAAGAGGGGGGTGCTGACAAGGGGGGGGATCTCATGGCGGGGCCATGGTATCTCCCGGATCTCCTGGCGCCTCTTCTTATTTCATTGCGTCCCTGGCCCCCCCGCTTGGGCCGCGCACATGCCGCCGGCCATGATTTGCACCCCCCCCTCCTGGACACCCCCCTCTTGGCCGCCCCCGGCTACAGGGGGAGTGTCGACGAAAAATAGGAAATACCCCCAAACATAGTCAAAACATAGTCCGAAAAATAGCCCGACATAAGCGTAAGGTCGCTGTGGCGTCTCGCGTAGGGGTCCGTCGGGCCTGTCCCCCTACAGGGTGAGTGTCGACGAACAATAAGGAATGCCCCAACAATAGTCAAAACATAGTCCGAAAATAGCCCGACATAAGCGCAAGGTCGCTGTGGCGTCTCGCGTAGGGTTAAGTCGGACCTGTCCCCCTACAGCGGGATCGTCGACGAAAACTAAGAAATGCCCCCCAAAATAGTCAAACAGTGGTCCGAGAATAGCCCGACAGAAGCGTAGGGCCCGTGCCTTTGCGCCGCCCCCTCCCCCGCCGCCTCGGCGGCGCCTCCGGTGCCGCCACAGGCGGGCTCCGCGCGCCAGGGAGGGGGGTCCAGAGCGCAGGTCCAAAGAATCCGCGCGGAGCGCCACGCGTTTGTGTTTATGGCGTTTCTTCTTCTTCTTCTTCTGGACGTGCCGATTTCTTATTCTTCTTCTTCTTCTCTTGGACGTGCGGGTGTTTATGGCCCAAGCGTTTCTGTTTGTGGCCCGTTTCTTCGCGTTTCTTCTTCTTCTTCTAGACATGCCGTTGTCGCGCGACTTCGGTGGTGTCCAGCATGCGAAGCGCCTGCGCGCGGCGGCTCTGCGATGTGGGAATTGCGCATGTGGAGAATGAGCCGTACTAGTACCAGCCTTCGGGAAGCCCGAGCGGATCCTTTGGGGCGCGCCATTCGGGGATGCTCGGTCTTCACCCTTGCGCCCCTGGCAGCCCTCTCTGCAAAGGGTCGACGTGCGCGCGTGCGAGGGGGGCGGCGGCGCTGCGATTCCTGCATGGCGTGATTGAAGAACGCACCGTGTCAGGCTGGGTAGCCCAAGTGGACCTTCAGCGCGCGCCAGTTGGATGTTCAATATGGTATGCCGTTTTCGCCTGGCCTCCGTAGCATCCAGTACGCATAGCGTTTACGCGCGCGGCGGCGGCGCTGCGGTTTCAGCATCGCGAAGTTCAAGAAGTTGCCCTGCGGGCGTGGAAAATCCAAGAGGATCCAGGACGCACCTCCCAGACTTTCAACTGGTACTGAAGATTTGTGCCGTCGCAATTGGCTAAGTCGCCGCTTTGCTTTGGAAAGTCGACTGGAACCTTGGGGCTCGCACCATCGGTACAGTCGGAGCGCTGAAGAAGGAACCCTGTTCGTTGGGGAGGGGCTCCGTGTTCCTTGATCGTTTCACGGTTTGCCTTAGTTTTTCCTCAGGTGTTCGATGGGACATCGAACTTTAACTGATGGGAAAAAGGGGCCTCGTTCCTCATTTAGGGCTCCTTAGGTCAACGCCCCGACTGTACTCTTCAGGCTGAGCATGCTGCTACATCAAGAGCGGCGGCGGCGTGGCGATTCTTTGGTTGCACAATGGAACGTCTGGCGCTCGCCATGTGGGTCTCCAACTTTCAGGGGCAACGATAAGGGTGGGTTAGGCATGTGTGGGGATGAATCGACCCGTCATCGCCCATGGATCACAGATGTGGGGTTCGATCGCCTCAACCTTCCCAGGAGGGTTCCGATTCGCTATCGGGGGCATCTCGCCTATCGGTCGGTGATGCATTGCCCATTCCATGTCGACGTGTCCCCCCCTGCGCCCGTCCCCCCCCCATCTCGTTGCCCCTCAAGCGCACCATGCCGTTGCCGCGCGACCGCTGCACAGCGTCCAGCTCGAGCGGCGGCGCCTCTGCCATGTCTGCTCTGCGCAGCGGAACAGAGTCTCCGGGCCAACCTGACATATCCAATTGAACCTACATCGGCGGCGAGCGAGGGGGTTACACGAGAAGGAGAAGGCCTTCTCAGAAGGCGGCGGGACTTCTCAGAGGCCCTCGCGCCTTCTGCGAAGTGGTCTCTGTCTCCCGGGAAGACTTGGGAAGCGTCTCAAAAGGCCAGGGGGTCTTCCGAGCCTTCCGAGAAGGCCTTCTCCTGCTCATTTCCCCCCCAGGCTCGCCGCCTACGACACCGCACGCCACTCTGATCTTCAGCCGAACATGCCGATGTCGTGCGTGCCTCTCGCGGTGCGGACTGAGGGAGGCAGGTGCCCGCACTTGCGTCAGAGCGGGCCACTGTAAGGCGAATCGTGCGCGGCGTGTGCTGATTGCGCTGGCTTCTTCCGGTACTTCGCCGCCGGGTTCCTGTCCAAGGCGTTCTTTGGCAAGCACATGGTCTTCGGCACCGCCTGATTCCGGGGCGTTCCCCCCTCCTGGCCTCGATGTGAGGGGCCCCTCCTTCTGCCCCCCTCTCGTCAATTCAAGCTGTGCGCGGCCCGCGTAGTTTCGACCGGAAGAGGTGCGCTCTCGACCTGCGGATTAAAAAGAAAGTGTGCTGATTGCGCTGGGCGTGAGGTCGGGCACATCGGGAGGGACGGGTCTCGTCATCTTATTTGGGCTAGCAGCATGTCCGCTCGTCCAGCCACGTCCGATACATGTTTCGGGCTCCGAGAGATCGGTCGGGCGTCGGACCGTCGGACCAGGAATATTTGACGAATAGTGGAACAACGATTAGTGGAATGAGGTTGTTCGAGCACATGCGTTTTCGAAACGACGGCCTCCGCGCCGCGCAGCCCCAAAACGTCATGTACATGCCGGATGGAGTTGCAAAACGGTGCTTCTGCATTCTTAAGCGGGTTCGCTTCTGCACGTGATTTGTAGTTTCGGTGGGTTCCTGCTTGCGAAGCTCGGGAGGGGAAGGAACCACACGCAGACACAAGTCATCACCGACGCCCAGGAAAAGATGGGGGATATATATATATATATACATGGGAAGGGGGGGGGGCGACGAAGACCCAGAAACGAGGGGAACCTCCCAGGGGATCCTTGGATCTGTGTGTCTATTGATTTGCGTGCCCCCGGGCGCCCTCCGCAGCTCCGTGGCCGGGCGCCTCTGCCCAGCGACGGCGGCCACGGGCGGCGCCGACGGCGCCGACCGCGGCGACGGCTGCGACGGCCGTGGCGGCCGTGGCACTTCACCGCGCGGGGGCCGCCAGGTGCCGGCGCTGCCCTCCAACGCCGCGCCGCCAGCCGCGTCGGGGCGCAGCGACATGGTGCCGCCGCGAGTGTCGCTCGGGGGTGGAATAGACCTCCTACCCTGACGCGTCGATTCGTGAACTGTTCTTTGCTTTCCGGTTCTCGACAGGGCGCCGCGGTGAGTATTTTCCAGGCTTGCGCCCGCCAGGCTTGGGCCCGAGGTCGTTTTCACGAAACCACGTTTTGCTAAAGGGAGGTCTGTCCATCCCCGAGTCAGAGGAGTAAGAGGTACATCTGCCTCTGCCTTGCCCTGGCTTTTTCCCCCGTCTGAGGCCTCCTGGGTAGCCCTCGTCGCCACCGCGGGATTCGCTCCGAGATCCTGGTCAGAACGCACCCCGGGAGAGGTCGGGGGAGTAGCGGTATCGGCACCTCTTGTTTATTCAAAAGTGCGGGGAGGAGGCCCAGATTTTTCTCGCGTCGTGGGGAAAGCAAGGCGGATATTTGTTACCAGCTTTCGGTTTCTGACATGTTTGACGAGGCCCTGGGACCGTCAAGAGGCTGCTCCCGAGAAAGGGGTCGATGCGTATGGCACTTCGAGCCGATGTCGGCTACGCGTAAGAGTGACCTTTCGCGGGAGCGACCTTTCTAGAGCGGGGCCACAGGGGGTCCCTTCTGCATTAATTCGCGTGCTTAGATTTGGCTTCCCCGCGGAATCCTGAAGCCGCGCACGAATGATCATTCTTTCTTAGGATTATTATTGCGTTTAGTCGACTATGTGGGACCGCATCGTGGAAACGATCCCACTGATGACTTGTAGAGGAGGACAGCGAACATGAAACTTGAATTGGTATGGAATGGCCTGCCTCCGGAAGGACAGACCCGACGAGGACGGGGGAGGGGGGAGGAGGACGGAGGAGGGACGCGGGACAAGACGAGAGCAGGGTGAGGAGCAGGAGGAGAGCGCAGGCGGAGGGCCATCCTGGGCCCCGGCATGGCGTGCACGCCCTCCCTGCCGAGGGCAGGGGGACCCAGGCATCCGATGAACTGTCTCGTGAAATCCGCGGGCTCCCGAGGCCTCGATCCCGCTCCCCAGGTTCAATGCGTTGGTTGGCCGCGGGGCACGACGACGGCCCCGCGAGGCCGAGATCGAGGAACAGCGCCGGGGTCGAGAACGCTACCCCTCCCGAGGATCTGGGGGGGAGGGGGCGAACGAGGACCAGGAACTCTCACGAACGTGGCGACGGCCGAGCAGCGGGCAGCACCCCGGGAGAGAGAGGGGGGTGCGATGCCGGCAGGAGGGAGGATGCGGGATGGGGGGGCCGCAGAGGGACACGAGGAGTGCTCTGGTTCAGAGCGAGGGCCCGACCGAGGAGGAGGAGGAGGAGGAGGATGCGGGAGGGGAGGAGGAGGAGGAGGAAGGAGAGTATGGGAGGGCTGGGAAGCATCAGTCCTCCCGAAGTCTTGGGGCGAAGGGGGACCAGGAGGCCACGTGAGTGGGGATGCGCCCGGGCAGGCGCCGCCGCCCCCGCAGCCCATCTTCGGCGGCCCGCTTGGGGCATGGACACAGGCCGCGCCGGCAGACGCCCCCCAGCCTCCTCGCCTCCTCCTCAGCCTCCTCCGCCGCCTCCTCCTCCTACCTCCTCCTCCTCCTCCTCTCCCTCCTCCTCCTCCTCCTCCTCCTCCTCCTCCTCCTCCTAGTAGTCGGTGTTAGAGGCTCGGAGATTCCTTCCGACCGATCCAAGTGCGCGAGCGCACCGTCGACTCCAGGGCCCCCCCAGAAAATTCGATTAAGAAGGCCAAGGGGAGTGGCCGAGCCCGCCGCGTCGCCATGGTATTTATGACGTGCAGTCCATACACAACAAGTGGCAGTGAAAGATTGGAGGACACCAGTGTAGTACTCAGTGATTGGGACTTCGTAAGTCTGAGTGGGACACACGAATGGGCGGGAGATGGACCGTGCAAGAGATCCGACCTACAACACCACACCATTGGGCCTTGCGTTGTGGAGGAAGGGCAGGTGGATTACTAAAGTATGTGGGGTATCTATATTGGTAATGAAAAGAAGACCCCAATAGTCCCTGCACAGCACTCTTTACCTTCCTAACAACATACAGGGAATGGCGGCTGAAATCTGGTTGCAGACTCGGGAACTAGATAATGCTTTTTGCTATATCTATAGACATTTGTGTGCCCCTCGCACACTTTTAATAATTATGGACACTTTTGTTCCCGAGTTACACATTGGTTTGGGCAGGACTGTCACAAATTAGGATACAGTTCGACACCCATGATAGCAGGGGACATGAACACGGACTTCGGAAGGCACAGAGACTCAGACGGAATAGTGCAGCCGAGCGCAGATAGACATGCTGGTTCGCCTGCACCAAAAATCGAAACAGGAACGGTCGAGGAACCATTCATTCTGCGAGCGAGACGGGATGTGCGATGCGACTGTTTTTACCGACATAGGTGCGACGTACTACGGACCGCAAGGGTATGAATGCCGCATCGACCAGTTTCTCATCCCCACAGGTGCCCTACAGCTTGTCGATCGCTGCCAGGCCATTCGGTACTCTGCCAGGAGACTGCAGCTCATCAAGTGCAAGTGGCACAGAGATCACCTGCCTGTTTTTTCTGACCATTCCCCTCGCCCTCGCCCATGCGCTTGCCATCCGCGCTAGACGTGCAAATAAGGGTGTCAGTGGAGACGCGCTGATGAACTGCTTGCGGAGAGGTAAGGCGGGAGTTCTGTCAGCACTTGGAGGAGTAAATGGTGAGGAGCGGCAGGGAGAATGGGAAGCAGCGCGGCAGAATTCTACTCCAGACCTGGCGTGGATGCTCCCGCGTAGGGGCCATGAGGACTGCGACGAGAAGATCTTTCGGAGATCCTCCTGCCACGTTTGACGGGGATGGCCATATGGCACGGGCTGAGAGAATGGAGATGCTGGCCAAAAGGAGGGGACTGCGACCGCGCCAGGGAGACGCGCCCACCGAGCAGGAACTGGGCGGAGCGCGGGCAGAGCTAGCACTGGCGACGGTCCTACTGAGGGGGCTCAGAGAGGAGCATCCCAAGAAGCGCAGGGCACAAATTGCCGAACGGGTTTTGGGAGCCTACGAGCAGTCGAACATCGAAGAGACGCATCGACTTGGGACTGCCTGCATTATGACCGGCAGAGGCCCAAAGTGGAGGTACTATTATTCCCCACAGCCTCACTAGGTGGCCGAGCTACAAGTCGGCATGAACATCGACATGCAGACATACTTGCAAGTGGTATTAGCTCGAAATGCAAACTCATCACCATCAAACCTCATTCTTATCACCCGAAGGTTGGTTTATGAGCCCGTAATGCGTACTACCCGGATCCTACTCATTTGCATGCTCATCTTCCCTCCTGGCTATCCCCTTCTTCCTCCTCCACTCCCCTCCTCCATCCTCCTCTCTCCCTTTCTCTCTATGTCTGTCTGTCGTGCTCCTCTTGTCGAATGCTCCCTGACCCCTCATTCCTGCTCGCTCCTCCCCTCCCTGCCCTCTCCCCCCCTCCCGGTTACTTTCCCTTGGATTTGGCTCGTGGCCAGCGCGGGAGCGGGCGGGGGTACAGTTGGCAGCGGAGAGGTGTACATATGTATATCTATATGTATTTGTATAGGTATATGTGTATGTATATGTGTATATACATGTATCTGCAAATGAACATCAAATCCTGACAACGCTCGGCGACAAGCTAGAGCTGATCGCCGCGATCGTCCCTCTCGTGAAGGCCAGCGACACCTGCGACGCAGCGAAGTTCAAGCTACAGCTCAGCCTATACCCCAGGAGCGACGACGACTTCAGCGTGACCTGCGACCCACTCATCCCGACGAGGGCGAGCTACAAGCCAGGGCAGTGGTCGACGGTGCACATGGAAAGGTTGCTACATACGAAGCTGACGCAGCAAGAGAACGCACACATGGGATAGACTTATTCGCTTTTCATTGGACAAGGCATAGTTGTGCGCAATGGGACCCATGTATTCCACAAAATACGGCAAATATTAGCATTGGGAGCTGATCGTCTGCATCAGAGTGTGCGCCTATAGTTGTGCAGGGCATGTGGAGCCCACCTCTCGCATCACAGAGTGCGCCTGCATCCGCAGTTGTTCAGGGCATGGGAGGCCCAGCGCCTACCTTTTACCGCAGTGGTCCAGGGCTCGTACCGCCCACTTCCAGCATCCTCGAATACACCTACGTGAGTTGTTCAGACCATGGGACGCCCACGTTGTTTGCTTACGAGTGGTACTTCGACGCGTCCCCGTACCGAGATTTGGACAGCTTCGCTGCTGGCACATGCCCGTGCACTGGCCCAGGCTGAAAAGCACAACCTTGCTGAGCCTCCCGAGCCAAGCCTGCCCTGCAGCCCAGTGCATCATCACCCCTCCCCGCCTCCCGAGTCTCTGGAGCCTCCTCTCCTCCCCCCTCGCCCCAAGCGGCCTCGTAGGCCCTCTGTTCCTCCGCCGCTGTCCCAACGACAACCGCCATCGATTCGAGGCTCGTCTTTTCCTCCCCCCGCCGTCAGGCGAAGCCCAGGATGGGACTCGAGATTCAGGGATTCCATCATGAGACTTGTAGGCGTTAAGACCTGTTTTTTTTTGTCCCGTCCGTCAGTGATCACGCTGTTGCTGTTCGGGTGTGGCCCGATCCTGGAGGCACCCAGCGTCAGAGACATCCGAACTGATGCTTCCGAGGGGTCCGCCCCGATCCGACTTATATGTATATACTTCATGATGTTCCCAACCGGCTTTAGCCTTGACCACCAAAAAGAATTTCGAGTGAGAGTTTTCACGTGTCGGGCCTTGTGAGACTCTGTTGCGATACTCTTTCGACACTATTTCAAGACTTTTCCGGGAACTCTACATTTTTTCTGGGATGTGGTCTTTAAGTACGATGGGAGCAACCTAAACATGTATGTGCACACGCATATATATACATACATACACATATTTTTATATATATATAGATGGGTTGCCACGTGTTTACACACCGCTCATCCGAACTAGCCCGAACATTGGTCCGAATCGCGCCTTCGGCAACGATCGCGTTGGCTTCGAGCTCAGCCTAAGTATTCGGAAACAGCCCGTCTGCGCGATCCAAAAAGGCTCCAAGAAAAGTAGAATTCAAACGATCGCGTGCGCAAAACACGCACAATGTTTCTGCTGAGTAGTATCCGTAATCTGGGCCCCAGGCTCAAGCGCTCCTAGACCCGAGGCCTCTTTCTCGGTGGCGAGCGAAGGGGGAACTGAGAAGGAGAGGCCTTTCTCAGAAACCCTCGCGCCTTCTGAGAAGTTTTCTTCGTTTCCGGGGAAGTTTTCTGAAAACGTTTTTTGCGTCATCGGGGAACATTTCTGCGTCTTCGGGGAAACCCTGCGCCGTCTGAGAAGTTTTCTGCGTCTTCGTAGAAGGCCGCGGGACTCCCGAGCTTTCTGAAAAGGCCCGCCTCTTCTCATTTCCCCCCTCTCGTTCGCCGCCGACTTTCAGTTTTGCACCGCCGAGTCGCGCAGGGCAGCCATGCCGGCAAATTCGGAGAAGGAGCACCTGTCCATCGTGATCTGCGGCCACGTCGACAGCGGCAAGAGCACCACCACGGGACGCCTGATCTTCGAGCTGGGCGGGCTGCCCGAGCGCGAGCTCGAGAAGCTGAAGGCGGAGGCCGAGCGCCTCGGCAAGGGCTCCTTCGCCTTCGCGTTCTACATGGACCGCCAGAAGGAGGAGCGCGAGCGCGGCGTGACCATCGCTTGCACCACCAAGGAGTTCTACACCGAGAAGTGGCACTACACCGTGATCGATGCCCCGGGCCACCGCGATTTCATCAAGAACATGATCACCGGCGCCTCCCAGGCGGACGTTGCGCTCATCATGGTCCCCGCCGACGGTAATTTCACGACCGCCATCGCCAAGGGCAACCACAAGGCCGGAGAGATTCAGGGGCAGACTCGCCAGCATTCCCGCTTGATCAACTTGCTGGGCGTGAAGCAAATCTGCATCGGCGTCAACAAAATGGACTGCGACACTGCCGGATACAAGCAGTCCCGCTATCCGTCTGCCTGCGGCACCGCCTGCCACCGTGCCAGCCCAGCAGCGTAGCAGGGAGGAGAGCAAGTTCAAGACCCGCTGCAATGCATTGCTCTGTCTGAACTGGCGCGGGTCTTAAACACCCCATCCATTTCCTCTGTTTCGTTTTAGTGGACCCCAAAGGGGGTCCAGCTACAAGGGGGTGGTTCAATTAATCTGGTGCAACAGATTTGTAGGTTGCAATAGATTTGGTGCGTGCAATACATTCCGGGGCGCAGATGTACTGCTGGGTTTTCGTGTGCAATATTCTAGTTGTAATACAATGCAATACAATTATCTGGCGCACTACCTGTGCAATACGCTTCGAACATATTGCACCAACCACTTTCAACTGGACCCCCTTTCGGGTAAACCAAATTCATTTCCCTTCTCCCCCCTCCTCAGTTCCTCCTCCCCTTCCTTCCTTTGGAATGCGCCTTGGTGCTCCTCTGGGGCCTTCTGATGAGGTTTTATGCTTTAGGGCCCTAGGCGGCTTGGTGCAGCCATCCCGTGGCCGTCTTGGACGCTTCCCAGGCCGTCGAAAGGCCGTCTTTGGGCTGTCGTGGCCCATGTTGGCAAGCCTTCCCGACGCCGCCTTTCGGTTGCAAGACATCGAGAGCGAGCATACCTTCAGCTTTCTTGCGTTCTGGGCCCTCTTGGGGACATCTAGGAACTTGCTAGGGTTAAGTCGGGCGTGTTGATCTACAGGAGGAATATTCAAAACAAGTTGTAGAACATACTCTGGGGATGATTCAAAACATGTGTTTGACGTATTGTTGAGTATTGTTTAAAAGGTTCGTCCAAGATCCGCTTGTAGGGGGACATGCCCGACCTACTGCTGGGGAACGGTTGGCCGTCTTAGGCTGATCTTGGAGCGCCTTGCAGTCGCATCCTCCCGGATGCGGGGCATGCTTGGAGCTCCCGTGGGGCTGTCCCGACTCCTCGTGTGTAGCAGTGGGGCGTCGGTCTAAGGGGTGGTCCAGTGGGGCGGGGGGGGGGGGGGCGCCTGGAACTCGGGAGGGGAAAACACAGCCAACGAAGAAGCGTCGATCCCGCCGAAAGCATGGGAAGGCACTGGAAGTGGGGGGGGAGTCGCGAATCCAGAAAGCATCAGAAGTATATGGGTAATCTTGGGAGTTGTGTCTATTCATTTGTATCCCTGGGCCCCTTCAAGAACATCGCCCACGCCTTCCCAGACAGCAAGCAGCGGTTCTGCCGGGCCCCGGCGTGCCGAGGGCGGGGCGGCGGACGACGAGATCGCCAACGAGATGAAGAGCATGCTGGTGAAGGTCGGGTGGAAGAAGGACTTTGTCGAGAAGGGCACGCCTGTGATGCCCATCTCGGGCTGGATGGGCGACAACCTGCTGAAGAAGTCCGACAACATGGGCTGGTGGAAGGGGTGCGACGTCGAGTACGGCAAGGAGACCATCCACGTGGACACCGTCTACGACGTGCTCGACGTGATGTGCTGCGCTTAACTGCTTCTCGAACCGCTCGGGGCTCTCTGTCCCCCCCGTTGGATCTTGCAGTTTCGGACATTCTGGAGCTGCAGTTTGCTGTCTCACAGTTGCTACTGTTTGTACGGGCAGCTACATGCAGTCAGCATTTCGCGGCTATCGTTTGGTGTTCCGTCCATCTCTGGAGATTGACTTCCTTTCCACGGTCAATATTCCCCAGCAGTGTGTGCAAACTTTTTCAGGCGAGCAATACAGTGGGGGCCAGCGCCATGAAACACCCTGCTTGCCTCCGGGGTGCTCTGGGTTTCTTGGGTTTCGATGGTTTTGCGACGGAAAGCGTGACGTTATAACTCCTGACAGGCGGCCGTGTGGAGATTGTGTGTTGTTCCCCTCTGGCGGATAACGCTCGTTACAGGGGCCAACCCTAGGGTAACGAAGAATGACATAAACACAAACAATCAGAGGTCCGCGCGAATTTCTCGGATCGGCGCTGAGGCCCCCCTGGCGCGCTCCAGGCACCAAGGAGGGGGGGGGTCCAGCGCGGATCCGAGAAATTTGCGCGGACCTCCCGAGTTTCATGCTTGTGTAAATGCTCGGTTCCCTAACCCCCCCCTTCCTGGGTACACCTTAGGCGATGCCTAAGAAAACCCAAGTTTTCGGCCAGAGTCTCGATAATTCTTAACGTTTCAACGTAAATCCTAAGATTTTAATAGAAATTTAGGGTTTTTAGTCAAGTTCTGAGACTATGAATTTCTTAACCCATGGTTTCGTAAGCATTTCGCAGGGTGTACGGTAACGTTCGCTGGAGCTCAGTAGACGGAGGTCAGCGCAATCGGGGGTCAGTCAGAGCGCCGGATCTTGCAGGAGTCCATAGAGCCGGCGGCGCATCGACCCGGGTTTGGGTGCCGGGTCCTGCAGGATCCCGCTGGATCTTGCAGGATCCCGCGCGGTCTGATTGGCCCGGGTCAGTGGACTCCCGAGGGGGGGGCCAACATGCAGGTGCCCGGTGTGTTGCTCAGAGGTGTATTGCGGTTTCCACGTGTTGCCGTGGCACATGCAGGCTCATCCCTGGTGCTCGAGCACGCATTGCGCTGCTTCCCCTTTTGCGACTCTGACGGGGTCCGGCGTGCTGTTGTACATGCGCCTGGTATTCGCACGCACTGTGGTGTTCGCGGTCACGTTGTGGCATTCGCAGGTGAACGCGGTGTTCGCGAGAGAAGGAGGAGCAAGAGGAGGAGGAGGAGGAGGAGGACGGCGATGACGAAGAAGGACGAGGGAGGTCAGAAACAGCATGGTTGAAGTATTGGTTCGACACGCACAAGCCGCTGCAAGCGCGGTGACGGTTTCTAGCTTGTCGCTGCCGCGGCCGCTGCCGCCGCCGTCGTCAACCTCGTCGTTCGTTGTCGTCGCCGTCTTCGGCGTGTCGTCGTCGTAGGCGTCGTCGTCATCGTCGTCGTCGTTGGTAGTCGTCCGTCGTTAGTCTTCAATCGTCAGTCGACAGTCGTCAGTAGTCAGTCGTCGTCGTCGTCGTCGTCGTCGTCGTCGTCGTCGTCGTCGTCGTCGCCTGTCGCCTGTCGTATGTCGTCGTCGCCGCCGTCGCCGCCGTCGCCGTCGTCGTCATCGTCGTCCTCGTCGTCCTCGTCCTTGTCGTCCTCGTCGTGTCCGGCTGCCCTGCTGATCACCGCCGTCTGCCTGCTCTACAGTGGGGGCCATGCCAAGAAACACCCTGCTTGCCTCCAGGGTGCCCTGGGTTTCTGTTAGACGGTTTTGCGATGGAAAGCGTGGCGCTCCCGCACCAAAAATCAGTGGACGTCCTGGGGTCTCGTGGTTGGGTTTTTTGCGGAAGGTTCCATGTGGACTGGACTCCATTGTACGAGCTCATGTTTGGGCCGTTACTCGTTCCATCGTCGGATGGTCGAGGCTGCCCGTGGTCCATAGACCCCTCCGTCCATGATCTGGGGTTCCTTGTGGCCAGGCTGCTCTCGCAGCCTCCGCCCGGGGGAGGCGGGGGGGGGATGCTGAGGAGAAGGGGGATGGGGAGGAGAAGAGGAGGGGAAGGAGGAGAAAGAGGGAGAGGGGGAGGAGGAGGAGGAGGAGGAGGAGGAGGAGGAGGAGGAGGAGGAGGAGGAGGAGGAGGAGGACTAGGAGGAGAAGGAGGAGAAAGAGGAAAAAGAGGAGAAGGAGGAGGAGGAGGAATAAGAGGAGGAGGAGGAAGAAGAACGCGACGACGACGACCATTCCGATGACGACGATTTCGATTACGACGATGCTGACGTCGGCGATGACGACGACGGCGATGCCGAGTCTGACTACGACAACGACGATCTTAATGACGACGAACTCGACGACGACGACGACGATTCCGACGACGATCGTGACTTTGACGGCGACTCTGACGACGACGGCGACGACGACGGCGATGACGACGGCGTCGACTCTGACGACGACTCCCTCGACTCTGAGGGCGTCTCCGATGAGGATGCCTGCGACGAGGTCCCGACTGATGCCGACGATGATTTCGACGAGGACCCAGTTTGCTACCACGATTCCGACGATG
>CAUYUJ010017727.1:498187-535687 GCA_963575745.1 Prorocentrum cordatum | reverse complement strand
ATGGAGCCAGGGATGCCGAAAGAATTTCGTTGCTTGGCGCATTGTTTCACTGCGTTCAGCGGCGGTCATGCCCACGCTACCTTCCGTTCCCATCTACCTCTAACGTGCACGGCGTCTTCTTTTGCCTATGCCATACAGTTTGCACCACGCATCACGGTTTGCACAGCTTGCAGCATGGATAACTTGCACCGCATAACGTTCCCCCACACAGCTTGCACACAGCTTACATACCCAGAGTGCAAGAGCTCATTACTTTGAGCCCACGAAGGTAAACACTCCGTTCTAGCAGCGAAAGCTGAAAAGTAAGAACGCGCAGCCCCTGAGTGCTTTCACTGACCAATAAGGTGCCGCGTGCCAGAGAGGCCCACCAGCGCGCCAATGCGCATGCCGATCTCTGGCATCTACAAGATCAAGGGCGTCGGCGATGTGCTCGCTGGGCGAGTCGAGCAGGGCGTTGTGAAGCCGGGCGAGGAGGTCGTGTTCTTGCCCACGCACACCGCTTCCAACCCGTGCACTGGCAAGGTGTTCACCGTGGAGATGCACCACCAGCGCGTCGATTTCGCGAACCCTGGGGACAACGTTGGCCTCAACATCAAGGGTCTCGACAAGAACAACATGCCCCGCTCGGGAGATGTGATGGTCTACAAGAAGGACACCACCCTGGGCCAGACGAAGGAGTTCGACGCGCAGATCCAGGTGCTGGACATCCCCAACGAGATCAAGGTCGGCTACTCCCCGATCGGCTTCGTGCGATGCGGGCGCGCGGCGTGCCGCATCAGCAAGCTGAAGTGGAAGATGGGCAAAGAGACCGGCGGCAAGAAGATGGAGGACCCCCACTCCCTCAAGTCGAACGAGATGGCGCAGTGCAGCTTCCAGCCTCAGCAGCCGCTGGTGTGTGACACGTTCAAGAACTGCGAGGGTCTGTCCCGCGTGGCGTTCATGGACGGAAACGGTGTTGTGATGCTTGGGAAGGTCATCTCCTGCGAGCGCAAGGAGGAGGGCGGCGCCGGCGGCAAGAAGAAGTGAGCGCGTGCCTGAGCACAGGGAGCCACACAGCCGCCGAGACATAACTGCAGGACGTCCACGGGCGATCTCCCTCCGCCGGCGCCAGGCCCCTCCCGGCACGGCCCCGCGGCGCGGGATGTCGAGATGTGCACCCCTAGTGGCGGCGCCGCAGGGCGCCGCCCCAGGGGTGCCAGGGAGAAGGTTCGGCGATGGTCGAGAAGCCGTACGCTTAGGTCGGGCATGTCCCCTGCAGGGTGATTTTGGACGAAAAGTAAAAAGTAGTCAGAACATATTCCAGAAACATAAAAAATAATATAGAAATCGTCCCCAGACTCGTTTTACTATTTTTGGATACTCCTGTAGAGGGACAGGCCCGACTTACCGTACGAGGACGTCTGGCATGTATGTTTAGGGTGCTCTCTGGCTTTCCAGTCGCGGGCGTTCCCGGTTTTGGACCCGTGCGAGGCGACCAGACATTTCAACGAAGTTGTCTCGCACCGGGCCGCTCTGCGACGGAACGCGCTCGCAAGGCAAGAACGCGCCTTTGGAGCCAGTATCAAAGGGGACCCCAGCTCGAAGCTATCCCCAACCCCCTTGCCCTGCCGGGGGAGTGGGGCTTCGAAAGCCCCTCCCTCCCCGTCCCTTCCTTTTGAAGCGGGGGCCACGAAACGCTGCCAAGATGGCGTGGTTGTGAGTTGTTCGTGTTTGTTTGCGCCCCTACTGCTTCTCCGACAATCCAGGCCGCCCAGAACAGGGGCCAGAGTACAGAGGAGACCCATGCCAAGAAACACTCTGCTTGCCTCCAGGGTGCCCTGGGTTTCTACGTCCTGGGGTCTCAGGGTTGAGTTTCTCGTGGAAGGTTTCTAGTGGTCGGGCCCCCCACTGTAGATTATAGAAAGGGTCCATGGGTCACGCAGCACCTCCCAGGCGGCTCTCGCTCCAGAGCCCCCCGGTTCTCTCCACGTCGTCGCCGACGCATCGCCGAGGCATCGGCGATGCGGGGGCGGTCGATCCCACCCACTCCGAGCTTCTTAACGCACGAGCGATCTCACGATCGATCTCACTATCTTTCGCACTGCGCCGACTTCACGCTCGGTCTCACGATCGACCTTGCCATCGTCCTCACTGTCGATTCCACGATCGATCTCACTATCGATCTCGCAATCGATCTCAATATCCATAGTACGAATTGTCCAACCGTCCACTGCTTGGGGGTGTTCCTCTGGCAAGAATTTCTTAGCCGGCAGCGCGAGGGCGGCGAGGACGCTGCGCCTCCCCGGGGGCTCCCAGGCCAGGGGTACCCCCCTCCCCTTCCCGCGTCGGGGGCGCTGGCTGAACGGTGGGAACCAACAAACGTGTGGAAATAAGCTTTTACAATTGGTTCTCAAACCCGTCATGTTGCCATGTTATGTTTCCGAGGCCCCGCCAATGCTTACTTCATTTTCATGAAACCCCCCAAACGCACACCTCGCAACGATTAGCACCCCTCGAACGACAGAACAAACGCGGCAATTCGACACCGAAAGAGCTCGTTCCACTACTCGCAGAGTGCCTACTCCAGATTTCGTAATAAAGGGAGGGGGGTCTCATTTCGGGGGGGGTCTCTTCCAGGCTGTCTTGGAGGGCCCGGGGGGTCTGGGGACGATGTTTTGGAGGGTTCTCCCACGGGGGAGGTCTGAAATGGCTTGTCTTGGAGGGTCCAGACCCCCTCCCTTTTATTACGAAATCTGGAGTACTCGCAAACGTCCGAAAAACAAGTGTCTGCATCGATGCAAGATGTCGTAGATTCCGCGCGGCGGATCCGGGCCGTCTGCGAGTAGTTACCTTACGAGTCGTGGAACGCGGTTGTCTAGCAAAGGGGACTCGTGAAATTCGCTGCACGCAGCTGCTTTCCGGCCCCGCCGCTCAGCACGCCTTCTCGAATACAGTCGACGACAGACTTAAGAGTGGCCCTTCGCCGGAGGGACCCTTGGTCCGGAAACAGTGGGATTCCCCGATCGCCGAACGCGATGTGGTGGTAGCGTCTTGCGCGCCTGTGTTAAGGCACCCCGCGGCCCCAAAACATCCGCCCGCCAAAGGTGGGCACCTCCTGCATGCAGGCGTGTCCGGAAAACAGTTGGGGGGAGTCCCCGATCGCCGAACTCGAATGTATGGTGGTAGCGTCTTGCGCGCCTGTGTTAAGGCACCCCGCGGCCCCAAAACATCCGCCCGCCAAAGGTGGGCACCTCCTGCATGCAGGCGATGCGTGGGCCAGCTGCGCACAGCTGATCCACCGCACCCTTTGCTTTCCCCCTCCCCGCCCCCCCCCCTGGGGAGGTCCTCAGGTCGGGGGCCGCAGCGCTGTTCCGGGTGGCCGGTCTGGGTCCTTCCCCTCTGCCCGCCGCCGCCCCCTCCGGCCCCTTCCCGCCCGCTGCCGCCTGCCTCCCCCGCCGCCTCCCAGGGCAGCGCCCCTCTCGCCCGTCGCCCCCGCCCCCTGCACTTCCCTGCCCCTGCTGGCCGTCTGCTTGGTTGCGCGGCTGTCCCGCTGCTGCTCGTGCGCTCTCCTCGCCCCCGCTTCGCACCGCCGGCCCTTCTTCCGGGCCGGGCGCGAGCTCCTCCGCGGCGCCTCCGCGCCCCTGCTGGGGGAGAGCGAGTGGGTCGGCACAGCTCCGCGCCGCGGCCCCCCGCCCCGCAGGCCGACCTGCAGACCCTGCCGCGGTTCCCGCACCACGAGTCCTTCCCCATGGCGAGGATGCTGATCGGCCGATGCCTCCAGGGGCTGCTGGGCGCGCAGCGCCGCACCGCCCGGCGGCCACGCGCGTCCTCCCGCCCCCCCCGCCCTCCCTCCCTGCAGGCTCCAATGGCCCCGGAGACGCCCCAGAAGGGCCCCCGAGGACAGCCCGAGTGCTCGATGCGTCCTTCGCACGGGCGGCGTCCCGCATCCTTCTTACCCCCACTTTTGGCACTCATTTTGCTGCAGCCCCGGGAGGGAGGAATCTGGAGGCCCGTGCAGGACGGGAGGAGGCCCGCGACCAGTGCGCGTGGGAGGTGCGCCTCGTTCGAAGGAGCGGGACGGTTTTTGGCCGAGAGAGCTGCCAGAGACGACGACGATTCCGAGGACAGCGACGGCGACGACGACGAGGACGACGCCGCCGACGCCGCCGCCGCCGCCGACGCCGACGAGGACGACGCCGCCGACGCCGACGCCGACGCCGACGCCGACGCCGACGCCGACGCCGACGACACCGACGACGACGACGAATGATGATGATGATGATGATGATGATGATGATGATGATGATGATGATGATGATGATGATGATGACGATGATGATGAAGATGAAGATGAAGATGAAGATGAAGATGAAGATGAAGATGAATATGAAGATGAAGATGATGATGATGATGATGATGATGATGATGATGATGATGATGATGATGATGATGCTGATGATGATGATGATGACGATGATGATGATGACGATGATGATGATGATGATGATGATGATGATGATGATGATGATGATGATGATGATGATGATGATGATGATGATGATGATGATGATGATGATGATGATGATGATGATGATGATGATGATGATGATGATGAAGGGGAGGAGAATGAGGAGGAAGAGGAGGTAGAGGAGGAGGAGAAAGAAAGAGCAGAAGGAGCAAATCAAGGAGGAAGAGGAGGAAAAGGAGGAGAAGGAACAGGAGGAGAAGGAAGAGGGGAGAGAAGGAAGAAGAAGAAGGAGAAGAAGGAGGCGAAGGAGGAGGGGAAGAGGGGGAGGAGCAGGAGTTTCGAGATTTGCTTCTCAGCTTCTTAGCCAGCCTACACGAATGAAGTGAAGGAACCCGCAGGGTGATAAGATTAGGTCGGGCATGTCCCCCTACAGGCCGATTCTGGGCATTTTTTCCCGGAAAGGGCATGGGCCCAGGGTTCTCTTTTAGTAGGTTTAAAGGACCCCCCCCGGTTTTTGCCGGCGAATTTTTGTCCGATAAATAACGATGTAATGTTTTTTTTTTTTTTTTTTTTTTTTTGAAAAAGTGCGTTTCGTGCGTGCCCGCTCGAGGAAAGTGCGCCCCCCATCTCGGATCCTCGATAAAAAACAGGGTCTGCAGACCCCCGTTTTCCTTCGTAGAAATAAGGGTGCGGAGCGTTTTTCGCAGAGTCCTCGACAAATAACGGGGTCTGGAGCCCCGACCGCGACGCAGAAAAGCGCTCCGCGCGCAGGAATTCCGAGGATGTCTCGCGCGTGCCGCGCCCCGCGCGCAGGAATTTCGAGGATGTCTCGACTAATTCGCTTGTTTAGCGAGGATTTCTTTGGATTTTGACAGGATGTCTCGAGCGAAACGCTTGTTTTTTTTCAGAATTTGTTGAGGATGTCTCGAGCGAAACGCTGGTTTTGCAAAATTGGGGGGATGTCTCGAGCGGGAGCCTCGTGGGTGGCCAGAATTGAGAGGATGTCTCAGGCGAAATGCTTGTTTTCACGTCCCGCTCGCAGGAATTCCGAGGATGTCTCGCGCGTGCCGCGTCCCGCGCGCATGAATTTTCAGGATGTCTCGGCTAATTCGTTTGTTTAGCGAGATTTCTTTGGATTTTGACAGGATGTCTCGAGCGAAACGTTTGTTTTTCAGAATTTGTTGAGGATGTCTAGACTAATTCGTTTGTTTTGCCAGGAATTCTTTGGATTTTGATAGGATGTCTCGAGCCGACGAAACGAAACGCGTGTTTTTCCGAATTTGTTGAGGATGTCATCGAGCGTAAGTGGTTTTGCCGAAATTTAATTTGGTTTTGTCTCGAGCGGGGGAGCCTCGTGGGTGGCCAGAATTGAGAGGATGTCTCATGCGAAATGCTTGTTTTCACGTCCCGCTCGCAGGAATTCCGAGGATGTCTCGCGCGTGCCGCGTCCCGCGCACATGAATTTTCAGGATGTCTCGGCTAATCCGTTTGTTTAGCGAGATTTCTTTGGATTTTCCCGGAAAGGGCATCGGCCCAGGGTTCTCTTTTAGTAGGTAAACCTGTCCCCCGGTGCCTGCTTGAGGGAGGCCGGCGAATTTTTTCCCTGATAAAAAACGAGGTCGAAGGAGGCCGGCGAATTAAAATTTGAGGATGTCTCGAGCGAAACGCTTGTTTTTCAGAATTTGTCGAGGATGTCTCGAGCGAAACGCACCTCTTGCGGTTGGTGGAAGAGTCTCGAGCCGAAACGCTTGCTCCGCAGGAGTTTGCCTGGGATTGTCTCGAGCGATAACGCTGGTTTTGCAGTGCCGACCCGCGACGCGGAAAATAAAATAAAAAAAAAAAAAAAAAAAAAAAGCGCCCCGCGCGTAGGAATTTCGATGATGTCTCGACTAATTCCTTTGTTTTTGTACGATTTCCTGGAATTTTGGCAGGATGTCTCGAGCGAAATGCACGACCCCACCCTAGCACGACCATACCCCAGCACGACCACACCCAGCACGACCAGACCCCAGCACGACCCCACCCCAGCACGACCCCACCCCAGCACGACCATACCCCAGCACGACCACACCCCAGCACGACCCGACCCCAGCACGACCCTACCCCAGCAAGACCACACCCCAGCACGACCACACCCCAGCACGACCTCACCACAGCACGACCACACCCCAGCACGACCACGCCCCAGCACGACCACGCCCCAGCACGACCACGCCCCAGCACGACCACCCCCTAGCACGACCACCCCCCCAGCACGACCACCCCCCAGCACGACCACCCCCCAGCACGACCACACCCCAGCACGACCACTCCCCAGCACGACCACACCCCAGCACGACCACACCCCAGCACGACACACCCCAGCACGACCACACCCCAGCACGACCACACCCCAGCACGACCCGATCGATAAATCACAGGGTGCGGAGCACCCCAGCACGACCACACCCCAGCACGACCCCACCCCAGCACGACCCCACCCCAGCACGACCACGCCCGAAGACGACCACACCCCAGCACGACCACACCCCAGCACGACCACTCCCCAGCACGACCCCACCCCAGCACGACCCCACCCTAGCACGACCACCCCCCAGCACGACCACACCCCAGCACGACCCCACCCCAGCACGATCACACCCCAGCACGACCCCACCCCAGCAAGACCACACCCCAGCACGACCGCACCCCAGCCCGACCTTACCACAGCACGACCACACCCCAGCACGACCACGCCCCAGCACGACCACGCCCCAGCACGACCACGCCCCAGCACGACCACGCCCCAGCACGACCACCCCCCAGCACGACCACCCTCCCAGCACGACCACCCCCCAGCACGACCACCCCCCAGCACGACCACACCCCAGCACGACCACTCCCCAGCACGACCACACCGCCTTGGTTGAGTGGTTGCCTGTCGTCGTGGAATGTTTCGTGGGGTGTCTCGTGGAATGTTTCGCGGGGTGTCTCGTGAATTGTTTCGTGAGGTGTCTCGTGGAATGTTTCGTGAGGTGTCTCGTGGGCTGTTTCGTGAGGTGTCTCGTGGGATGTTTCGTGAGGTGTTGCCCAGTTGGGTATCATGAAAACGTGTCCATGCTCCACATGTCTATATCCCTTTCCGGGTTCGTGGGTCCATCATGTTGACAGGATGTCTCGAGCGAAACGCTTGTTTTTCAGAATTTGTTGAGGATGTCTCGACTAATTCGTTTGTTTTGCCAGGAATTCTTTGGATTTTGATAGGATGTCTCGAGCGAAACGCTTGTTTTTCAGAATTTGATGTCTCGCGCGAAACGCTGGTTTTGCAAAATTGAGAGGATGTCTCGAGCGGGGGTCTCGTGGGGTGCCAGAATTCAGAGGATGTCTCAGGCGAAATGCTTGTTTTCACGTCCCGCTCGCCGGAATTCAGAGGATGTCTCGCGCGTGCCGCGTCCCGCGCGCAGGAATGTTGAGGATGTCTAGACAAATTTGTTTGTTTGGCAGGGATTTCTTTGGATTTTGACAGGATGTCTCGAGCGAAACGCTTGTTGTTCATAATTTGTTGAGGATGTCTCGAGCGAAACGCTGGCTTTGCAAAATTGGGGGATGTCTCGAGCGGGGGTCTCGTGGGGTGCCAGAATTCAGAGGATGTCTCAGGCGAAATGCTTGTTTTCACGTCGCGTGGCGCGTCCCCTGGCACATCCCGTGGCACATCCATTGGCACGTTCCGTAGCGCGTCCCTTTGGCACGTCCCGCGGTGCGACCCCATGGCCGCCCCTGCAACGAATCGCCCCGTGGCGCGTCCCCTGGGTACGTTTCGCGGCGCGTCACTGCTGGCATGATCCCCCTGATCAATTAGCCTCTGGGGCAGCTACTATGTGTTCAGGCAGCTGGAGCTTCAGATCCAGATCAGTTCGGTCAGGACTCGGATGCAAAGGAGGTCTCGATCCACGACGCTATAGAGCACAATCGCGCCATGGCACATCGCAATTCAGCACGGCGCAGCACAGCACAGCCCTCGGCACGGTACATCAAGATCGATACACTCAGCATTGCAATTTGGCACGTTCCTTGGCACGTTCCGTGGGGCGTCCCTTGGCGAGTCCCCCTGGCACGTCGCGTGGCGCGTCCCCTGGCACATCCCGTGGCACATCCATTGGCACGTTCCGTAGCGCGTCCCCTTGGCACGTCCTACGGTGCGACCCCATGGCACGTCCCTTGGCACGTCGCCTGGCGCGTCCCTTGGGACGTTTCGCGACGCGTCCTCCTGGCATGTTCCCCCTGTCAATTAGCTCTGGGGCAGCTACTATGTGTTCAAGTAGCTCGAGCTTCAGATCCAGATCAGTTCGGTCAGGACTCGGATGCAAAGGAAGACTCGATCCACGACGCTATAGAGCACAACCGCGGCATGGCACATCGCAATTCAGCACGGAGCAGCACAGCACAGTCCCACAGATTGCCCTCCCGGCCACGGAAGCAATCAAGCACGATACAATCAGCATTGCACTTGCCCGTCACCCAATCAGGTGTCTTTAAAAACGTTGCCATGCGTTACATTTCTAGATTCCTTTCCGGGTTCGTGGGTCGATCATGTAAACAAAAATGCGGCAGAAGAGTAAAACAAATCATAGGAATGTCGTCCCCATTATGTATTTGTATTACTATTTCCCGGAAAGGGCTCGAGCCCAGGATTTTCTTTTAGTTGGTTTACCCCCCGGTTTTTACTTGAAGGGGGCCGGCGAATTTCTTGTGCGATAAATTACGAGGTCGAAGGGGGCCGGCGAATTAAAATTGTGAGGACGAAGGCCATTTTTCGCCACCCCTTACGCATATCGTGCTCTTGGAATTTTACTGCCTTTAAGGAAACCTCGATATTTCACAGGTGAAGTCAACTTTTTTCCGACATCGACTTTAAAATATAAAAAACAAGGTAAACGCGTTCGCTCGATAAATAACGAGGTACCGCGGCCTCCGGAACGGCGCTGGGAACGGAGTTTTGGATTCTTGAAGTTGCATAAGTTCGGAAATAGCAGAAATCCCCTGTGTTTTTTGACCCTGACCCCGCCGATCTGCGTGAGGTGTGGCACGGAATACCAGAAATGTTTCAAATCCCTTTTGTTTTTGGACCTTGACCCCGCCGATCTGCGTGAGGGGTGGCGCGGAATTCCAGACATGTGGCAAATCCCTTGTGTTTTTTGACCCTGACCCCGCCGATCTGCGTCAGGGGTGGCACGGAATTCCAGAAATGTGGCAAATCCCATGTGTTTTCGGATCCTGTCCCCGCCGACCTGCGTGAGGGGTGGCACCGAATTTCAGAAATGTGGCAAGTCCCATGTGTTTTCGGACCTTGACTTCGCCCAGGAGGGCCCAGGAGGCTCCAGGAGAGCCCAGGAGAGCCCAGGAGAGCCCAGGAGAGCCCAGGAGGGCCCAGGAGGACCCAGGAGGCTCCAGGAGGCACCAGGGGGCCCAAGGAGGGCCCAGGAGAAGCTCCAGGAGGCTCCAGGAGAGCCCAGGAGGGCCCAAGAGGTCCAAGGAAGACCCAGGAGGGCCCAGGAGCCCTTACGAGGGAACGTGGCCCTGGGAGCGCTGACGTAGCGTAATTTACGAGGGATCGTGGCCCTGGGAGCGCGGGTGTAGTGTAATTTCATGCTCAGGCCACCCAGGGAGATCTCTAACATGATTGTCCCGAGCTGGAACCACGTGTTTTACGTGTCCAGGCCACCCAGGGGGTATCTCTCATGGTTGTCCCGAGCTGGCACCGTGTTTTTACGTGTCCAGGCCACCAACACGACGCTTGTCCCCAGCACGTACTGTAGCGCGTCCCCTTGGCACGTCTCGCGGTGCGTCCCCGTGGCACGTCCCCTGGCACGTCGCCTGGCGCGTCCCTTGGAACGTTCCGCGGCGCGTCTTCCTGGCATAATTCCTTGTCAATTAGCTCTGCGGCAGCTACTTCGTGGACTATGTACTCAGGCAGCTCGAGCTTAAGATCCAGATCAGTTCGGTCAGGACTCGGATGCAAAGGAGGACTCGATCCACAACGCTATAGAGCACAATCGTCACGTGGCACATCGCAGTTCAGCACGGCGCAGCACAGCACAGCCCTCGGCACGGTACATCAAGATCGATACACTCATTCAGCATTGCAACCTGGCACGTTCTTTGGCACGTTCCGTGGCGCGTCCTGTGGCGAGTCTCCCTGGCACGTCGCGCGGCGCGTCCCTTGGCACGTTCCGTGGCACGTCCATTGGCACGTTCCGTAGCGCGTCCTCTTGGCACGTCCCGCGGTGCGTCCCCATGGCACGTCCCCTGGCACGTCGCCTGGCGCGTCCCTTGGAACGTTCCGCGGCGCGTCTTCCTAGCATGCCCCCCCCCGTGAATTAGCTCTTGGGCAGCTACTATGTGCTCAGGCAGCTCGAGCTTAAGATCCAGATCAGTTCGGTCAGGACTCGGATGCAAAGGAGGACTCGATCCACAACGCTATAGAGCACAATCGTCACGTGGCACATCGCAGTTCAGCACGGCGCAGCACAGCACAGCATAGCCCTCGGCACGGTACATCAAGATCGATCAACTCAGCATTGCAATTTGGCACGTTCCGTGGCGCGTCCTGTGGCGAGTTCCCCTGGCACGTCGCGCGGCGCGTCCCCTGGCACGTCCCGTGGCACGTCCATTGGCACGTTCCGTGGCGCGTCCCCTTGGCACGTCCCACGGTGCGTCCCCGTGGCACGTCCCCTGGCACCTCGCTTGGTGCGTCCCTTGGCACGTCCCGTGGCCACCCCCGTGGCACGTCCATTGGCACGTTCCGTGGCGCGTCCCCTTGGCACGTCCCACGGTGCGTCCCCGTGGCACGTCCCCTGGCACCTCGCTTGGTGCGTCCCTTGGCACGTCCCGTGGCACGTCCATTGGCACGTTCCGTAGCGCGTCCCCTTGGCACGTCCCGCGGTGCGTCCCCATGGCACGTCCCCTGGCACGTCGCCTGGCGCGTCCCTTGGGACGTTCTGCGGCGCGTCCTCCTGGCATGTTCCCCTGTCCATGAGCTCTGGGGCAGCTACTAGTTATGTGCTTAGGCAGCTCGAGCTTAAGATCCAGATCAGTTCGGTCAGGACTCGGATGCAAAGGAGGACTCGATCCACAACGCTATAGAGCACAATCGTGGCATGGCACATCGCAATTCAGCACAGCGCTGCACAGCACAGCCCTCGGCACGGTACATCAAGATCGATACACTAAGCATTGCATTTGCCCGTCGCTCAATCAGATGTCTTTGAAACGTTGCCATGTCTTACTATTCTAGATTCCTTTCCGGGTTCGTGGGTCGATCATGTTTTGAATGTTTCCTCCTCAGAGGGACACGCCCGACATACTGAGTCGGAGATGCGCAACCTTCCCAATGGTACCCTTGCCTCCTTTGCCCCTTCGGCCCATCCTCAGCGACTCGCGCTGGCCCAGCCTCGTTCGTAAGACTCTCGTAGAACGTGGCCCCTCCATGCCGTTTCCGTGGCGGCCAGCGGCATTACCCTCCTCCTCCTCCATCCTCCTCCTCCTCCTCTCCTCCTCCCTCCTCTCCTCCTCCTCCCCCTCCTCCTCCTCCTCCTCTTCCTCTTCTCTCCCCTCCCTCCTACCCATCCACCTCCTCCTCCTGCCACCTCCTCCTCCTCCTCCTCCTCCACCTCCTCCTCCTCCTCCTCCTCCTCCTCCCCCTCCCCCTCCTCCCCCCACCAGTTGCCTGCAGGCACCCGGAGCGCCCTCTCCCGCGAGGCGCTCTCGGCGGCCCGCGCGCGCCCCCCCGCGGCGCGCGGCCGCGCGTGCGCCCGCGCGCGCGCGCGCCAGCGGAGCGCGACCTGCGGATCGCGCTGCTCTGGCTCGGCTTCGGCCTCTCGGGGCCCTGCTCGCCGGCGAGCCGCGCTCCCCGCCGCCGCCCCAGGAGGAGGAGGAGGAGGAGGAGGAGGAAGAGGAGGAGAAGGAGGAGGAGGGGGAGGAGGAGGAGGGGGAGGAGGAGGAGGAGGAGGAGGAGGAGGAGGAGGAGGAGGGGGAGGAGGAGAGAAAAATCCAGACGCGAGGTTTTCCGTCGGTTTCGGCTTCTGGGGGCCTCTCGCAGGGGCAACGATAGGGGGGGATAGGCATAGGGAGGGATAGGCATAGACCCCCAATCGCCCATTGCTCGCCGATAGGGGTCTGATAGCCCCAACCCGCCCAGGAAGGTTCGGATTCACTATCTGGGGCCTCTCGCCGACCTATCGGCGATGTATCGCCGATTCCAGGTCGATGCATCCCCCCTATGCAGTCGCCACGCCATGTACGCGTTACCCCCTATCAAGCTAGGCTTGTACGCCTCGACAGGTCGGGCTGATCTCTGGCGAAGCGCTTCCCGGACCATCAGGATTTGAATTTGGCCCGCAACTGACAGCCCGTAATTCCGAGGATGGCAATCGCACCAAGCTGGATCATTGCCGAGACAATGACTCGAGTGCGGCTCCAGAGGGATGGTGGAGGAGGCGTGAAGATCTTCGCGTCTCGCGCTCGGCGCGGCGCGAGGCACGAAGCTGGATGGCTGGAGGTCTCCACAGGCCTCCGACTGTCTTGAGAAGCCTCCAGAGGGCTCCGCGGGGCTCTCGGGAGATGATGCTGTAGGACAAGGAGGAGGATGAAGAGAAGGAGGCGGAGGAGGAGGAGGAGGCGGAGCAGAAGCAGCAGGAGGAAGAGGCGGAGGAAGGGGGGGGTGGACGAGGGGGCAGCGGCGGCGCCAAGGGGGTTGGTGCGGGAGCGGCGGGGTGGGAGACTCGGTGGCCCGGGCCAGCTGCGAGAGGCGGTGGGGCACGGGTAGGGTTCGCAGGCGGCCCCGGGCAGTGCGGCGGTGCGAGGCGTGCGGGGCGTGCCGCAGTCCCTCCGCTTCCGGGGCGGAGGCCGGTCGAGTCGGGTCTAGGGGGAGCTCGGCCTCAGAGAGCGGAGCCGGCCCGGGAGTCGGTGCCTCCCGGTGGCCCGCCAGAGGCCCCGAGCTCCATCGACGACGAGGAGGAGCCCGCGACACTGCGACTGGCGCTCCGCCCGCCCCCCCCCCATACGCACACAAACACAAACACAAACACAAGCACAAACACAAACACAAGCACAAGCGCAAAAACAAACACAAACACAAACACACGCACACACACACACACACACACTTACACACACAACACACAAACACAACCACAAACACAAACACAAACACAAACACAAACACACACACACACACTTTCAGGGCGCGGTCCGCGCCGCCACCGCGGGTGCGCACCGGGCTTCGGCCTCGGGCCTCCGAGGCGTGGGGCAGCCCACGGCGGGAGCAGCTTCGAGGTCGGCCTCTGCGTCGGTGCGGGAGTCGTCGGAGGTGTCTGTCACCGCCCACCAAACCACCCCAACCCAACCCGAAGGCCCCAATTTATCCTCGATTTCCAGTTGGGGGGGGTCATGGAACATCGAGAAAACACATATGGAACCCGTACCCCCCCCAACCCGAAATTCGGGTCTTCGGGTTGGGTTGGGGTGGTCTGGTAGGTAGTCAGTCTGTGCGGGTCTCTTGGGCCCGGGAGTGCCCGAAGCGATGCAGCACTCGTGTGCCGGGGGCGGCAAAGAGGGGGGTGATGACTAGGGGGGGGTGGATATCATGGCGGGGGCCATCATATTTCCCCAGGTTTCATGGCGCCTCTGCTTGTTCCATTACGTCCTGGCCCCCCCCGCTGGGCCGCGCACATGCCGTCGGTCATGATTTGCACCCCCCCCTCTTGGACACCCCCATCTTGGCCGCTCCCGAGTGTGTGCGACTGGCCCACGGGCTGTGTGCTTTGATGCTCTTCTGCCTCTCCTTCCTCCGTGGTCTGCTGTTGCATCGCGGAGAACTCTTTCCCACCAGTTGGGAATCCGGAGCCCGTCATGTCGAGTTGCATCGGTGTGAACATGATACGGTGGGCATCTCACGTCTTCGCACTGTGGCATCGTCCGAGAGTTTTTGCGGTGGTGGCCAGCCCGACCCGTTTGAAACACAGCCGGTCGCGAAGGGACAAGTTAGGAAGTAATGGAAGGTGGGGGATGGGAGGATATAGTCAGGGGGCACTCAGTGGGGGGAGGCTCAGGGGGGGATGCGTCGACCCCCAATCGCCCATTGATCGCCGATATGGGCCTGATAGCCGACCGCGCCCAGGAACGTGCAGAATCGCATATTTCAGGTCGATGTTTCCCCGTCGGAGTCGGGTCCCCCCGAACGTTCCCTTTCAGAAGAGGAGGAGGAGCAGGAGGAGGAGGAGGAGGATCAGGAGGAGGACGAGAAGGAGGAAGAAGCCATTAGCAACACGGCGGTGAATGAGGAACCGGGGGAGAGGGCGAGAGGAGAGCGGGAGGGACATGAGGAAGGAGGGGGAAGAGGAGTCTGGTGAGGGCGCGCAGGGCGCAAGGTGGGATGAGGCGGACAGGGAGCAGGATGAGGCGGAGGAGGGCGAGGTGCATGGGGAAGAGGGAAGAAGGAGGAAGAGTGGCAGGCAGATTGG
Organism: Prorocentrum cordatum; assembly: GCA_963575745.1. Classification (NCBI taxonomy): domain Eukaryota; class Dinophyceae; order Prorocentrales; family Prorocentraceae; genus Prorocentrum; species Prorocentrum cordatum. Next base: position 520,741 of record CAUYUJ010017727.1, on the reverse strand, counting down.
AGGCGGAGGAGGCCTCCCTCGAGCACAGACACGATCTAGTGTAAGGAGGAGAGGAGAGTTGGAGGAGGATGAGAGGAGGAGGATGAGGGAGGAGGAGGAGGAGAAACGGAGGATGACGAGAGCGGACAGAAGAGGAGACACAGGAGGACAGGAGGACGAAGAGTTTCGAGGAGGAGGAAGTGAGAGGAAGGAGGAGGAGGAGGTAGCAGAGGAGGAGGAGGAGGAGGAGGAGGAGGAGGAAGAGGAGAGGGGAGAGGAGGAGGAGGAGGAGAGGAAGGAGGAGGAGAGGAAGAGGAGGAGGAGGATGAGGAGGAGGAGGAGGGGGAGGAGGACAAGTTAGGTGCGCTCGCGTCTACATCTGACGTCCTACCCCTCCCTCCCATCCCTTACCATGGCGCTGATTTTCTCCATCCACGGACGCGTGTCGTAGCGGACCTGTGGCTCCGCGCGCGTGTGCGTAGTGGGTGGTGGTGCGCGTGCGTGCGTGCGTGTGTGCGTGGTTGTGGTTGTTGTGGTGGTGGTGTGTGTGTGTGTGTGTGTGCGTGTGTGCGCGTGTGCTGTGGTATGACGTGGCGTGGCGTCTTGGTGGTTTGGTGGTGGGCCAGGTGCGTACGTGCGTGATGGCGGTGGTGGTGGTGGCGGTGGTGGTGTGTGTGTGTGTGTGTGCGTGTGCGTGTGCGTGTGTGTGTGTGTGTGTGTGTGTGTGTGTGTGTGTGTGTGTGTGTGTGTGTGTGCGTGTGCGTGTGCGTGCGTGCGTGCGTGCGTGCGTGCGTGCGTGCGTGCGTGCGTGCGTGTGTGTCTGTGTGTGCGCGCGTGTGATGTGGTGTGACGCGGTGTAGCGTGGTGGTGGTGGGTGGGGTAGTGCGGTGGTGGTGGCGGTGCGCGGTGGTGGTGCGCGTGCGTGCGTGCGTGCGTTGGTGGGTGGAAGTGGCGGTGGGTGTGCGTGCGGCGGGGCGGGGCGTGGTGCGGCGCGGTGGTGGCGGGCGGATGGGCGCGCGAGAAAGAGGCCCGCGCTGGGGCGAGAACGCCATCCTGAACGACGGAGGCAAAACACCGATCCGAAAATGAGGCCCACGCTGCAGCGGGAGCACGATTCGGAACGATTCGGGAGCAGAAATGAGGCCGGCGCTTCAGCGAGAGCAGCATTTTGAAAAAAAACGCAGGCGAACACCCAACTCCCGGGAATTCTGTGTGTAAAAAAGAGTACGCGGGGGGGGGGTCTGCTACTCCCAGGACGCCATCATGGGAAAAGGGAGAGTAGTATTCATATTGAGTAATTGTGGAGGAGGAGGAGGAGGAGGAAAGGAAAGGAGGAGGAGGACGAGAACGATGACGAGGACGAGGACGAGGACGAGGAGGGGAGGGGGAGGAGTAGGAGGAGGAGGAGGAGGAGCAGGAGGAGGAGGAGGAGGCGGAGGAGGAGGACGAGGAGAACGAGGACGAGGACGATGACGAGGACGAGGACGAGGCGGACGGAAGGGAACGGAACGGGGGGTAAGTTGTGTGTGGATAGGGAGGGAAGATAGCAGGAAAAAGGAGCAGGAGGGAGACGTAGAGAAGGTGACGGAGGAGGAAGGAGCAAGAGGGAGGGACGGAGGAGGAGGAGCGGAAGGAACAGCCTTCGAAGGATTGTACCACGGTAGCTTGGACCCGAAGTTGTTTTTGATTGGCTAGCGACGATGGGAGGAAGAGGGATGATGACTAATTCGATGGTTTAGCAGCGAGGATCTTGATAGTATTAATGTAAAACACTAATATTCTCAGGTGTTGTACGGTGTCTGTCGGATAACATGCCAAACAGATGAAGTCTGTCAGGAACGGTCGTGGTTATTTCAGTCTCTGGGGGTAGGGAGGAGAAAGGCTTAAGAAACAGAAGCGGCGGCCCCAGGTCCCATTTCTGTAACAGGCCCCGCCTTTCTTCGAAGGCGCGCGGAAAATCTGGCCCCCCCCCTTTTCACCTCGCTCATAGGTTGCTCCCCCTTCTGCGCTTCTTCCGCCCCCCCCGCCGAGAAGGCGTCGGACGCGTTGGCCGTGGCTGCCGATCGAGATTGCGGTTGATTCCTTATCTCACGAGGGCGGCGGGTTGAATGACCCACGATTACTCCACAGTGTGGATGTTTTCACGGGGGGGGGGCTAGTCAGGGGAATGGGGGACCGGGAAAGCAGGGCAGGAGGAGCCAGGAACGACGGCGCGAGGGAAGGCAGGGAGAGAATGAATTGGTCCACTTCGACGTCGTGCCCTTTTGTGCGCTGACGGTTTGATTGGGGCCGCGATGCATTATTTTCTTGTTCCGTCGCAACCAGAAAGCACGAATCTTTGAAAGTTTATGAACATGCCGAGCGGGCCCGCCAGTTCCTCCGGACGGTTCCAGGGGGTGCCGCTTTGTCGCGGCGCAGGTTTTTTGCGCGCTGGCGGTGGCACCTGGGGCATTTCTGGATGGTCAACGCTTTCTGCGGCGACGAATGCGGAAAACGATGGTGGACGATCGTTTGGATTTTTCTGTTCCGTGCCAGCTTCGCGTTGGCATCCCGCTCGTTCGTTCAATTCGCTGGCCATTCAGGCCTCCGCGCCGAAACATGAGGCGACGGGGCGCAGTTATTCCGGCCGTCTTGGGACAATTCCCCCCCCCCGCAACGGCAACGTTGATTTATGTTTTTTCCCGGAATGGGCTTAAGCCCAGGGTTCTCTTTCCCTACCTAGGCTCTGCCTAGAAGGGTTCTTACTCGCTAAGCTTAAAGGGCCGGGCAATGGGGCTCGCCCCGGGCGGTTCCCCCAGCATCCGCCCCGCGGTTCCCCCAGGATCCCCCCGCGCCCCCTGGGTGAGCTTAGCTTAGCTTCGCTTAGCTTAGCTAAGTTTAGCTTAGCTCAGCTTAGCTAGCTTAGCTTAGCTTAGCTTTGCTTTTCTCATCTCAGCTCAGCTTAGCTTAGCTTAGCCTAACCTAGCCTAGCCTAGCTTAGCTTAGTTTAGCTTAGCTTAGGTTAATTTAGCTTAGCTTAGCTTAGCTTAACTTATTTCATCTTAGCTTGGTTTAGCTTAGCTTGGGCGCCCGAGTTATCCGGGGTAACTCGGGTCCGGGGTAACTCGGGTTTGGATTCCCGAAAAAGGAACCCGAGTTAGCCCTGACCCGAGTTACCCCTGATGAATTGGGGCTCTGGGCGCCCGAATTATCCGGGGTAACTCGGGTCCGGGGTAAGTCGGGTTCGGATTCCCGAAAAACGAACCCGAGTTAGCCCTGACCCGAATTACCCCTGATGATTTGGGGCTCTGATTAGCTCAGCTTAGCTTAGCCTAGCCTAGCTTAGCTTAGCTTAGCTTAGCTTAGCTTATCTCATCTTAGCTTAGCTTAGCTATCGTAGCTTAGCTTAGGGCTCCAACTCCTAGGTAGGGTCGCACTGGGATAGTTTAGATGATTTACCCCTGGGTTTGACTTGAGGTGGGCTGGCGAATTTCTTTTCCAAACATATCGAGGTCGAGGTGGGCCGGCGAATTAAAACTTGAGGATGTCTCGAGCGAAACGGTTGTTTTTCAGAATGTGTTGAGGAGGTCTCGAGCGAAACGCTTGTTTTGTGTTATATATTGTCCTCTCCTGGGGACCTGAATTCAGAGGATCTCTCAAGTGAAATGCTTGTTTTCACGTGCCCAGGTCTTGAGGATGTCTCGAGCGAGACGCTTGGTTTCACGCCTCTAGGTTGCCCAGACAGATGTCTAGCATGAGGATTTGTTGAGGATGTCTCGAACCAGAGGCTTGTTTTCACGTGTCCAGGTCAGCCAGGCTGATGCCTTGCACGAGGATGTGTCGAGGAAATTTCGATCGAGACGCTTGTTTGCACGTGTCCAGGTTGCCCAGGCGGATGTCTAGCATGAGGATGTGCTGAGAACGTCTTGAGCGAAACGCGTGTTTTCACGTGTCCAGGTCGCCCAGGCACAGCACAGCCCTCGGCACGGTACATCACTATCGATACCCTTAGCATTGCAGCCTGGCATGTTGCTTGGCACGTTCCGCGGAGCGTGCCGTGGCGAGTCCCCGTGGCACGTCGCGCGGTGCATGTCCACTGGCACGTTCTGTAGCGCGTCCCCTTGGCACGTCCCGCGGTGCGTGCCCATGGCACGTCCCCTGGCACGTCGCCTGGCGCGTCCCTTGGGACTTTCCGCGGCGCGTCCTCTTGGCAGGTTCCCCTGTCGATTAGTTCTGGGGCAGCTACCATATGCTCAGGCAGCTCGAGCTTAAGATCCAGATCAGTTCGGTCAGGACTCGGATGCAAAGAGGACTCGATCCACAACGCTATAGAGAGCACAATCGCGGCATGGCACATCGCTGTTCAGCGCGGCCCAGCACAGCACAGCCGTCGGCACGGTACATCAAGATCGATACATTCAACATTGCATCTTGGCGCGTTCCGTGGCGAGTACCCCTGGCACGTCGCGCGGCGCGTCCCCTGGCACGTCCCGCGGCATGTCCATTGGCACGTTCCGTAGCGCGTCCCCTTGGCACGTCCCGCGGTGCGTGCCCATGGCACTTCCCCTGGCACGTCGCCTGGCGCGTCCCTTGGGACTTTCCGTGGCGCGTCCTCCTGACATGTCCCCTCTGTCGATTAGTTCTGGGGCAGCTACCATATGCTCAGGCAGCTCGAGCTTAAGATCCAGATCAGTTCGGTCAGGACTCGGATGCCTGGGAGGACTCGATCCACAACGCTGTATAGAGCACAATCGCGGCATGGCACATCGCTGTTCAGCGCGGCCCAGCACAGCACAGCCCTCGGCACGGTACATCAAGATCGATACACTCAGCATTGCATTTGCCCGTCGCCCAAGCAGGTGTCTTTGAAACGTTGCCATGCCTTACATTTCTATATTCCTTTCTGGGTTCGTGGGTCGATCATGTTTTTTCGCATTCTCCCACCGCGCCTTCTTAGAGGATTCGACAGTTCCCGAGCGTTCTCTAGACCTGTCAAGCCGGAGTCTTCCGCGATTGTCTCGGGGCCCCGAATCAGAGCGATAACGCCCGCCCGCTTCATCAGGTACCTTTGTGCAAAGACCTGGACATGTACGTGGATGTTGCACTGGAGCTCGGCTACGACCCGAAGGCAACCCGTGTTTTTGTCCGGCGGGGCGAGATTTCGGGGCCGCGCGTGAAATTCAACCGCAAGTTTTCACAATTGGTTATGATGCGCGTCGGCAAGAGAACCTCGTGGCCCCTCCCCTCCTCCCTTTTTCGTCCTGGATTCGGCGTCCCAGGTTGCACTCGCCCACGGTTTCGGTAGCCCCCGATCCCACGCATGCCCGAAAACGGGGTCAAGACGGCAAAACGCTCGCACGATCCATTCCTCGAATTGCGAAGCTCGGTGATTTCGGGGGGTGCGGCGACGACGCCGCTCCCGCCGCCGCCGTTGCCCAGGCCGCCGGCGGGTGCCAAACCAAGGCCGCCGAAGGCCACCCGGCAGGCCGAAGCGGCGACGGCGCTGCTTTCGGACGGCGGGAGCGGGGGCGCAGCACGCGCAGCGAGCTGTCCCGATTTCGGAGGGCACCAACTATACACCAACACCGATCCTGGCCCAGGGTCACCCTGGGCCCAGGATCGGTGCATGTGCCTTCTTGCGCAAGGCGGGAGGGCGTATACACCGATCCTGGGCCCAGGGTGATCCTGGGCCCAGGGTGATCCTGGCCAGGATCGGTGCTGGTGTACAGTTGGTGCCTTCCTGACGGCGGCGCACGCCCGGCCACCTGCGCCGAGTGCTCGCTCGCGCGCAGGCCCCCGCAGGGCGCGCGTGCGAGCGCGGAGGTGGGGCCGCCGCGCCGCGGCGCTGCGCGGGCACCCGCCGGCCTCGGAGCTCCGTGGGAGGAGGAGGAGGAGGAGGAGGAGCCTCGAGAGCTCGCTCCCGCGGCATGCCTCAGAAAGGAGGAGGAGGAGGAGGAGGAGGAGGAGGAGGAGGAGGGAGGAGGAGGGAGGAGGGAGGAGGGAGGAGGGAGGAGGGAGGGAGGGAGGAGGGAGGAGGGAGGAGGGAGGAGGGAGTAGGGAGCCCCTGCGCCCGCCCTGCCCAGCGCGGCGGCGGCCCCCACAGCGAGCCTCAGCGCCCCTGCGCTGCCCCCCCTCCGCGCCCCGGCGTGGGCGCGCGACCGCCTCTGCAGGGACTGCCTCCCCGGACCTCGGCCCCCAGAAAAGTCACGAGCGAGGTTGGCACAGGGCAAGCCGCCGCAGCGGCGCCGGCCGGGCGGATGGGGGGCTGGCCGGTGACGCAGGGCGGCTGGGGGGCTGGCCGCGGAACCCAGGCCTCAGTGCACTCGCAGCCCGTGCGCCAGGAGATCGACGACGCAGAGGCGTCGGCGCGCGCCGCGGGCGCCGGTTCGGACGATGGCGACGGCATGCGACGGCGATGGCACCACTGGCGGCGGCGACGGCGGCGACGGCGACTGTCACGACAGCCGCAACAGCGACGACGACGACCATCATGGCACGTGTGTATTGCGCAACACCACCCCACAGTTGCGGACGAGGGTGAGGGGGCGGGCGACGCATGAGTCGCGGGTGGGTCGCGGATGGGCCGCAGATGTTGCTAGAAGTGTCCTGGCCCAAGGTGCCTCCAGGATATCCAAGGAGGCCCTCCACGGCCTTCAGAGAACCCCTCACGAGGCCCAGGGGTCCCCAGGGGTTCCAAAACGGAGCGACAAGCTGGGGGCACCTTGGTCCAGGAACATATTTAGCACCACCCGATATTTTGCGAATGCGTAATTTACCTAGTTGTTTGGCATTATTTTGTTTCACCCCCTCTATGTTTATGAATTGGCTACTTCTATGAATCGGCCTTTTCTTATTGATGGGTTCTGTTCATGCTAGCTCTTGGGACAAGCATTCAAGATTGCAGCCGGCATGCGCACCGCGCCGCCATGGCCACCGTACGAACCAGCGCGCCCGCGGACAACTCACCAACTCGAGCGAGTTGCGAGGATATCTTGGGACAGGGCGCCCTTACTGACATTTGCGGGCCTCCAGGGAATGGCGAAGTAAATGTAGGGAAGTATCGAGCGTGAACCGCTGTCGTTGTAGCTGGGCACTCATCAACTACAGTGAATTGTGAAGAAGTCTCTGACGAGCGACGTGCGTGAGTGCGAGAGTGCAAACGACCAGCGCGCGCGAGTACATTACAAGGAAATCTGGACGCTTCGCGTAACCCCACCAGCGGTTCAGTGCATGTGCATTGGTCGATGGCTCACGTCAGCGCATTGGTCGATGGCTCACGTCGAATCGCGCCCAGGAGTCCAAGTGAGTGAGGCTTACCCGGGCACCCCTCTTCTGCCCGCGCTTTCCCCGCTCTCTCGCCTCGTAGTGGTGAGCGGTGCGGCCTCACGTGCCCACTGTCCCGCCACTTGGCTGGTCGGCCCTAGCCTGCGCTCTCTGGACTGTACGGTACGGTTTGAGCTGGCGCCACTGTGCGACTTCTCTCCATCTGCTCCAGTCTGGTGCTTGCGTCCCCGTCTCGGGTCGCTCGCATCTTAATGGGGGGCATTTTGCCTGTTGCAGGTGCACTTTCTGCGGCGGCCTAGGCGCCTCCGTAACTGATTATCTCGCCTGTGCCCCAGACGTGCTTGCCCCGCTTCCTGGACTCTTCCTTGGAGCCGCCAATCCAAAAAAACACAAGCGGTTCAGTGCACGTGCAGGTGCGAGCTTTGTCCGCCGACTCTGGCTGGCGGCAAATTGTCTTGCAAATTAGCCCCGTACCGTGACCCAGATGCCGCTTCCGCTCCCTGTCCGTTGCTTCGGAGCCGCTGACCAAAAAATAACACCACCAGCCCATCCAGAAACGATGCCAAGAACGGTTGCCTTGATCAGAGATGTGGGGGAATATGCCGTGCAATGAAGGGCTGGGTAAGACGCCATACCCCAAGAGCGGGGGAATGGAGCAGGAATCGGAGGAGGAGGAGGAGGAAGAGGAGGAGGAGGAGGAGGAGGAGGAGAGTAGGCAGATGAAGACGAGGAGGAGGAGGGGGAGGAGGAGGAGTGCGAACAGAAAGGCAAGAGGTTTGTTGGATGTTTTTTGTCTGAATCTCTTCGGATGTCTCTTGAGAGGGGAGAGGGAGAGAGAGAGAGAGAGAGAGAGAGAGACAAAAAAAAAAGAGAGAGAAAGAGAGAGAGAGAGAGAAAGATAGAGAGAGAGAGAGAAACACAAACAAATGTATCCTCTTGGAGCGTCTTGGGGGCCTCTTGGCGGCCCCGGGGGCCTCTTGGAGCGGCTTGGGCGCCTCAGGGGAGCCTCTTGGGGACCTCTTGGGGACCTCTTGGGTGCCAGGCCTCCTGGGCACCTCTTGGGCCATGTGGGAAGCTATTGATCAATCAAGGGGGTGGCCCTCCCCCCCAGGAGGCCCAAATGGGTCGAAACCGTGATACGCCCCCCCCCCGAACGTCGTCCACCCACCTAACGTAGCCAGGACCTCGGTGACACCCAGCCCGGCCCGCGCGGAATGGGTGCGACACTTGCATTTCAGCGACCCGTTTGTCTCGGAATGATGCTCCTGCTTGCGCGTGGGCCACGTCTCTGATTGAAAATGTTGCTATCGCCTAGGCGCCGGGGACATCTTTCATTGAGCGTGTCGTTTTCGCTTGTGCGTGGGCCACATCTCTGATTGCAAATGTTGCTGTCGCCTAGGCGCCGGCGACGCCCTTCGTTGAGAATGTCTACCTCGTTTTGGCGCCAGCCAAATATCTGATTGAAAATGTTGCTGACGCCTAGGCGCTGGCGAGATCCTTCATTGAACGTGATGTTCTCGTCTGAGTGTGGGCCTCATCTCTGAGCCCGCCTCTGCGTGGGCCATATCTATGAATGCGGCTTAGGCGCCAGCGACGTTCTTCATTCAGCATGTCGTTCTCGCCTTGGCGCCAGCCAAATGTCTGATTGAAAATGCTGTAGTCGCCTAGGTGCTGGCGACATCCTTCATTGAGCGCGTTGTTCTCGACTTGGCGCTGGCCAGATCTTGGATTGAAAATGGCTGTCGCCGAGGCGCTGGCGACATCCTTCATTCAGCATGTCGTTCTCGCCTTGGCGCAGGCCACATGTCTGATAACAAATTGTACTGTTGTCTAGGCGCCAGCCACATCTTTCATTGAGCATGTCGTTCTCGCTGTGGCGCCTCTCACATGTCTGATGGAAAATGCGGCTGTCGCCCAGGCGCCAGCCACATCTTTTATTGAGCATGTCATTCTCGCTGTGGCGCCGGTCACACGTCTGATGGACAATGGGGATGTCGCCCAGGCGCCGGCCACATCTTTCATTGAGCATGTCGTTCTCGCTGCGGCATTGGCCACATCTGAAACTGCTGCTTTCGCCTAGGCGCTGGTCGCACGCATGATTACGATAACTGTTCTCGCTTCAACGGGGGCCGCACTCTCGACTCAGGATGCTGCTTTCGCCCAGGTCGTGGGCGCCAGTCGCGCGCATGATTGCGATTGTTGTTCTCGCCTCAGCGCGGGCTGTGCTCTCGATTCGGAATGCTGGTCGCGCCTGGCGCCGGCCAAACATATGATTGCGAATGTTGTGCTGCCGCTTCGGCGCCGGCCGCGCCATTGATTGCGAATGCCCTTCTCGCCTTGATTATAGGGTGCACCATCGCTGGGGTTCCTGCCACATCTTGATTACGAACGCCATGTGCGTCGCTGGAGAAGACGCAGCCTCGCAAGCTTGTGGGTTGCGCAAGCTTCCAGATCACGGCCCCGTCCGAGGCCAGTTTGGTGCCAAGGTGCCGCTTGTATTGTTTTGCGTTGTGCTACTGGTTGTCGTTTTGCTGGTCACACTTGTGCTGCTGGTGCCACTAGTAGTGCTGCGCATGGTGCTGCTGATTTCGGTCGTGCTGGTCAAAGTGGTGCTGCTTCCAGCGATGCTCCTCACAGTGGTACTCCTTGCTGCACTTATGCTGGTGCGCGTAGTGCTGTTGTTTCCCGCCTGGCTGGTCGCAGTGGTGCTGCCGATGGCGCTGCTACTTCTTGTGCTGCGTCTTCCCTTCGTGCTAGTCACACTGGTGCTGCAGTTTCGCGGAAGGCTGTTGTCTCTGGCGATGCTCGTCACACTGGTTCTGCTCATTGTTCTCGGGCTGGTGAACATAGTATTGCTGTTTCCCGCCGTGCTGGTCACAGTGGTGATGCTGGTGGCGATTGTAGTGCTGCGCGTAGTGCGGTTGCTTTCCGTCCTGCTGGTCACCTTGGCGCTGCTGCTGGCGTTCGTGCTGCTGCGTTTGGTACACATGGTTCCCGTCGTGCTGGTCACAGTGGTACTGCTTGTGCTGCTGGTTGCCGTTGTGCTGGTCACACTGTTGCTGCTGGTTGCGCTCGTGCTGGGGCGCGTGGTTCTGCTGTTTCCTGTCGTATTGGTCGCGCTGGTGGTGCTGGTGGCGCTAGGTGTGCTGCGCGTGGCGTTGCTGTTTCCCGTCATGTTCGTCACAACGCTACATATTATGGCGCTGGTGTTGCTGTGCGTGGTGGTGCTGCTTGTTGCCGTTAGGGTCACAGAGGTGCCATCAGCGGCGATAGGATTGGTTGCATGATTGCAGTGTTGCTGACGGCGCTCGCGCTGCTGCTGGTGGTGCTGCTGGTTCGTGTCGGGCTGGTCGCACTGGTGGTGTTGCTGGCCTTTCTCGGGCTGCTGACAGAGGCACTGCTGGTGGTGCTGGTGCTGTTGCGAGTGGTGCTGATGTTTCTTGTCGTGCTGGTCACAGTGGAATTTGCTTGTTGCGCTCGCACTTCTCCTGCCGCACGCCCGACGCGTGGCGACCCGCAATCGCAGCGGGCAGTGGAGACGTGGAGACGCCGGCAGCGCAGCAGCCGCTGGACGCACTGCACGACGACTGTGGGAGAGCGCTGCCCAGGGGCCGCTGTTGGCCAGGTTAGGCGCCGTTGTTGGCCGGGCAGGGCGCTGGTGCTGGGCGCTGGATCTGTTGGTTGGGACAGGCAACAGCAGGCAGCGGGCGCTGACGGAAAGTCCACGACGAGTCATTATCCCGTCCTCGCCCTCGCCGTGGCCGCCCTAGCCAGCGCTGCTACTATAGGCCCCGGCTGGCGCAACCCCTCCACTTAGGAGCGACCGCCAATCGGGCTTGGGCAGTTCAGCAGTTGCTTCCGGGGCGGGGCTCGCACCTCCCAGCCAAACTTCGCACGGACGGACTGCGCATCTTTGTTTGGAGCGCCCTCCAGTGTCCAGCGCAGAATCGAACGATGTGGCCGTGACGCTTTGCGCTGGGGCGAGGGGCGAGGGGACGCTTCCTCCCTCGCCGGCCTCGCCGGTGGGGGGGTGGGGGTGTTCGTGCACTCCAGCGCGAATCGCCTGGTGCTGCTGGTTCCCGTCATGCTCGTTCTGGTGGAACTGTTGGTGGTGCTGGTGCTGCCTTGCGTGACGCAGCTGCTTCCCGCCGTGCTTGTCGCAGCGGTGCCGCTGGTCGCGCTCGTGCTGCTGCGCTTGGCGCCGGTGTTGGCCGTCGTGCTCGTTGCAGAGGCGGTGCTGGCGGCGTTGATGCTGCTTCGCGTGCGGTTGCTGCTCCTCGTCGCGCTCGTCATGCTGGAGCTGCTCGGGTCGCTCGTACTGCTGTGCGTGGTTCTGCTTCTCGCTGCCGTGCGGGCCGCAGAGCTACAACTGGCGTCGCTTTCGCCACTGCTGCTCTCAGCACTGCTGATGGCGGCGCCGATGCTGCTGTAGTGCTCGTCGCGGGAGTTTTGCTGGTTGCGCCAGCGCTGGTGCGCGTCGTATTACTGGTTCTCAGTGTGCGTGTCAAGGTGGTGTTGCTGGTTGGTGGTGTTTGTGCGTGTCGTGGTGTTGCTTCTCGCGATGCTCGTCACAGCGGTGTTGCTGGTGGCTCCGTTGCTGGTGGCGCTGGTGTTGCTTGCGCTACTGCTGCTGGCGGCGTTGATGTTGCACGTGGTGTTGCTGATTCCGACAGGTTTGGGTGGAGTGGCACTGCAGGTGGCATTATTGTTGCTGCCTTTGTCTTGCTACTCACAGTTGTGCTGCTGGTGGCGCTTGTGCTGTTGCTGCTGCTGGCGATGCTGCTTCCTCTCTGGCTGGTCACAGTGCAGCTGGTCGTTACGCTCGTGTTGCTGACCGACGCGTCGCGGATCGTCGTGCGCATCTCCGCAACGCCGCGTGCATTGCGGTGCGAGGGGCGATCGCCGGCTCCTGTGGGACAGGCTGTGGGCTGTGCCCTGGGGCGCCCTCGGTGCCCAGCGCAAAATCGAACGATTTGGGCCGTGACGCTTCGCGCTGGGGCGAGGGGGCGCTTCCCCCCTCGCCAGCCTCGCCGGTGAGGGGAGGGGGCGCTCGCGCAGTCCAGCGCGAATCGCCTGGTGCTACTTGTTCCCGTCGTGCTCGTTCCAGTGGAGCTGCTGGTGGCGTTGGTGCTGCTTGCTCGTGTGGTGCCGCTGGCTGGACAGGACGCCGGTGCTTGGCTTTGGAGCTGCTGTGCGGGCTGGGCGGCTGCAGGTCGCGGGCTGTGACGGCGGGCTCACGCCCACGACGAGTCACGACCCCGTCCTCGCGCTCGCCCTGGCGCTCCTGGTTAGCGCTGCTACTGTAGGCCCCGGCTGGCGCAAGCGCTTGCCTGGGAGCGACCGCCATTCGGGCTTGGGGCGAGCAGCAGTTGCTTCCGTGGTGGCGTTCGCAAGACTTCGCGCGGACGGCTCGAGCATTGCTGCTATGGGGCGCCCCAGTCCCCAGCGCAAAGTTGAACGATCTGGGCCATGTTGCTTTGCGCTGGAGTGAACGCCCCCCGCCCCCGCTTGTCTGGCCTGTGGGGGGGTGGGGGCGCTCGCGCAGTCCAGCGCGAATCGCCTGGCGTTGCATGTTCCCGTCGTGTTCGTTCTAGCGGAACTGGTGGCATTCGTGTTGCTGCGCGCGGTGTTGCTGCTTTTTATCGTGCTGATTACTGTGGTGCTGTTGGTCGTGTTTGTATTGGCGCGTCTCGTGCTGCTGGGTCCTGTCGTGCGCGTCGCGGCGGTGCTCCTCCTTGCGCGTGTTCTGGTGCGTGTCGTGCTGCGGCTTCCCGTCATGCTGGTCACACTGGTACTGCTGGTTAAACTTGGTTGCGTTTGAGTTGCTTCGCGTGGCGTTGTTGCTCCCAGTCGTGCTCGTCACAGTGGCGCTGCTGGTGACGCTGGTGCTGCTGCGTTTGGTGTTGCTGTTTGCTGTCGTTGTCGTTGCAATGTTGCTGCTGGTGGCGCTTGTGCTGTGTCGCGTCGTGCTGCTGCTCCATTCCCCGTCGTGGTCGTCATACTGGTGCTGTTAGTTTCGCTGGTTCTGGTGCGCGCAGTGGTAGTGTTGTTTGCTGTCGTGTTGGTCAGAGAGGTGCTGCTGGGGTCGCTTGTGTGGCTTACACTGTTATTTCTGCTGTTGTTGGCGTTGGTGTTGTTGCTGCTGCGCACGGTGCTGCTGTTTCTGGCGCTGCTCGTTTCAGTGGTGCTGCTGGGTGCGCTAAAGCCAGTGCGCATGTGCAGTGGGAGACCTCGCCCATGATTAGGACTGATGCTCTCGCCTCACCAGTGGCCACACCCTTTAAATCCTTTTTGCCTTGGCCTCCCCAGGCCGCATCCGTGGTTGGGAATGTCGCTTTCGCCGCAGCGCAGGTCGCATCCATGATTGCGAATTTCGCGTTCGCACCTTCGCCAGCCACGTCAATGATTGCGAACGTTATTCTCGGTTCAGTGCCGGCCACATCCGTCATTGCGGACGTCTTTCTCGCCTCAGCGCCAGCCGTATTCATGATTGCGAACGTTGTTCTCGCCTCAACCTTGGACACATCCATGATTGCGAGTGTTGCTGTCGCCTTGGCGCCGGCAACATCCACGAGTGCGAATGTTGCTCTGGCCTCAGCGCCACCCACACTCACGATTGGCTCGGGCTCGGGTCAGGTTAAGGTCGGGATTGGCTACGTTAAGGGGGGTGCTTCAGGAGGGAAAAAACATACAGACACAATTAATTCTCGATGTCAAAATATATGGAAAACATATGGGAAGTGGAGGGGAAGACGAAAACCAAGAAAATATTGTAAAATATTGGGAATCCTGTTACTTGTGTCTATTTATTTGTGTGTCTCGGCCCCTTCAGTGTTGTAAATCAGTGATATGTGCCTGTTCGCCGAGGCCAAAGGAGAGCCTCTGACAGCTCGCTGTGCCCCTCGCCTCCATGCCGATGGGGGGGCGGGTTGGCAAGGGGAGGGGTCAAGACGCCCTCCCCGCCCGAAAGCCGTCTCGCTCGCTCCCACCCGCCCTCCCAACACATAAGTAGCACCCGAGCCTCAGCATGTTCAGCGGTCGTGTATGGGTGGGCAGCTGCTGGAAACCAAAGCAGACCCCATGTGCGCAACGCTGGGGCGAGGTGCGCCACGCGTGCTAGGCGCGCCAAGCGCGCCAGGTGCGCCAGGCACCCCTGGGGCCCAAGCGTGCCAGGCACGCTTTGTGCGCTAGAATCACCACCTGCTCCACGCGCGCAATGTGTGCCGCACGGTCCAGCAGCGCCAGGTGCGCCACGTTCGGGGCACGCGCGGAGTGTGCCAGGTGTGCCCGCACAAGTGACAACACACAACGTGAAACGTGCCGGCCCACACCATCCTTGTCAAAAACCCATGCACAGTCACGGCGGGGAGGCCACCATAGTGTCCGTTGGGCTTGCACACAGCAGAACATGTGCCAGCACCCCCGCCGTCCTTGTCAAAAGCATGGAAGATGATCGCGGGGTGGCCGCGCATGATCCAGATTCAGCCGCGAAGCGCATTTTGTAGTTTTTGGGGGAAGCGGATGGTGGCATTGTGCGCAGCAGGCACTCTGATAATATCCCCGCCGTCCCTGTCGACAAACAGCGTAAAGTGCTGGCGGAGCCCAGTATCATGACCCACGATTTTGCGCTTCAGTGTTTGCTGTATTTTTGTTCGTTGACGGGGATGGTGGAGGGGGTATTCTCGCTGTTCCTGGTTGCCTGCCGGTCGCCTGGGAGAGGGGAAATCTGTGACTAGGGAGCACCGGTAAATCAGGAGAGGAAAAAACACACAGACACAATTAATCGTCGGTTCCCAGGAACATATGGGAAAATATGGGAAGTGGGGGGGAAGACAAAAACCCAGAAAAGATGAGGAAATATGGGGACTCTTTTTATTTGTGTGTATTTATTTGTGTGTCCTGGGGCCCCTTCAGTGAACGCCTCCCCGCAGGAAACGAAGAGGGTTGGGAGAGGAGGCGCTCTGAGCCATTCACGCCCCAAGGGGCTTGTGGCATTGCCCAGCGGGCGTGGTTGTCGCCGTACATCTCCACCGGGAGCGGTCGTCGCCGCAGCCGGTGCGTCATCAGCTGCGAGGACGCGAGGGCTTACCAGCCTCGAACGTATCCCCTAAGATTGACACGTCAAAAGGCGATGACAATCTTAGGGATTCGCCCTCAAAGAATAAGGGAATCCCTAAGATTGGCATCGTGATGAGGAGGTGCCCAGCATAGGGATAGGGATATGTTCCAGGCTGGTAAAGGGCGCCGCTCCTGAACAGTGGTGCCCCTCTGGCTAGGGCGTTTCGGATCCGCTGTCGCAGTAGCCGCTGTCGTCGCAGCAGTGAGGAGGTATCCAGTGAGGAGGTACCGTCGTGGCCGTTATCATCGTCGCTATGTTGTGGATACCTCTCGTGAGGAGGTATCCAGTGGTAGCCGCTGTTGTCGTACAGTCGGACCGAGGTATGAGATCGAGGTCGGCTCGGGGAGGGTGCCCTCATGTTTTTCGTGCTTGTTGGATGGTCTTGTGCATGGCCGGTGGACGAGCAGAGGACGCACTCTTTCATCGGGCCTTTTCCTGGCGCGTGGGTCCCCGCTGGGAGGCACGGCCGGGCAGCGCACGAGGGGCGTGGCCGCGGCGCAGGGAGGGAGGGACGGAGGAACACAGCACGCAGAGGAGCGGGTGGGAGGTGAAGGGGGTCGGCAAGGGGGGCGGCCCTCGGAGAAGGCATAGGGGGCCTCTCGAGACGGTTCGGAAATTCCTCGGGAGGGCTCTTGAGAGGGCCACGGAGAAGTGTGCCGCGCGGGAGGCGTGGAGCAGTTCGGAGGAGGCAAAGGTACCCATACTGCTACCCCTTGCTCGTCTTCCTTGCTTTTGGCCTCCGGGGAGGCCTCCGTCGCCACCGCTGGACTCGCCGCGGAAATTCTGATCAGAACGCAACCCAGGAAAGGTCCAGGGAGTAGCGGTACGGGTTTGGTTTCCCCAGCGATCTCGAAGAGATGGTTTGCTTTGTTTTGGCATCGCTCGGACGTGTGCATGTTTCTCTCGGCGAGGACCATCGAGGAGCATCCTTGATCATCGAGCCGAAAAAACACTCACGAAACCGACAAACGCACGGGGAACGGACGTCCGAGCGATGGCAAGTTGTGCGTCGGTATGAGTGATGTCTTTGCGGGCGCGTGGGCCCCAACCCGCGGAGCCTGTAGTGTGCGCTGTGCGGGTCGCAGTCGCAGGCGCAGTCGCTTTTGAGAGGGCGGGGGCTTGAATGGACCCCCCCCCTCGAGAAGGCCAGCCCCTCTCGCCAAATCCACTCTTTGCGCGCCGCCGAGGCGGGGGGGGAGGAGGAGGGGGGGAGGTGCAGGAGGAGGAGGAGGAGGAGGAGGAGGAGGAGGAGGAGGAGGGAGGAGGAGGAGGAGGAGGAGGAGGAGGAGGAGGAGGAGGAGGAAAAGGAGGAGGAGGAGGAGGAGGAAGGCGAGGAGGAGGAGGGGAGCGAGGTGTTAGATCATAGCGCCCCGATTGGGCGAGCAAGTGCAAGGCTGTAGAATTGCATGCAGAACTTTTGGCCGTCGTGTTAGTCCGACAACATGGTGTTCCCGTCTGTTGCTTGGATTCAGTTCAATTCGCCTCCAGGGAAAAAAAGGCGACTACCAAATTTTCATCGTACAGGACTCGGAGAAAAATAGCGAGCACTCATGCCACATTCATCTGTCAACGCCTCCCCCTCCCCCCAATGTTCAAAGTTTGCGGTGGGTCTGATGAGTTGCACCTCGACCGCAGTCTCCCCCGCGCGTGCCAACTTTGAGTTTGGGGGGCAGGGGGGTGTTTTTTTTGCCAAGTTGGACAAGGACCTCTGGTATTTGTTAAATGACAAAATAGAGGGAATAGGGCCACGGGGAAGCGCAAGGGCCTGCATGAAGGAGGCGGATTGATGGCTCTTCGCGAAATTTGCAAGCGGTGCTCTGCGGGCACCAGAGTTACAGTTGAGCACGCGATGAGTCTGGCCATGAACCCCGAAAGAACGACAAAAAGTATTCATGCTTCGCGTATCCCCACCAGCCCATTAGAAACCCTGCCCTTCAGAGCTGACGGGAAAAGGGACGAAGAGACACATCTAGGGAAACAAAGCGAGCAACGGGATGGCCTTGAGAGGCCTCTTCGGGCCATCCCTGGGTGCCGCGTGGGGGCGAGGGGAAGAGGAGGAGGAGGAGGAACAGGAAGATGAGGATGAGGACGACGACGGATGAGGACGAGGACGAGGAGGACGAGCACTAGGATGAGGACGACGCGGACGGAGTGAGGGTCCCGATCGGTACCCCCCTCGGGGGCCATGATCCTCGTGAGGGGTGTCAAAAGTTGGCCCTCCCAGGGGCTTGGAAGAAAATCCAACCGATCGCGGCCCCTTCCGTCCAGGTCCATGGGGGGGGGGGTAGGGGGAGGGATTAAGCCCTCCCCAAAGAGGAAGTGGAGGTTTTGGAATAGGAAAGGAAGACATCGTTAGACCACCTGCGCCCAGAGGGCCGGCGGGATTAACGAGGTGGCAGTGCAGCTTGAGCAGTGGAGGGCGCTAGTAGAACCCTTGGAAATTCTTTACGCTTCGCGTATCCCCACCAGCCCATCTCACAGCAGCAACTCTTGCGAAGCATGCCGACAGTCGTGTTTTTCAGGCGTGTGTCCGCTTGGCCCCGCATATCTCCCCTGTTCCTCCTTCCTCCCGCCTCCTTGTACATCCTCCTTGTGGGGGGAGCGGGAGAAGGACGAGGCGGAGGAGGAGGGAGAGAAAGCGCTCCTCTTGATTTGAGTCGTTTGGGGTTTCTCGTCCTGGTGTGAGTCGTTCGGGCCCTTCTTCCTGGTGTGAGTCGTTCGGGCTCTTCGTGGTGTGAGTCGTTCGGGCTCTTCGTCCTGGTGTGAGTCGTTCGGGCTTCTCGTGGTGTGAGTTGTTCGGGCCCCTCATCCTGGTGTGAGTCGTTCGGGCCCCTCCTCCTGGTGTGACTCGTTCGGGCTCCTCGTGGTGTGAGTCGTTCGGGGCCCGCGTCGTGGTGTGATCGTTCGGGCTTCTCGGTGTGTGAGTCGTATCTGGAGCGCTCGTCCTGGTGTGAGTCGTTCGGGCCCCTCCTTGTGGTGTGAGTCGTTCGGGCTCTTCGTGGTGTGAGTCGTTCGGGCCCCTCGTCCTGGTGTGAGTCGTTCGGGCTCCTCGTGGGGCCTCTTGGGGGCCTCTTGGAGCCTCTTGGGGCCTCTTGGGGGCCTCGTGGGGGCCTCTGGGGAGCCTCTTGGGGGCCTCTGGGAGCCTCTTGAGGCCTCTTGGGGACCTCTTGGGGGCCTCTTGGGGGCCTCTTGGGGCCGCTGAGGAGCCTCTGGGAGGCCTCTTGGAGGCTTCTGGGGAGCCTCATAGGGGCCTCTTGGGGCCATCTTGGGACCTCTTGCGACCTCCTCAGAAGCGCCAATGAGAGCGGCCCCCCTGAAAAGGACAAAATGAGCCCAAAACCTTCGTAAAATCAATGATTTTGCTAGGAAGGAAGAGGAGCGCGGCCCCCTCAGAAGGCCAAAATCTCCCAGGAGTCGAAAAAGACCCCCTTGATTGCACTCGGCCCGCCCTCTCCAGGCCCAGGGGGAGGGGGTAGGGGGAGGGGTAAACCCCTCCCCGAAGGGGAAGAAGGGGGGTTGAGGACAGAGCGGGGCTCTGCAAAAAAACCACCCCACGCCCAAAGGGCATGTGGACTACGGTTCCGACTATTTCTTCTCATTGCCACACAGGGCACCTCCCCCTCCTCCTCCTCTCCTCACCTCCTCCTCCTCCATCCTCCTCCTCCCCTCGAACACATCGTTGATCTGGCCACGTAAAAGGAGCCGGCACTCCCCCCCTCTCCTCCTCCTCCTCCTCCCTCCTCCCTCTACTCCTCCTCCTCCTCCTACCTCCTCACCTCCTCCTCCTCCTCCTCCACCTCCACCTCCTCCACCTCCTCCTCCCCTCCTCCTCCTCCACCACACCCCACCGCCGTCCCCCTCCTCACCTCCCCCCCCCCCGCGCCAGGGTTGGTCCCCTTGCCCTTCCCCGTGCCAGCCGGGCGCGGCCGACAGCTCCGGGTCTGGGGCGTGGCCGCCCTTCGCCGCTGCAGGCGGGGCGCGCGACGCCCCGCGCCCGCCGGCGCCGATGACGACGACGCCGATCGGGAGCCTCGAGACGGGGGTCAATGCAGACGGGGGTCAGCCAGGGCGCCAGATCCTGCAGGATCCTGCGAAGACCCCCTCTGGCCGACCTGGGTTAGCGAGCCGCCGTGGCCGCGAGGCGGCCGCGCATATTGGCTGACCCGGGTTTGCGAAGATCCGCGTTGCAGTTTTTTTGTTCCTGCGTTGCAGTTTTTGGTTTCCTGCTGACCCGGGTCTGGATTGACCCGGGTCAGAAGATCCCCGAGCCGAGCATCCGAGTCTCAAGCAGTGGCGAAGCGTCCTGGCTCGCCTACAGCCCTACCAAACAATTTTCTAGGAATTTGGCGTTCCCACGGAATGTTCTTGGAACATTTCTGACTGGGACTGTCTTGTTTTATCGCATCGAGTTTATGTTCTAAAAGCATTGTTTTTGTTCTTAGAACATTTTCGGGTTCTAAGAACATGTCGTGGTATGACTATAGGAATGCCAGGACGGTCGGTCCCTGTTCAAGAGTCCGGGATATCTAAAGATCCTGCCTCCCTGGGATCGACGTCCTGGGGCCCCGGGAGGCGGTTGATAGATGTCTTCGGGCCTGCCTGGGGCCCCAGAGTATCCACGCCCACCGCCCCGTGGGGTCTGGGAGATCGGTCTGCCAGGCGGTGGACGTGTTAGATTGTTGCCTCGCAGATCAGTGCCACCGAGAGGAACAAGCAGCAGCGGATGTCAG
This sequence comes from Prorocentrum cordatum, assembly GCA_963575745.1. Lineage (NCBI taxonomy): Eukaryota > Dinophyceae > Prorocentrales > Prorocentraceae > Prorocentrum > Prorocentrum cordatum. The sequence goes on along the minus strand of CAUYUJ010017727.1, from coordinate 500,650 downwards.
AGCCAGAGGGTTGCGCACAGGCAAGGCACAACAATTGGCCGGGCCGATTCCTTCCAGGGAGGGCCGACAAAAGTTAGTCGCTTGAACCGCGCAAAGCAAGTCTCCCAGCCATGCAGGTCCGCCGCCGAAGTTGGCCTTGCCTTCTGCTTGGGGGCGCGGGGGAGCGGTGGCTACAGCGGGGGCTTCTGGCAGCGCGGACCTGGAGCCATCGGCTGCCTGCAGTCTCTCACCCCCGCCCCCTTCGCTTTTTCTATGTGTTGCACGTTGTGCTGCTGAGGTGGTCCGAATGCTCCCTCCTCGCGCTCCCTTTCTCTCTCTCTCTCTCTGTCTCTCTTTCTCTTTCTCTTCTTTTTTGTTCTCTCTCTTTCTTTCTCTCTCTCTCTCTCTCTCCTGAAACCTTATTTGCTGAATCGTTTCGCTCGTTCCGCCAGCCCGTTTCGCATCACTGCGGCTGCGTGGTGGTGCGTTCGTGCCCAGGGGGGGATGGTAGGGCATGCAGGAATGTCGTCGAGGAGATCTCCGGAGATGCGGCTCCCCCCCGTGTCGAAGAGAGCCGGTCGACTGCCCCAGAGGGCGCTACGATGGTTCAAGAGAGCTCCAGTAATTAGAGAGTCCAGGCGTACTAGTTTCGAGTCGTACCTGGGTTGTGGGTCCGAGACTTCATGGATGCTTATCGGGGTCTCCTCGGAGGGCTCTCGGGAGCCTCTGAGGAAGAGTTTTGAGGCTTCTGGGGGGCCATTTGGGGGCTTCTTGGGGACCTCTTGGAGATTCCTGGGGTCGGTCCTGTTAGATGTCTTTGGAGCCTCTTTGGGGGCCTCTTGGCGGCCTCTTGCGGGGCTCTTGGTGGCCTCTGGGGAATTATAGGCGCCTTTCGGGGCCAAGAGAGAGTTTGAAATGTCCCTTCTGGTTCCCCTCTGGGATACCTATTGGAGCCATCCCAGGGCCGTCTTGGATGCCTCTTGGGTCGTCTTAGAGCCATCTTGGGTCGTTTGGGGGCCCTCCTGGAGGCGAGGCTGTTTGGTCCGTCTTTGAGCGATCTTGGGACATCTTGGGCCGTCCAGGGCGGTCGGCAGCTCGAACATGAGGTACCGCCATCATTGTCGGAAAATTCAGGCAAAAACAATAAACTTGCGTTTTCCGGGCCTCTCGAAGTCCTCTTGGAACCTTCCTTGAGCGTTTTAGGCGCTTCTTGGGCCGTCTCGTGACCAACGTGGGCCATCTTGGAACGCTCTTGGCCTGATGCCGTGAGGCCTGCCACGCTTTGGGCGCCTCATTGGAGCGCTCCCCGGGTACCCGAGGCCGCGCCCAGGAATTCCGGCATCTCTGAACCGACGTTGCCGGGATTCTGCCAGGACATGCTGGGACCTGCCGGGACCTTGCTGGGACTTTGCCAGGACCTTGCCGGGGTACTTTCATCCGGGGACCCCCAGGGGCCGCCACGCGCCCGCGAACTAGAAACACATACTGAAACTCTTACCTCAGATTTTGGCACGCCTCTGGACCCTTGGGCTGGCGAATGTGTGCAAACCCCGGAGATTCCAGAAGACCTCCTGACACACCCGAAAACGCAGTCATCCTCCTCCCCTTCCCGTTGGAGCCACTCCCCCCCCCTCGGGAGCCGCACCGTCCCTCTGCCCATTCTCCCCTTCGCTGCTCCCCCCCCCCTTCCCCTCTCTGGGGCTTTCCCGCCTCTGGCCGCCCGCTCTCCCCTCGCTGCTCCTCCTCTTCTCCTCCTCCTCCTCCTCCTCCTCCTCCTCCTCCTCCTCCTCCTCCTCCTGCTCCTCCTCCTCCTCCTTCTCCTCCTCCTCTTGCTCCTCCTCCTCCTCCGCCTCCTCCTCCTCCTCCCACCCCCTCTTCTCACCCCTCGAGGAGGGGAAGGGGGGGGGAATGCAACGAGGACGCGGGGTGCGCAGACGAGGTCCAAGGTCGAGCCCCTGGATCACTTGGGCGGCTTAGCCCGGCGTTCCCGTCGCGGGAGAGAGCGGCTGCGGCTTTCCGCACCACCCGGGCGACGCATTCGCAGCTCGCGGCCACGATTTCTGCGCTGCTGGGGAGGGCGCGCTGCGGCCGAAGCGAAGAGGAAACCGCTCTGCGATCAGCGGGGGTACTCCGAGATGCTGGTGTTGAGCTCCAGGGATGTCATGGCGCCAACATCGCAGAGCGGAGTTCGTTCGGAAAACAATGGGATGGGCCCGGACTGTCCTGGAGAACGTCGTTCCGGATTTCGAAGTGAATTTCATCCGGACTTTGTCTGGCCAGGAATGAAGACCACAACACATCCACGCGAACTTCTTTTCGTTTTCTGCTCGCCTGTCCAGGGTTCTGCATCGGCAGAAATCGACGCAAAAATCCGTCGCAGCACGTCGGCAAGGTCGGCACAGTGAGTGATGGCGTCCCCGCCTTCACGACCGCGGCCAGGAAGAACTACGAAGACAGACCGTGCCACCGTGGCGTGGTGGCCAG
>CAUYUJ010017727.1:275000-498087 GCA_963575745.1 Prorocentrum cordatum | reverse complement strand
TCTTGGGGCTCTTTGGGGGCGTCTTGGGGCCCTCTTGGGGCTTTTTGGGGGGACCTGGGGGCCTTTTTGGGGCTCTTCTGGGATGTCTGAGGGGCCTCTTGGGGCCGTCTTGGACCATTTCGCTAAAAAAGAGGGGGGTTCCAAGTCCCATCGCCCCCTTCGGAGGCTCAGAGATGCCATCTTGGGGCCCTCTTGGTCCATTCTTGGGCGCTCTTGTGCGCTCTTGGGGCCGTCTTGGGGCCCTCTTGAACCCCTCTTGGGGCTATCTTGGGCCGTCTTGGGGCCATCTTGAGGCCGCAAGAGCCCATCGGAGGCGAAAAAGCGAGAAGGCAAACATCATTGATTTTCTTTCGGTTTTTGAAGGTTTTTGGCCTCTTGGGGGGGGTCCTTGGAGGCCTCGGGCCGTCTTGAGGCCTCTTGGACGTGTGTCGGAGGCTATCTTGACCCATCTACCGCTATCTTCGACCATCTTGGAGGCCATATTGCGTTCTCTGAAGCCCTCTTGGAGCCATCTTGGACCAAAAAGGACCATCTGCCACATTCCGGGGGGGCCCGTCTAGACGCAAGGAGGGGGGGGAGGTAAACCTCCCGAGCAGGGAAAGGCAGGAGGTTTGGAAAAGGAAACGCTCTAGACAACCTGCGCCTAGAGGGCTGGTGGGATTTGGGTGCTTTTTTTCGGGGGGGTCCGGGGGAGGTTCCAGGGAACTCCCACACCGGTCTCCGGCTCCGTGCGCACCACGGTGCGCGCCCACGACGACGACGACGACGACCCGAAGGCCGCCGAGGGCATCCGAGGGGCTTCCGTCGGATTGGGCGAGGACGAGGATAAATCCGTTCCAAAGCGTTCCGGAACGCTCTCAGAGCGTTCCGGAACGCTCTGAGAAGGCCGCGGCGCCCGAGACATCCTCCAGAGCCGCCAGATCACCCGGATTCATCCGCGCCGTGGCTTCGCCTTACATTATCGTGGTCCAACCTATTTTGGCCTTGATCACCAAAGAGAATCTCGAGCACCAGAAAAGTACCGAAACTCGAAGGTTTTCACGTGTCGGGCCCTGGGAGGCGATACTCGTTCGACACCGTTTCGATATTTTTCTTTGGTGCTCGAAATTATTTTGGGGAATGTGCTCCTTAAGTACGATGGGGGCAACATAAGCTCGGTGCCACCCCAACATGCACTGCACGTGCGTCGCCCCCGCAGGGGCGAAACGCGCACCGAGGAATCTTATGTAGTACATGCGTCGTGGCAGTGGCGGGCGCTTCCTGGCCAATCCGCTCGCGCAACGACATACTACAAGATGGGTACGGGCACACCGTATGTTCGGGTCGGGCGCGCGCCTCCAGGGAGGACACACGGCATCCGCAGGCCCCTGTGCGCCCCGTGAGCCTTCGAGAGGGCCTCCGAGGGGCCTCCGAGGGCCTCGCGCGGCGCGGCGGCCGACGGCGGCGACGGCCGCGCCGCGCGCGCCCGCGCGAGGCGCGCCCGGGGGCGCGAGCGGCAGCTCCCGCTCCTCGCGCGGCAGCGGCGCCGCGGAGGAGGCGCCGAGCCCGCCGGCGCCCGCCCTCGGCCCGAGGAGGGGCGGGAGGCGCCCGATGGGGAGGGGGGGAGCGAGAGGCACGCGAGTGATGGAGAGAGGGGGGGGACGTGCTGGACGCGGTGGAGGGAGGGGACGTGGTGGAGGGAGGGGACGCGGTGGAGGGAGGGGACGCGGTGGAGGGAGGGGACGCGGTGGAGGGAGGGGACGCGGTGGAGGGAGGAGGCGCGGTGGAGGGAGGGGACGCGGTGGAGGGTGGGGACGCGGTGGAGGGAGGGGACGCGGTGGAGGGAGGGGACGCGGTGGAGGGTGGGGACGTGGTGGAGGGACGCGGTGGAGGGAGGCGCCCGGGGGGGGGACGTGATGGACGGAGGGGGGACACGGGGGGGAAGTGTCCATCGTCCCTCGTGCCACAAGTCAAGCACAGCCGGCAAGACAGGGCCCTCATCGCCGTGGGCCCGCTGCCCCTCCCGTCGCCCCCGCTGCGTCCTCTCCAGTTGCCGCGGGGGCTGGTCTGGCATGGTCCGCCCGCTAAAAGAAGCTTTTCGCCCGCACGCTCGACAGACGAGCAGCAGGGCCAGCGGGGGAACAACCGACAGGCATCGAGCAAACGGGGTCCACTCGAGCACCTGGCAGGCTCTGGCCGATCCCCCAGGATCTTCGCCGAGGAAAAGGCACGAGAGCCCACAGGAAATTTCCGTGCCACACGGCGTCGCCGCTCCGCGGAATTGCGCGAACTCTAGCGCGGAGCGAGGGAGGCGGCAGGGGCTGCTGGGAGATCTGGTCACGAGCGAGGAGGCAGACCTCCGGCCTCCAGAGAGCTCTGGTGGCAGGATAGCGCGCTCTCGTGCTCTGCTGCGGTACGGCGAGTGGACCCTCCTCCTCGAGGAGGAGGGTGGGGAGGAACAGGAGAAGCAGGAGGAGGAGGAGGAGGAGGAGGAGGAGGGAGGAGGAGGAGAAGGAAGGAGAAGGAGGAGGAGGAGGAGGAGGAGGAGGAGGAGTCTCCAGCGCGAGGAGGAGGGGGAGTCTCCCTGGGGGGACGTTTGGCCCCCTCCAAGATCCCCCCCCCCTCAAGTCAGTTATCCGCCGTCTTCCCACCTTGCAAGCAGCGGCAAAGCGGCAGAGGGGGGGGGGGATCCACGGTTCGTGCCCGGATTTTTCAATGTTGGTGGCATGGGGCACGGGGCAAGGGACAAGCGTCCGCAGCACTAGCAGAAAGGGCCCGTGGCGAAAGGCATGAGGGCTCCGCAGCGGTGGGGACCGCCGCGCCTTTGACCTCCACCGTGGGGGCGCTGGCGCCCCCAAGCGCTCGATCAGCGTCTGCCTTCCCCTTCGACCCGCCCTCACCCCTGCCTGTCTGTCTCACCCCTATCTGTCCGTCCGTGCGTCTGTCTGTCTGTCTGGCCGTCTGTCCGTCTGTCTGTGTGTGTGTCAGTGTGTGTGTGTGTGTGTGTCTGTATGTTTGTCTGTCTGTCTGTCTGTCTGTCTGTGTCTGTCTGTCTGTCTGTCTGTCTTTCTGTCTGTCTGTCTGTCTGTCTGTCTGTCTGTCTGTCCGTCTGTCTGTCTGTCTGTCTGTCTGTCTGTCTGTCTGTCTTTCTGTCTGTCTGCCTGCCTGTCTGTCTGTCTCTCTCTTTCTCTCTGTTTCTCTGTCCGTCCGTCCATCCGTCCGTCCGTCCGTCTGCCTGTATGTCTGTCTGTCTGTCTGTCTGTCTGTCTGTCTGTCTGTCCGTCTCTCTCTCTCTCTTTATTTCCCTCTCTTTCTTTCGTTCTCTCTCTCTCTCTATTTATGTCCCTCTCTCGATGTAAAATATATACTAGAACCACGCGCGCGCTAGGCACCCGCTTAGGTTCCAGTCGCAGATGAGGCACGGGCGCCGCTGTAAGTCCCGGCGTGGTCACAATGACGATTTCCAGCGTTCTCGGGCCCATGCCATCGACGCAAAGAAACACGTGGTCAGAACGCTCTCGCTATGCCGGGGCCGCGCTGGAGGGGTGGGATGGGGACAGCAAGTTGTGAAATAATAGGGTATAGCGATGCCCCGCTCGTTCTGGCGAGAGCAGTGAAAAGGTGAACCGGGAAGTCGGGCCGCCAACCGAGAAATTCTACTGGGAGCAGGGCATTTTTCCGGGGCGAACGGGGATTTCTGGGGGGCGAACGGGGAAACCTTCCGGGGCCCAACGAGGATCGTTTGGGGGCGAGCGAGGATATTTCCTGGGTCGGATGAAGATGTTTTCGCGGGCGCGGTCTCACAGATTGCTCTCTGTCCAAGTGTAGCATGGGTGCTGGAAGTGTTCAGGATCTGGGCGTCGAGTCGAGTGGAGCATCTTTTCGCCCCCCCCAATGCGTTGCCAAGCGGCGAGTCGAGTGGATTGCTATATTTTCCTCCCCGCGGCGTTGCCACGCTCGGAGTAGAGTGGCATTTTTGCTTTCACCCACAAGGCGTTGCCACGTTGCGAGCAGGGGTTGATTGGTATTTTTGCTCGCCCGTCGGAGTTGCCACGTGACGTGTCGGGCAGAGTAGTTTCTGTTGTGTCGGCCCCCGTTCTTTGCCGCGCGATGTGTCGAAGAGGGTAGTTTCTCTTCCGCCCCGTGGTGTTGCCGCTCCGAGCGCCCATCGGCCCGCGCAGGCCTGCACTAGCACTGAAAACTCTGAGTGTGTCGGGGTGTCCGACCCGTGCAAACGATCTCAAAATCAGGGCATCGTGTATAGCACAGTGGAAACCAATGCCAAGAAACACCCCGCTTGCCTCCAGGGTGCCCTGGATTTCTTGGGTTGCCATGGTCTTGCTGTGGAAGGCGTGACGTTCCCGCTCCAAAAAATCAACTGACGTCCTGGGGTCTCATGGTTGGGTTTCTTGTGGAAGGTCTCTTGTGGACTGGCCTCCACTGTATGAGCTCATGCCTGGGCCGTTCCTCGTTCCACCGTCGGGGAGCCTGTGGTGACGGGCCTGTTTTCCTCCACCACACCATACGTTGGAGGGGGCGGGGGTCCTCCTCCTCCTCCTCGTCTTCCTCCTGGGGTCTCAGGGTCGGGTTCTTGTGAAAGATTCCCTGTGGACCGGCCTTCACCGTATGGTTGTTCGCCGTGCTCTTCCAGAGGCCTCCGCGCCGGCGGGCGCCCGAAAAGCACGGTGCGAGAGTGCAGCCGCTCTCGCTGGCTCCATTTTTCACTGCTCACGTGCGCGCCACATGGCCATATATGAATGATAACCATAATCAGGCCAGCAATAGTACCAGCAACAACAAATAGTAGCAATCACATTAATGATAATAACAGCAATACCAACAATCGTAGTAGTTATCATGCTAATCACAAGAACTACTGATAACGGTAGTATAATAGTACTTTATTGTATTAAAATTTCATGATCAATTGATCATACACCCCAGGCGTTGTCACGCGACCACTCGAGTGGAATTGTCTCTTCTGCGCCCCGCGGTGTTGCCACGCCGGGCGTCGAGCGGACGTGCTGTTCGCCCCCCCCCACGGCGCTGCCGCGGGGCGAGCGGCGCGGAGTGTCCTTCGTTCGTCGCCCCCCAGGCCAGGCGTTGTCTTGGCATCGCTCGGACGTGTGCATTTTTTTCCCGGCGAGAACCATCGAGGACCAGCCTGGACCATCGCGCAAAAAAAACGCGCACGAAACCGAACAATGCACGGGAAATGGACGTCCGAGCGACGGCAAGTTGCTCTACGTGGCGAGCAGGAGTGGATTCGTGTTCTTGTCCGCTCCTCGGCGCTGCGTTACGTGCCGGGCAGAGCGGAGCAGTCGTGGTGCTTCGCCCCCCCACTGCAGTGCCGCGCGGCGCGTCGCACGGAGCAGCTTTCCTTTCGCCCCGTGGCGCTGCCGCTGCGCGCGCCCGTCGGCCCCGCACAGGCCTACCACTGCATCGGTCACCACCCACCAGCCCACCCCAACCCAACCCGAATGCTCAGACTTACCCTCGATTTCCAGTGGGGGGGGGTCGGGAAACATCGAAAAAACACATGTGGAACCCTTAACCCCCCAACCCGAAATTCGGGTCTTCTGGTTGGGTTGGGGTGGTCTGGTAGGCAGTCAATTGGGAACTCTGAGCGTGACAGTGCGGCCGATCCGCGCGGACCATCTCAAAATCGGGGCGTCGAGTGGCGCAGTTTTTGTCGTCGCCCCCCCCCCCCCCCCGAGGCGCTGCCACGCAGCGAGGGGAGTGGAGTGCCATATGCTCCTCCCCGCGGCGCTGCCACCATGCTGGGAGTAGAGAGTGGCATCGCTGTTCGCCCCCAAGGTGCTGCCACGTGGCGAGTAGAGTGGTTTGTTCTTTGCTGGCGATTCGTTGTGTTGGTCGCCCCTCGACGTTTCCACGTGCCGAGCGGAGTAGAGCAGTCGTGATGGTTCGCCCCCCTTGCGATGCCGCGTGGCGCGTCGCACGGAGCAGTTTCCTTTTTCGCCCCGTGGCGTTGCCGCTCCGCGCGCCCGTCGGCCCCGCGCAGGCCTGCCCTAGAATTGAGGGCCCTGAGTGTGCCAGTGCGGCATACCCGCACGTAATTTCAACATCAGGGCATCGAGTGGAACAGTTTTGTCGCCTCCCCCCCGAGGTGCTGCTAGTCGACGAGTCGAGTGGCATGCCGTATGTTCCTCCCCAAGGCGCTGCTGCGCCCAGAGTAGAGTGAGTGTTTGCTTCGCCCCAAAGGCGTTACCGCGTGGCGAGCAGAGTGGAGTGCTACTGTTTCGCCCTCCCAGGCGTTGCCACCTGGCGAGAAGGAATGGCTTTGTTTTGAGAAGGCCTCACGGCTGGTGCCGCCGACCCTGACGACGAGGAGGAGGAGGAGGTGGAGCAGGAAGAGCAGGAGGACCCTTTAGGGGCCTCCAGGGAGCTTCTTGGGGCCGAGGGCTCTAGATGTCCGTTTCGGTCCTCCGTCTGGGCACCCTGCTGGAGCCGTCCTGTTGCCATTCGGTAGGAGGAAGACGAGGAGGAGGAGGAGGAGGAAGAGGAGGAGGACCGAGGACCGAGGGAGGGGGGGGCGCTTCTGGAAAGCTGCAGAAGTTCCCGCAAGACGCCTGCAGGACACCCCGCGGGTGAGTCGTCTCTGACCCGGGACCCCCCCCCGGGGCCCCCCGCCCGGGAATCCCCTTGGGGCCCCCCAATTGGGACCCCCCCCGGGGACCGGATCCAGACCCCCCCCCCCCTCCCAGCGGGGAGGGATCAAAGGGGCTTCCTTTTCGAGCCTTCGAGTCTGTTACGACGTTGCTCAATTTCGCCTTGGCTGGCGCGGTCGCGGAGGAGGGCCCAGGCAACGAGTGGGGAGCGGCGACGGGCACAGGGAAAGGAGAGCGCAAGGAAAGAGGACGACAGAGACGACGACTAACGAACGACGGCGGCGACGACTCCAACGGAGAAGCCCCTCACACACGCCGACAGGGTCGGCGGATCTTTGTCCCCCCCTCGGCGTTGCCACGTGACGAGCAGAGTTATGTCGGGCATGTCCCTCTACAGGAGGAATATTCAAGAATAGTCAAAATATTATTGTGACGACTTTTCGTGCTCTCTTGACTATTTTTGATTTTTGTTTGACTAGTCTGCATTGTTCTTCCAAAATCCACCTGGAGCAGATTATGTTCGTCCCGTGTAGTTGCCGCTACGCCGGCCCATCGGCCCGCGCAGGCCTGTCCTAGAGTTTTGAAGTCCGAGTGTGTCAGCCTCGCGGAAGTTTTCGCAATCAGGGGATCCAGCAGAGCGTTTTGTGTTGTTTCCCAGGCGTTGCCGCGTGGCGAATCGAGTGCAACGGTTTTTGTTTCGTCCCGCGGCGTTGCCACGTGAGGAGTAGAGTGTAACCTTGTTTTCGTTCCTGAGGCGTTGCCACGTGCCGAGTAGAGTGGAGTATGAAGTACTATTGTTTCGCCCACCGTCAGTGGTTGCCGCAGGGCGAGTAGCAGTGGAATAATTGTGGTCAGCTCCTTGGCGTCTCCACTTGCCGAGTATAGTAGAGCATAATAGTTTCTATTGTTTCGTTCCCGGTGCATTGCTGCGCGACGTATCGAAGGGAAAGGCTTCTTTTCGCCACGCGGCGTAGGCGCTCCGCGCGCCCATCGGCCCGCGCAGGCCCGCCCTAGAATGAATTGCGAATCTGACTGTGTCAGTGCGGCCGATCCGCGAGTGGAGCATGTTTTCGAGTGGAGCAACATCAGGGCATCGAGTGGAGCATATTTTTTGCCCCCCCCCGAGGCGTTGCTACGCGGCGAGTCGAGTGGAATGCTATAGTTTTCTCCCCGCGGTGTTGCCACGCCTGGAGTAGCGTGGGTTGTTCGCCCCCAAGGCGTTGCCACGTGCCGAGTAGAGTGGAATATAAGTTTCGCCTCCCCAAGCGATGCCACGTGGCGACTAGGAGGGGAATCGTAGTTTAGCTCCGTCCCTCGGCGTTGCCACGTGACGAGTAGAGTAGAGCAGTAGGTTTGTTTCGCCCCCCTTGCAGTTTCTTTTTCGCGCCGTGGCGTTGCCGCTCCGAGCGCCCATTGGCCCGCACAGGCCTGCCCAAGAGCTGATAACTCGGAGTGTGTCCGGACGGCCGGTCCGCGGGGGAGTCCTCAGAGTCACGGCGCCCAGTGGCTAACGATTGAAACACCAGCCCAAGGTTCTTGCGCCAGTCTCGTCACTTGCGTGGGCTCCTGGGAGGTCCAGCGGAGCGGGTTGTCACGCACAGCCCGTCAAGATCTCGCGGCTCCCGGAGGGCTGCGAACTGCGCAGTTGTCGGCGCTCTCGTGAGTTCCTGGGAGGTCCAGCGGAGGTGGGTGTCACGCGCTTTCCGTGGAACCCTCGCAGCTCTCTTGGCATTCCGGTCCTGGGCGTGGGCAGTCTTTTGCTTTTGGCGTCCTGAGGAGCTTTTTTTTGGTTTGCCTGGGATACCAGGCTTGGGCCCCCGATGCCGGGTTTGCCAGAATGGATTCCGGGCTTCGCCCTCCTCCTCCTCCTCCTCCTCCTCCTCCTCTTCCTCCTCCTTCTCTTCTCCTGCTCATCCTCCTCCTCCTTCTCCTTCGCCTTCTGCTGCTCCTCCTCCTCCTCCTCCTCCTCCTCCTCCTCCTCCTCCTCCTCCTCCTCCCCCTCCTCCTCCTCCTCCTCCTCCTCCCCCTCCTCCCACGGATCTTCCTTTCGGCTGTACTCTCCACGCTCTACCCTCCACGGCCTGCCCCGGCAGCTTCTCGACGGCCCAGGCAGGGGGCCGCTCCCCGCAGGGCGCGCCGACGCCGGGCCGCCCCGCTCCCCAGGACCCTCGCCTCCCCGACCCGGCCCCGCAGGCCGCGCGGGGGGCGTCCTGCTCGACCGCCCCCGCGGCCGCCGCCGCCGCGCCGCCCCCGGAGGCGCCCCGCGGGGCGGGCCTGCCGCATTTTGGTCTTCCTCCCTCCTCCCGCTCCCCTCCTCCTCCGCCTCCTCCTCCCTCCTCCCCCCTCCCCCCTAGTAAACGATGCCCGCTCCCTCCTCCTCCCTTCTCCCGCTCCCTTCCTCCTCCTCCTCCGCCTCCGCCTCTGCCTCCCCCCCTCCCTCCCCCCCCCCCCTAGTGAACAATGGCATGAATATAGGGAAACTCGGAGGTCCGCGCGGATTCCTCGGATCGGCGCTCGGGGGCTCCCTGGCGGCGCCTCCGGCGCCGCCCCTGGCGCGTTCCGCGCGCCAGGGAGGGTCCAGCTCCGATCCGACAACTCCGCGCGCACCTTTGAGCTCGTATGCTTTAGAGTATCGTTTGTGCCCCTACCCGAGTCTGGCAGCCCCAGGAGCGGCTCCGAGCAGGGGGCCAGGGGCCCTGGGAGGGCCTTCCCAGCACCGATGGGGACGGGGACGGACGACGGCGATGGTGGGCAGTGAGCAGGGTGATGGTGTGGACGGAGAGCGGGAGCAGGGAGCCGTTCTCCTCGTGATGAGATGCGGACGAAGAGCAGGGTGAGGAGCAGGGAGGCTGGAGGAGAGGAGCAGGAGGGGGAGTTAACAACACGGGGCACGATCAGCAGCAGCAGCAGCAGCAGCAGCAGCAGCAGCAGCAGCAACAGCAGCAGCGGTGGCAGGAGCAGGAGATTGGAGGGCGCTCAATGGGGGGGCGATGTATGGGGGAGCAGCGAGAGCTGTAAACTTGGCATCGCTCGGACGTGTGCATTTTTCCTTCGGCGAGGACCATCGAGGAGCATCCTTGCTCATTGGGCGAAAAAACCACGCCCGAGGCCGAAAAAAGCGCAGGGAATGGACGTCCGAGCGATGGCGAGTGTAGAAGGGGCCCGTTCTGGGGCCCCCGAAAAGTGGCCCTCTCGGGCCCAACAGAGGGTGCTTTCCGGCCCGACAGGCGCACCCTTCCTCCCTCCATTGGATCGCTCCCTCATCAGTTCGCGCCCGAGGAGGAGGCTGAGAAGAACGAGGGAGGGGGGCTGGAACGATGCGGGGAGGTGGAAGCGGCGGAGGCGGAGGAGGAGCAGTGGCGGCACGAGGGCCCGGCGGAGGCGCGCCGAGGGAGGGGCGCGCCGCCAGGCGCGCCAGGACAGGATACCGGCGCCGCCCCGTGACGACGAGGCTCGCGCCCCGCCGCGGCGGCGAAAGCAGTGACGGGCCCCCTCTCACTCACATTGTTCTTGCCTGTTTCCCTCTCTCTCTCTCTCTCCCCCTGTCTCCCTCTCTCTCTCTCTCTCTCCCTGTCTCCCTCTCTCTCTCCCTCTCTCTCTCTATCTCTCTCTCTCTCTCTCTCTCCCTGTCCTCAGTCTCTCTCTCTCTCTCTCTCTCTTCTCTCTCTCTCTCTCCCTCTCGCTTCATCTCTCTCTCTCTGTCTCTTTGTCTCTCTCTCTCTTTGCCCCTGTCTTCCTATCATCCCATCGTCGTCGTGAGGAGGAGGGGGAGGAGGAGGAGGAGGAGGAGGAGGAGGAGGAGGAGGAGGGGAGGAGGGGGAGGAGGAGGAGGAGGGAGGAGGGGAGGAGGGAGAGAGGAGGAGGGGAGGAGGAGGAGGAGGGAGGAGGAGGAGGAGGAGGAGGATGAGGAGGAGGAAGGGGAGGAGGAGGAAGGAGGGGGGAGGAGGAGGAGGAGGGGAGAGGAGGGGAGCCTTGGGGGGGGCCCTCTCTTGGCCTCGACGCCTGCGGCTCCTCCTGTCGGCCTCTCGGAGGCCGCCGCCGCCGCCGCCCCCCCCCAGGCGTGCTCCGCGCGGGGCAGCGCCGAGGCCCCCGGGCGCACGCGCGGCGCGCCGGGCGCTCCTGCGCGGGCCAGCGTGCGGGCGCCGCGCGAGGACAGCGAGGACGGCGGCTTGCTTTCCCCCCTCCCCCTCCTCCTCCTCCCCTCCTCCTCCTCCTCCTCCCCTTCTCCTCCTCCCCCTCTTCCTCCTCCTCCTCCTCCCCTCCCCCTCCTCCTCCCCCCCCTCCTCCTCCCTCCTCCTCCTCCTCCCTCCTCCTCGTCCTCCTTCTCCTCCTCCTCCTTTTCCTCCTCCTCCTCCTCCTCCCCCTCCTCCCCCTCCTCCCCCTCCTCCTCCCCGTTCCTTTGTGCAGTGCGCGTCCGCACGAGCGAAGTGGGCACGGAAAGGATGGGTACAGTGCCCAGCAGCGGATCTGGTTCATCTTGAGCAGGGCCTGCTGTGCACGCCGCTGTGTCCAGTCGAGGCAGAGGGCCGCCTGCCCAACGGCAGCCGCTGTTGGTTTGGGGCAACATTTGTTGTTGGGCCTTGTACCCACTCTTTCCCTACCCACTTCGGGCGTCCAAAGTGACTCCTCGCCGGAGTTACCTTTTGTGTGCGGCCCAGTGGGCCTCCCCCGATCGCTGGAGACGGAGCGGTCCAGTGGAGGCCCATGCCGAGGCACGCCCTGCTGGCCTTCAGGGTGCCCTGGGTCTCCTGGGCTTCGACGGTTTTGCGCGGTGGAAGGCGTGACGGTCCCACGACAGAGATCCACGGACGTCATGGGATCTGAGGGTTGGGTCTCTTGTGGAAGATTTCTCGTGTTATACTATTGTCAATCGTTGCTATTGCTATCACTATTACGCTTACTGTCAGTGCTAGTGCTGTTATGATCAGCGTCATTGTTCTTCTTGTTCCTCCTCTTCTTCCCCCTCCCTCTGCCCCCTGCCCTCCTTCTTCCTCGCCTCCCCCGCGGTCGCTGGCTGCCTTCTCGCCTCCCCCGCGCGGTGCTGGGGCTCGGTGCCCGGCCGCGCCTGCCATCTCCCGGGCTCCCTCGAGGCGTGCGGGCGGCCTGCCCCTGCCGCGCTTCGACCCAAAACTTGGCACCGCTCGGACGTGCGCACTTTTTCTCGGCGAGAACCATCGAGGAACATCGCCCCGAGGGGGACGTGCGCATTAGAAACGGTTTGCATCGATTTTTTCCTCGAGGACCATCGAGGACCATCCTGAGGACCATCGTTTTTTTCTCGGACGTGCGCATTTGTTCTCGGCGAGAACCATCGAGGAACATCCTGGACCATCGAGGGAAAAGAAGACACGCGCGAAGCCGAAAGAGGCACGGGAAGTGGACGTCCGAGCGACGGCAAGAAAAGTGGTGCTGGGGCTCTGAAGGACCTCCCAGGGGGGGGGGGTCGCAGCCTCCCCGGGGCGCGCCGCGCGGGCGCGCGGGCGCGCGGGCGACGGCGAGGTGCCGCCTTCTCCGCGCGCCGGAGGGCTAGGGGAACAAGCCATGAGACAAGCACAAAATCGCGGAGGTCCGCGCGGATTCCTCAGATCGGTGCTGGGGCCCGTTGGCGGCGCCTCCGGCGCCACCCCTGGTGCGCTCCGCGCGCCAGCGAGGGGTGTCAAGCGCCGATGCGAGAAATCCGCGCGGACGTCAGAGTTTTTATGTTTGCGCTGTTGCTTTCAACCACTCGCCGAGGGGGTATGGGAATGGGGGGAGGCCTCTTCGAAACGGCCTGCTTCTTGGAGGGCGCGGACCCTGTCTACGGATGTGAGACCCGCGACGTCTAAGAAGCAACCTCCGCCTAAGAAGTTGTCCTCCCTTCCCCCTGCCCCCTTGCTCACCACCCACCAAACCACCCCAACCCAACCCGAAGGCTCAAATTTACCCTCGATTTCCAGTGGGGGGGGGGTCGGGAAACGTCGAAAAAACACATGTGGAACCCTTACCCCCCCCCAACCCGAAATTCGGGTCTTCGGGTTGGGTTGGGGTGGTCTGGTAGGTAGTCCCTTGCGCACGCCGCCAAGGCTCACTCCCCCAGGGTTGGCGACGGCGCGGCGTCCTCGGCACCCTCGCCCGGCCTCCGTGCGCTCTCGCGGCGGGCCGCGGCGCGGCGGGCGGGCGTGAGGCCGCGGCGGCGCCGGCGCCTCGGCGTGCTGTGTTGGGGGGGGGGTGCTCGTCGCTGCGTCTCTCACCACCCACCAAACCACCCCAACCCAACCCGAAGGCCCAAATTTACCCTCGATTTCCAGTGGGGGGGGGTCGGGGAACGTTGAAAAGACACATGGTATCCGTACCCCCCCCAACCCGAAATTCGGGTCAAATTCGGGTCTTCGGGTTGGGTTGGGGCGGTCTGGTAGGTAGTCAGTCTCGGGCGGGGCTCGGGTCCATCCTTACGCCCTTTCGATGGCCAGCTCCGCTCGAAGAGCTTCGGAAGGGGCGTCCAAGGCCCTTGCATCCGCGTCGCGCATCCTGGCCATCAGTTTTGATGATGCTCCAGGGAGTGGTCCAGGGAAGGATCCGCCGCGCGCGCGCCGTCGGGGGTCGAGGCTCGAGCACGGGGAACGAAGGCTCCGTTAATGCGGCATTTGTGGTCTTCGGAGATGCTTGCTTTGTCTTTCCGTACCTCCTGGATGGGCTCCATCGTCATGGCTGGATCGGTCTGGGAGACCGACGCTTCGTGTTCGGGGCATTTGTGGTCTTCGGATGTGCTTGCCTTGTCTTCCTGTGCCTCCTGGGTGCTCCTCGTCGTCATGGCTGGATCCAGCTGAGAGGTCGAGGCTCCGCGTTCGGGGAGTTCGAGGTTTTCGGATCCCTACTTCTGTTCTATATGTAGATGTGTAGACATATGCATATGCATATGCATTTGTATATTTATAGGTAAAGGTGTAGGTACAGGTATTGGTATATGTATAAGTCTATGTATATGTGTATGTATGTGTATGTGTATGCGTGCATGTGGATGTGTATGTGTACGTGTATAGTTCGATGTAAATGTGCATGTACATGCAAGTGTAACAGTATCCATACACGTATATGTATGTGTACACGTATGGTATATGTATGTGTATATGTATATGTGTATATACATGTACATGTATAGGTATCTGTATATGTATGTGTACATGTATATGTATATGTATATGATTATGGATATGTATATGAATTTGCATCTGATATGTTTATGTATGTGTCTATGTTCATGTGTTTATACATATATATATAGAAATTGGTGGGGAGTCCCGGCCCCCCAAAGTGCACTCATCTGTCTTCCGTTTCGGGCCCGGCGGGGGGCGCCAGCAAAACGTCAAAGGGTCCCAGAGACGTCCAAGAGGGCGCCGATGTGGCCCAAGAGCACTTCAAGAGAGCCCAAGACCGCACAATAATGCTTCTCCAACATGGCTTGAAGACAGCCCAAGAGGGCTCCAAGACGGCCAAGATGCCTTCAAAAGGACTCCCACGAGGCCCTTAGGAGGCGAAGCAAGTAGGTTGTTTCTATGGTTTGTCGTGTTCTCGCTGTTTCCTGCTTCTGACAGTCCAAGACAGCCCACGAGGCTCCAGAAATCAGCTGTAGACGGCCCAAGAGGCACCCAAAGAGGACGCCACGACGGCACAAGAGAGCCCCAAGACGGCCCAAGAGTGCCCCAAGACGGCCCAAGAGGCGCCCAAGATCGCCCAAGAGGGCCCAAGACGGCCCCAAGAGGGGCCCAAGAGGTGGGACACGCACCGACAATTCGAGCTTTTCGCCCCAGGAGGCCCCCAGGATCCCCAACAGAGTTCAAGAGGCCCCGAAGAGACCCCACGAGGACCCGAAGAGGCCCAAGAAGACGCCCCAAGAGCACCCCAAGAGGCTTTCACAACTGCCTTCAAAAGGCTTCCAACACTGCCTCCAGAACATGACATATAATTGCATTGCATTGCATAGCCTAGCATGCCGTGTCTGTGCATACCATGCAACGCGGTAGCATAGCTCTTCATAAGGAACAGCATGCTATAGTTCAGCGCATCATCTTATACATTATCATAGCGTTTCACAGCACAGCATGGCATGACGGGCAATGCGCACTGCAGAGTACACCATGTTATTGCATTGCATATTGCATCGTTGCATTGCGCTTTTATAGTGCAGTATCATGTGCCATGGCACTCCATAGCATAGTGCAACATGACATGGCGCTGTAGCTTTGCATTTGTCCTGGCCCATAGCTTTGCGACACATCGCCGGTCGACCAGTCGATGAGAGCGGAGGAGGAGGAATGAGGAAGAGGCAGGAGGACGCAGATAATGTTGACCACATTATTCATGACCGCTTTGTTGCTCTCAATGCGGTCACCACTCGAGCAACTAGACCCTAAGCGCGCACGAAGCGCGCGTGGTTATAGTAGATGTATGAATGCATGCATGCATGCATGCATGTATGTATGTATGTATATACGCATGCATGCATACGTGCATGCATGCATGTGTATGTGTGTATATGTATAGGTGTATGTGAATGTACATGTATATGTATATGTAAATGTACATGCATGTGTATGTGTATAGGTATGTGTATGTGTGCATGTACATGTCTATGTATATGTACATGTAGTTGTATATGTATATGTATATGTACATGTATATGTATATGTATATGCATGTGTAAATGTATATGTGTACGTATATATGTCTGTCTTTCTGTATGTATGTTTGTATGTCTGCCGCCACCCCTGTGATCATACCATTTGCCTTGGCTTCGATGTTTCCCACTTTTTTATTATGGTTCCGTCCTCCCCCTCGTCTGTTCCCCGCTCTCCTTCGCTTCTCCTCGTCCTCGTATCCTTCCTCCGCGGGGCAGTGCAACCTCGGGCTCGGGGCGGCGGGGCAGCGCGAGGCTTCTTAGTGCTATCTCGAGCTGGATCCCAGTCCCTCTCTGCCCTCAGGAGGGGGATGATGAGGAGGAGGGGGAGGAGGATAATACATAATTGTATAATATGAGCGAGGAGGAAGGAGAGTAGATAAGACGAGAGCGATCTCGACGATGATGACGATGATGATGACGATGATGACGATGATGGTGGTGAAGATGATGATGACGATGACAGCGATGATGCTGAGGAGGAGGTCTCCTTAATAAGGAATCCTTGATATGGAATCCTTAATCAGGAATCCTGAATAAGGCATCCTTGATAAGGAATTTGTACCAAGGAACCCTTCATGAGGAATCGTAGCAAGGAACCCTTGATAAGGAATATTGGCCAAGGAATCCTGCGTAAGGAATCATTACCAAGGAATCCTCAATAAGGAATATTTACCGGAGAACCCTTAATGAGGACCGTTAGCTGAGAAATCCGTGTTAAGGAATCTAAGTTCAGGAATCCTCAATATTGAGAATTAAATTGAGGAATCCTTACACATGAATCTTAACTAAGGAAGCCTTGATCAGGAATCCAATGTAAGGAGCCTGTCATAAGGAGTCGTCGAGGTATCCGTCATCAGGACCCTTAGACACAAATTACGGATTCCTTACTCAGTGATATGTACTTAGGAGTGTTGGTTAAGGAACATGTGCTACGGTATCTTGAGGAAGGAATCCTGAATCAGGAATCCTTCATAAGGGATCCTTACTAAGGAATCCCGAACAAGAAACATGAACTGAGGAATCCTTAGCAAGGAATCGCTACTAAAGAATCCTTCACATGGAATCCCGAACACGGAGTCTTAACTAAGGAATCCGCCGTAATAAAAACGTAGTAACTAGTTCGTAGTAAGGGATATTTTGCAAGGAAGGAATCCTTGATAAGGAATCGGAATTCAGAAATCCTTAACCAGGAACGTTATCTACGGACTCCTTCATAAGGAGTCGGAACTAAAAAACCTTGAAGACATCCTGAATAAGGAGTCCTTTTTATATTGAATTCTCAATAAGTAATCCGTCATAAGGAATCTTGATAGGGGGCATCCTGAATCAGACTTCCTTGGTCCAGAATTTCGAGGAATCTCAACAAATGAATCCTGGATAAAAGGTTTCTTAATAAGGAACACGTTTAACGGAATATTAACAAAAGGAATATTTCACAGGGAATCTCTGTTAAAACAATCTCTATTAAAACAAGGTTTTTCATGGTGCCTCAGGACGCCTCAGAAATCATAAGAGCCCCTCCGTATGTTTCAGGCTTCCTCAGGATGCCTCAGTCGACCTCAGGATTCCCTTAGCATCCGACTGATCCCTCGGGATTCCGCTCAGGATTCCTCAGGGGTCCTCACGAATCTCGAGGAGCCCTCAAGGTTCCTCGGGACCCCTCAGACTTCCCAAGGAGTCTCCAGGATGCCGGAGGGACCCGCAGGACGCCTCCGGACATCTCAAGGCCCCCCTTGGGGCCCCCGGGAATCCCGAGGGTTCCTCTCGGCATCCGGAGTCCTCCGGCCTCTTGAGGGCTCCACAGGTGCCCGCGCAGAGTCCCTCGGAGTGCCGCCCTGTCATGCCGCGGTCGTTTGGGCCTGAAGTCCTAGAGCCTGGCATCGCTCGGACGTGTGCATTTTTTTTCTCGGCGAGAACCATCGAGGAGCATCCTTGATCATTTGGCGAAAAACCACGCACGAAACCGACAAACACACAGGGAATGGACGTCCGAGCGATGGCGAGAGAGGGAGGGAGGGAGTTTCGGCCTTCGCCCAGGATCATCCACAGACGCCCTCCGGACGCAAAGGGCAGCGAGGGCGAAAAGAAGAAGGTGGCCCAGAAAAGCCCCCGGCCACGTGGCCAAGCAGGCAAGATGCCAACCAGGCGATGCCAAGAACAAGGAGGGAGGGAGCTCAGCTCCTGAGGATAACGGCCTCCGATAGTGCACGTGCCATTTCGCCGCCTGGGCGCCCTCGTTGCGGTGGCTGCTCCTCCCGGCCCAGCTCGCGTCTGCCTCGGGCCTGACGCGCTGGGGCGGAGAGCAAGCTCCTTGCTGCATTGCTCTGACTACTGGAGCCTTGCGTAGTGCCTGAGCCAGCGGGGCTATGGACGGGACCCTAAGAATCCACCAGGCTTTGCAAGAGAGTCAGGAATTCCGAAGAGTCCCAAGACATCCCGAGAAACCCAAAAAGAATCTCAAGTCATCCCGAAGAGATTCTCAAGACTCCCGAGGATCCTGAGAAATCCCAAGAATCTAAAAAACTCCAGAGAAATCCCAAGTCCCCCCAAAATTCACAGAAACCTGGAGAAACCCAAGACTTCCCGAGAGTCCCAAGACATCCCGAGAAATACCAAGAATTTCTACACATTCCGAGATCCCAAAAAAACACCACGAAGCCAGAGAAATCCACATAATCCCCAAGACATTCCGAAAATACCAAACATGCCAAGAAGCATACGCGCGCGCCCGCGCTTGCATCTTCGGGTTGACCTCGTCTGTCCCCACATTTGGTGTTTTTTCTTGTGACCGACGCGGGCCTGATGCGGACTCGACGTGGATTTGACACGGATTCGACACGGTTTCGACACGGATTCGACGTGTCCGACACGGATTCGACACGGATTCGACGCGGACAGGGGCGCGACGGGACAGACGAGGCCCCCCGAAGATGCAACAGAACCCCTTTCCTGTCCGCGGCCTGCGGCCCGCGTATGGGGGGAAATCCGCCCTTTGTCACGCGCTCGTTCTCTCTCTCAGGCGATCGCAAACATGGATCCAGGGGGGCGTGGAGGAGGAGGAGGAGGAGGAGGAGGAGGAGGAGGAGGACCCCCTCCCCCTCCAGCTTCTGGTGGTGGTGGTGGTAAACAGGCTCATCATTCTTCTACAGCCAACGCGCTGAAACAATCAGGCGATCGCAAACATGGACCAAGGGGGCGTGGATTAGCGACGGGTCCCGTTTCCATGGGAAATCGAGGATTGCCGCCGCCGAGCGAGGCGGCATTGGCCGCATTTTGGGGAGGGTACCTCCCCCGCCCCGATCCATGGATTTGGCGACCGCGCGCCAAATCCATGGATCGCTGATCCATGTTTGCGCGCCCCCGACTCTCTCTCAGACCACGGTTGACTTCGTGAGTGTGCCTATCGCGGGTCGGCTCGTGGGTTGCACCTGGCCTGCCCGTCGACTCTCTGAATCGCACGGCCTCTCCGCATGCGCAGTGTGGGCTTCATGTGTTCACCGAAGCAAAAGAAACTATACTCCCCGCCCCGTTCGCGAGGACAGCCCCCACCTCCCGACGGCACCCCGCCCGCCCGCCCGCCCAGGATTCCGGCGGCGGCGGCGCGGCGCGCGGCGAAGCGCCCGCGAGCTCGAGCCGCACGCCGCGCGTGTGGGAGGCCATGCCCTTGCTGGGCCGGCCGTGAGATGAGGTCGCCATGAAGGACAAGAAGAAGAGAAGAACGCCTACGGAAGCTTCCCGTCGTGTCGACTGGCGGCAACCCCGCCCGCGGCGTTCAACTTTGACCGCCGCGGGCGACCCAGGATCGTTCGACGTGGAACGATTTGGACGTTTCGGAAACGGCCGATCGGTCAAGGCTGAACGATCCCCGCGGTGTCAGAAACCAACGCCGAAGTCGGCACAACACGAACCTGACGTAACCCGGATACCACAATGCACACGCAGCCTGCCTTAGGTTCCCGTTCATGCATTGGGGATAATAGATCTGGGTGGCTTGGATCTCATACATCTGCTGGAAACAAATATTATTAATTGATTGGGTCTCTTAGGTCCGCTCCCAAGGAGTCAAGGGTCTCGTAATTGTATACTTGCCGTGAAGGACAAGGGTCGGTGTTTGCTAAAGGTGCCCCTGGCCCAAGGTGCTCCAGGCTTTTCGCTTCATTTTGGGGATCCTGGGGCCCTCCGGGCCTCGTGGGGTGCTCTGGAGGCCGTGGGGGCCTCCTCGGAACTCCTGGGGGCATCTTGGGCCAGGAGCACTTCTAGACACGCAAAGAGGGTGTTCACGCTTCGGTCGGTTCGGTTGCGTCTTAGTCGGTTGCGTTCGGTCGGTTCGGTTCGGTCGGTTACGGTGTCGTTGCTGAGTCATTGCGCCTTTCTAGGCTATTTTCGGCCTGTCGGTTTCGGTTTCGCTGTCGGTTCGGCCGGTTTTCGGTTTTGCTGTCGCCGGCACAGCACGATCGAAGCGGGTATGGAGAAAATAGGTACGAAGGCCGACAGCAGTTGCTGCCCACTTTGAGCAGGGTTCGCTGTCGGCGTCGCCGCGGGTGTTGTCCAGTTGAGACGGAACGGCCGCCTGCCCAGCAGCGGCCGCTGTTGGTTTTGGACAACCTGTGTTGTTGTTGTTGGGTATCGTACGTCTGCGGCGATCTCCTGCGGACTCTCTGCGAGGCTGCCCCGGGAGTTCTGGGCGGCCCGCCCCCCGTGATGCAGTCGGGGGGGGAGCGAATTCCCCCCCCCTCCCCTCCGATCACGCCCGCTGTAGCGAAGCATGCAAGGCCGGGCTCCTGGCTCTTCCCGCATCCGCTTCGGGCGTTCAAGCACCTGGACTTGGCATCGCTCGGACGTGCGCATTTTTCCTCGGCAGGGACCATCGAGGATCGTTTTCGTCCACCGCGCGAAAAACACACGCACGAAACCGATGAATGCACAGGGAATGGACGTCCGAGCAATGGCACCTGGAGGTTTAGGGGGCCATTGCCTGTGGCTCCTCTGGACCGTCACGGGCCATGGGGCCGTCGAGAGCCCTGGCATCGCTCGGACGTGTGCATTTTTTCCTCGGCGAGGACCATCGAGGGCCATCCTGGACCATCGAGCAACAAAAAAACACGCACGAAACCGACAAATGCACGGGAAATGGACGTCCGAGCGATGGCGAGGAGAGTGCTCGGGATGAGAAGTCAGTCTTGGCAGAAGCCTTGACGTCCAGGGCCCGTTTCCCCCAGGACTTTCCTTTCTTTTTTGGTGCCGGAGAGGAGGGAGGGGAGGGGGGAGGACAAGCTAGGTGCGCTCGCGTCATATCTGACGTCCTACCCCTCCCTCCCATCCCTTACCATGGCGCTGATTTTCTCTATCCGCGGACGCGTGTCGTAGCGGACCTGTGGCTCCGCGCGCGCGTGCGTAGTGGGTGGTGGTGCACGTGCGTGCGTGCGTGCGTGTGTGCGTGGTTGTCGTGGTGGTGGTGGTGGTGGTGGTGGTGGTGGTGGTGGTGGTGGTGGTGGTGTGGTGGTGGTGGTGGTGGTGGTGGTGGTGGTGCTGGTGGTGGTGGTGTTGGTACTGGTGCTGGTGCTGGTGGTGGTTGTGGTGGTGGTGGTGGTGGTGGCGGTGCGGCGCGGTGGTGGCGGGCGGATGGGCGCGCGAGAAAAGGCCCGCGCTGGGGCGAGAACGCCATCCTGAACGACGGAGGCCAAACACCGATCCGAAAATGAGGCCCACGCTGCAGCGGGAGCACGATTCGGAACGATTCGGGAGCAGAAATGAGGCCGGCGCTTCAACGAGAGCAGCATTTTGGGAAACAATGACGCCGGCGCCTCAGCGAGAGTCGTTTCCAGGGATTTCCCGGGAATCTTGTGTGTAAAAAAAACACTACGCGGAGGGTGCGCGGCCATCACCCGGACGCCATCAGGGGAAGAGGGAGAGTATTTTCATATTGAGTAATTGTGGAGGAGGAGGAGGAGGAGGAGGAGGAAAGGAGGAGGAGGGCTGAGCGCGCCAAGGAGGGGAGTCCAGCGCCGATCCGAGAAATCCTCGCGGCCTTTTCAGTATGTATGTTTATATCAGTTTTCGTTCCCCTAGTCACTCTCTGGCGGCTGATCCTGCAAACTCATCCGCTCTCGCGACTGCTTGCGCCGTCGTTGATCGTGAACCTAACACCATGATGCCGAACACCCGCATGCATGTGTCGACTGGTGACTGCCCACCGACCCCGCCGAGAATCGCGGGAGAGCTGGTTCCCCACCCACCACCACTCGAGTGACGTAACAAAACGGGGCCGATTGCGCTGACATTCGCGCGTCAGCTGCCCGAGTAAGGTCGCGCGTACGTGCCTCCGTCTCCAAAGTGGCGGGCCGCGCGGGCGGCCCGCGTGAGCCACCGCGTAAGGTCGCTATGTCATCGCGCGTAAGACTCTATTATTTTGTTGTTCATTCGACATCGTACTCAGGAGGAGGAGGGAGGAGGAGGAGGAGGAGGAGGAGGAGGAGGAGGAGGAGGAGGGAGGAGGAGGAGAAGGAAGGAGGAGGAGGAGGAGGAGGAGGAGGAGGAGGAGGAGGAGTCTCCAGCGCGAGAGGGCAAGAGGCAGCCGGCCAGAGGTCGCCGCGTTTACCGCACCAATGTGCTCATAAGACTGCGGATGGCTTCCTGGAGGAAGGCAGGGCACTCCCCCCCATGGTTTGCCCAGGACAGTGACACCCGTCAGACCTGCGATGGGATATCCCACGAGCCTTTCCACACAAACATTTATTGTGCTGACATTTTTTGTGAGCGGGCAGCCTCGGCTGTGTCTAGTGACTGGCACCGATGAGGCTCCTGACTGATTACCGCCTTGTGATGCTGATTCCAGGTCTCGCTAGTCGCATGAGGACTCCAGTGCAACTGGGTGGGCTGGGCACCTGGTACACGCTGAATGCTGAGCGCATCCGAAGCTGCAAGCGCCGACTCGTGGCCTCTCCCGCACACGAAACTTGGGCTGAATTTGAGCACCGACTACGGGCAGACAGATATATTGATCGAGGAGACGGTGTCCAGCGCGGCACCCACTCGAGCAAAGGCCGACAAGCGAGTCGCTCGCGCGGGCTGCACGCAGAGTGCCCCAAGGGCGGCCCTTCGTGGGCAGAGCACGTTCAGCCTCGCAGGCGGCCGACATGGGCCGCGCCCGCAGAGGTCCGAGACGGCCGCCAGGGTCCAATTTCGACGGCGTGGACGACCCAAGGATAGTCCGAGTTTCTGAACAGCGTCGGGGGGGCGCCACCCCCGCCGACAGCCCCACATCGACCCCCGTCGCGGGCAGCCACCGCGCGCCGAAAGCGCTCCTACCCCGTCGCGGCGCGACGACGAGGCGAGGTTGACCCCCGTCAGGGGGGTAACCCCCACGCGTATTAAGAAAGCCAGGATAGCCAAAGTCCCCACGAGTAGCTACTCAGCGAGTAGTGGAACGCGCTCGTATATGAAAGAGCTCCCCGCGGCGACCAATCAGTCTTGGCAGCGAGGTCGAGAGCGGACGTCGGAGGTCGGTGCGCGAGTCTCTCGCGCCTCCCGGGGGGGGGGGGGCCCGGGGGGAGCCCTTGCGCGGCACCTCTGGCGCGGAGATGGCCCAGGAGCCCGAGCCCAGGCCCCGTTGCGATTTCACCGATTCGATCCGATTCGATTTCGATTCGACGTCGATTCGATTCGATCTCGAGTTCCCCGATTCGGTCCGATTCGATTTCGATGGGTTCCGATTCCGATCCGATTCGACTTCGGATTCCGATTTGGACTTCGATTTCTCACTGGAGGCCTACTAACTCCTGCCGGTTTCTGCCGACTCGACTTTTCCCGACTCGGCTGCCGGTTTCCGCCGCCGATCCAATTCATGTCGATCGCCGGTCCGACTTATCGATTCGATTCTGGGCTCTCCTGCGAGCCAGATCCGACGGATCCAGGGCGAGGCCCGTGTGAGCCGCATGGGCGGGCAGCGCGCCTGCGTGGAGTCCAGACATCTGGCGTCAGGAGCAAAACCAGGACGGCCTATTTCGAAGCGCCGTGGTTCTCCGATGGCCCAGTTTCGATTCCTAGGGTCATCAGGAGACGACCTTGGATGAAGAAGTGGTCCCAGCATGGGGTCGCGAGGCTTGGCAGGTCTGTGCCACGAACGACATCGCGGCGTCGAATGTCACCGCAGGCGGCGCGCCTTTTCGGCGGAGTCGTCGCCGTCGGGCTGTCCAGGGCCGTCTGGCTCCAGCGTTGGCAGGGCGCCCGCTGCTGCCGCACGCTCGACGGGCTGTGGAAGCCTGTGGCGTGCTTCCCGTGCCCTCCCTGCACGGCTGCCGCTGGCCGCGGACTGCGGCGGGCCCCCCTGGGCTGCTTTGCCCATGGAGCCGCTCCGCTGGGGAATCCTCGGCTCGGGGCTGATCTGCAGGGACTTCGTCGGCGCGCTGAAGGGCGCCGGGCCCGACGAGGCACGGGTCGTGTGCGTGGGGGCGCGCAGCAAGGCCTCGGCGCAGAGCTTCGCCGACGCGCTCGGCGTCGAGCGCGCCTACGAGGGCTACGCCGCCGTGGTGTCCGACCCAGAGGTGGACATTGTGTACGTGGGCACGGTGGCCCAGACGCACCCAGAGCTCGCACTGCTCGCCATCGAGGCGGGCAAGCCCGTCCTCGTCGAGAAGCCCCTCGCGCTCAACGCCGAAGACGCGGCGGTGCTCATCGCACGGGCGCGCGAGGCGAAGGTGCTGCTCGTGGAGGGCATGTGGACACGCTGCTTCCCGGCCGTGTGCCGGGCGCGGGAGCTCCTCTCGGGCGGCGAGATCGGCTCCGTCGTCTCGGTGACCGCCGACTTCGGCTGGCCCGCCGACCCCGACGGCGAGCACAGGCGGACCGTCGACCCCGTCTCGGGCGGCGTGGCCATGGACGTGGCCATGTACCCGGTGGGCGCCGTGCTCCTGGCCGCGGGCGGCGCCTCGCCGCCCGCGCGCATCGCGGCGGCGGGCACCACCAAGCCGGCAAGCGGCGGCGGCGTCGTCGACTGGTCGGTCGCCGCGGCGCTGAGTGGCTTCGCCGCGGCGCCTGCGCTCAGCGCGACGGTGCTGTGCACGCTGGACGCGGTCACGCCAGAGGAGGTCGTTTACTCGGGCACCAGGGGCACGCTGCGCATCCACAGGCCGGCGCACACACCGTCGCGTCTCACGCTCACCAGGTTCGTCTCGCGCACCGAGAGCACCGAGGAGGTCCTCGACTTCCCGCTCCCGCCCGTGCCTGCGGGGGCGCTGCCGTTCAACTACCCCGGCTCCGAGGGCTTCCTATACGAGGTGCGCGCGGTGCACGAGGCGGTGCGCGCGGGGGCGCTCGAGCTGTCGCAGTGGACGCACGACGAGACCGTGGCGACGCAGGCCGTCATCGACGCCATGCGCGCGCAAGTCCGCACCGGCAGCGGCTCGCCGCCCTGAGGGTCTGCGGCGGTCACTGGCAGCCAGTGGCTCTTTTTGTGAGGGGCGGCCAGTGAGAAGCGCGCGGACGCAGGGCCTTCACCGCACGTCTTGTTTTTGTGTGTTTTTTTTGTTTTGTGTGGGAGTTGGCGACGAGCTCAACATTTGGGCGACGCCAGACGATGTTGTGTTAGCCAAGAGTGAAGGGCAATTGTGACAAAGACCTTTGAGGGTGTGATTGAGAAGAACACATGTTTCGGGCTGCGGGATCCCACCTTCATCCTTCCTCCACTCCCTCCCACCCTCCATCCTGCCTCCTCCCTCTTTTCCCCTCCATCCCTCCCCGCCCTTCCTGGGGGATGTCGGGAACTAGAAGGCTGGGGGTAGGAAAAGCAGGAGGGGGAAGGGGAGGAGGGGGAGGGGGAGGATGGAGGTTATGGTAGCGTCTCTGGGTGTTTGGGTGGGGGGGGGAGGGGCTTCCCTTCCCTTCTCCCCTCTCATCCTTCTCCACTCGCCTTCCCCGCTCCCCTATTCCTTCTTACCGCCTCGCCATTCCCCGTAGACAATCACTGTGGTTATATATATATATAATATATTATTCATACGCATGTGCACATGTATGTACATATCAAGAGAGAGGCATACATATATATATATATATATACACTCATACAGATTCCGTTCTCCCCCTGAATCACATTCTGGGCTTGATCCGCCCTTGGCGCGCATTTGTTATAGCGCGCATCGTCTCTCCACCCACACGTCGTCTGACATCCTTGCGCGCTTCCTCGTTCCCGATGGCTCCCGCGCACTTTGCACAGTACTTGTAGACGGAGAGGCAAGCATTGCAAGCACCTTCCTTCAGGGTGCGATTCGACACCCGATTCGACGATTTGGGAAGGGAGCCGGCGGAGCTGGCTGGGCGGTGTAGGATGTCAGATGTGACGCGAGTGCGCCTGTCTTGCCCGTCTCCCCTCTCCTGGACTCCTCTCCGCACTCTCTTCAGTTCCAGTAAACAGTTGCGCACCAGGAGCACTGTACGTATTCATCCCCCCCTCCTATCCCGCACATTGTTTTTACACAGGTTTGTCCTGGGCTGATGTGCCCTTGGTGCTTTTCCACCGGAACGCTCCCGGTCCTTACAAACCGTGCTCCCACTGCAGCGCTGGCCACTTCAGTATCGGCGATTTGCTTCCGTCGTTCAAAGCGGCGATCTTGCCGCAGCACGGGCCAGAATTTTGGATCCTATCCCTTCCTCGTTGTCGCTGTCCTCCCTCCGTTCCGCTCCCACGCCTCCCCCTGGCCCTCCTGCACCTCCTCCTGCGGCTTCTCCAATACTCTCCACTCCTCCTCGCCTCCTTCTCCCCCCACTCCCGATGGCACAGCCGTCTACGGGTCAAATCCTGCAGGTGTCACTGGGGGATCGTGGTCCTCTAGGACACCGCGGTGCCATCCGAAGCCTTCCGCATCGTTGTCGCCCCCCTCCTGTCCCCTCCTCCGCCTTCCCCTGGTCCTCATGATTCTCCAGCTCCTTCCACTCTGGCTCCTGCTGCTGCTGGTCGTCCTTGTCCGCCACCTTCCTTACTCTTCTCCTTCTCTTCCCGCTCATCCTCCTGCTCGTCAGCCACCTCATCTTTCAATCTGCGCAGGTCCCCTCTTCCGATTGCGCATGACACGATGGGGTCCGTTTTAGCGTTTTAGGTCCGCTGTGACACGCGTCGGCGCATGAGGCATAAATCATCGCCATGGGAAGGGATGCGAATGAGGGGTAGGATTCCAGATATTGCGCGAGCGCACCTAGCTAGCCTCTCCTCCCTTACCCACAGTTCCCCCACGCTTTTCATCTATTGCCCTCCCTTCTCACCCCTATTCCCTCTCCCCCACTCCCCTTCACCTTCGCTCCTCTCGCCCCTCCTGCGATGTCATCAGCGGGGACGATTCCGAGGGACTGGGGGTAACCAGAGCCAGGTTCGGACTCCTTCGCAGGAAAGCTCGAACGATGACGGCGACCGCTTCCTCGTTCCTTCGCCCTCCTCCTTCCTTCGACTCCTCCCTCCATCCTCTCTGCCAGTGCGTGCCCTCAAACCCCACCGCGGAGTATCGCCGCTCGCTCCTGCTCCGATGCAGGCACCCTTTAAGGGGAAGCTCTCCCCAGGTGAGGCGTGTCGCTCACTCTCACAGTGTGACCCGGACGCCTTCTGGGAGCGGCCACTGGACTGAACGGGGGGCGGGCGTTGAGGCACCTCCCCGGTGTGCCCGACCGCCCATCTCTTCTCTCTGACGGCTGGCCGTTGCAAGGAGTGCCAGGTTGGCTCCGGCAGCAGCTCCCTCCTCTCTGCTCCCTCCTCAGGCGAACGAAGCATGACAGAGACACAACAGACTCGGAGGTCCGAGTTTTTGTGCTTCTGTCATTTCTTAGTCACCTGCTCCTCCCTCCCCCTCCTCCTCCTCCTCCTCCTCCTCCTCCTCCTCCTCCTCCTCCTCCTCCTCCTCCTCCTCCTCCCTCCCCCTCCTCCCCCTCCTCCTCCTCCTCCTCCTCCTCCTCCTCCTCCTCCTCCTCCTCCTCCTCCTCCTCCTCCTTCTCCCTCCCCCCTCTCCTTCGTTCCCGACGACGTGGCCTCGGGCGGCGCGGGCGAAGACGAGGGCGGCCGAGGGCGACGGCCGCGGCCGCCCGAGGCGCGCCGCACGCGGAGCGCCGGCGGCGCCGCGGCCTCCAGCGTGGCCGACGCCGCCCTCGCGCTGCAGTACAAGGCCGCCCAGTCTGAAGTCGGGCCTGTGCCTCCTCCTCCTCCTCCTCCTCCTCCTCCCTCCTCCTCCTCCTCCTCCTCCTCCTCCTCCTCCTCCTCCTCCTCCTCCTCCTCCTCCTCCCCCTCCTCCTCCTCCTCCTCCTCCTCCGCCTCCTCGTCCTCCTCCTCCTCCGTCGCCTCCTAAGATGCCGGCGGTGGCCTCCAAGGTGTAGCTCAAAAGGAAGGCTCCGCCGCGCCAGAGAGGCCCCCAGAGCAGCCAAGATGGCCCCAGGACGGCCCAGGAGGCCTCGAGGCTTGGCATCGCTCGGACGTGTGCGTTTTTTTTTCTCGGCGAGGACCATCGAGGAGCATCCTGGATCATTTGGCGAGATAACCACGCACGAAGCCGAAAAAGGCACAGGGAATGGACGTCCGAGCGACGGCCAGGTCGGGCCTGTCCCACAGCAGGAGGAAGCTGCAGGAATGGTCAAGAAGTTGTCAGGGCACGAATTCTGATGATCCTTTCCCTATTTTTGAGCATGGTTTGCGTATATGCTGCAAGAATGGTCAAGAAATTGTCAGGGCACGAGCTCTGATTATCCTTTCCCTATTTTTGAGCATGGTTTGCGTATATGCTGCAATAATGGTCCAGAGATTGTCGGGGCACGAGTTCTGAGTATTCTTTGCCTATGTTTGAGCATGGCTTGCGTGCATGTTCTTATTTTTCCTCCCAAGCCCGCCTGTAGGGGGACACGCCCGACCTAACGCCAGTCGTGCGAGGATCGGCGGAGGTGGCGAGGTCTTCGTCGAAGAAGAGAAAGTGTCATTAACAGAAACGTTTGGCGTGCCTCGCGGATTTAATGGATCCGCGCTGGGACCGCCCTGGCGGCGCCTCCAGCGCAGATCCAAGAAATCCGCGCTGAGCGCAACAAGTTGTTGTTTATGCTGTTTTTTGTTATTATTTTTCTTTTTCTTCTAAAGATGGCGAAGGTGGCGATGTTGTCGGATGCTTCTCAAATTCTTCACGCTTCGCGTATCCCAACCAGCTGGGGGGGGGGCGCTTTCAATGGGGTGTGGAGCGCCTGGGTCAGAAAGGTGGCCCGCAAGCAAGGGAGCGCATGGGTCAACATCAGGTCTGACCCCAGGCGGAACACGGTACAGCAGTGCGACGACTTCCTCCAGGCATGGAGCAAAGTTGGATACGACGCCTACAAGATGGACAGAGAATACCAACTCCACGTTGACTGGCCAAGCGTCATGGAGAAGCAGCGCAGGCACACGCAGCGCGACACCAGAGCACGCGCAGCTGAGCCGCCCATCGGAAGCGGACGCTCAAACCCGCGGGCCGACGAGGGCAGGGAGGCTACAAAGAACCCCCGCTGGGTCCCCGAAGGCAGGTCCTACACACGGACAGGTGCATCTGGATCCGCAGCATCCTGGCGTATTTGGCAGTCCTGGGACGGGTGGGAGCACCAGCGAGACACATGGACTCACACGGACCGGACGGCCAAGGGTAAGCGGTCCTCCCCCAGAGGAGAAGCCCGCTACGCAGACAAGCGACAGCGGGGGTGGAACTTCGGCCCCAAGTGATCGGACAGGGCCTTGCCTCGGGCGCCCATCAACCCCCCCCCCCCCGGTTGGGGGGAGTGGCCCGCCCAGCCAGGGACCCTTTGCTGTGCGTGCTACACGCCTACCCCCAACCGCTCGTCTGGTCCATCCCCTATCCGGGGAGGACGGTCCGCGCAGCCTGTCCGCGGCTCAAGCCTTTCTTCCACCCGAGCATGTCGATTCTTAGAGTTGCCACCCGGCCCGTCATGGATTGGGAACCCCCAAACCGGGTGGTGAGATTCCAGGTGGCGATTTGGAACCCCCAAGAAGGTCACCGCTGGGTTTGGGGACGCGGGGTCACCTCCAGGTTTTGTGACTCCTGGACCCACCAGTATCCGGGACATCTTCGGAAAACCGCACGAGTCCCCAAACCGGGTGGCGACGCCAAATCGCCCGAGACTCACCGCCAGGTGTTGTCACCACCACGTTTGGGGACTACCAAATGAAGCGCGACGCCTGCTTTCTGGACAATGACGACCTTGGGCAACTGGGAACTGCCCCCACCTCACTCTACAAGGTGGTCTCCATCGCGCTGACCCTGTGGGCAATATGGGACCCCGCTGTTCCGGGCGGAGCCCGCTGGGTCGGCAGCCCCATGGTCCTCAACCGGCCCTTTGCTGCGCACAGCGATGCAGGGGAGAGAGACGGAGGAGCGTGACGTGGCAGTCCCCCACGGCCCAGCTTCCCTCGTGGTTGCTTCCGACCTGGACGGGGGCCGGCTTCACCGCAGCGCCAGGCCTCGGCCTTAATACCCCCGTGCCACCTCTTATGGGGCAGAGGTGCACCAATACCCATGCGCTGCGCACTAGACAGCCCGCGCTGGTCTCGTGGGACCCTTCAGGACAGTGGATGGTGGCTGAAATAGCCCACCCCCCCGTGTCCCCCCTTGATTCGGTTCCCGCGGGCCGAGGGGCCGTTCCTGTCCCCCCTCTGGGACGCCTACTTTGGATGACTGGGGATGCTGGCCATAGGCCCACCCCGCGCGCTCCACCTGGCTCCAACGCTCTTCACCTCACGTTCTTCCCCCCGACGTTGCTGCTTGGGGCAGTGACAGCGAGGTCCCCCGCAGTGGTCCGGCGCTCTGTTCCACCCGCGGTCGCCGCGGGCCCGCCTCAGCTCAGGGTGGAGGGATCACAGAGGCCAAGTCTTCGCAATGTCAGCATGGCGCCACCCCTCCCTCTCCTCCGTTCATTTGCTGGATTGTGCGGCTATCGGCTGCAACTCCTCCTCTCCTCGTCCTCCTGCTGATACGGCGACGCGCGATTTCCCCCCAATCGAGGCTCCACTTGAGCACTCGGGCGTTCGATGCTGCTTGGGACAGTGACAGCGAGGTCCCCCGAAGTAGTCTGGCGCGCTGTTCCCCCCGCGGTCGCCGAGGGCCCGCCACGCTCTGGGTGGAGGGACCACAGAGGCCAAAATCCCGGCTTTGTCAGCTCTGACGCCCCCCCTCCCTCTCCTCTTTTCATTTACTGGATTGTGCGAAGTCCCGCCACCGAGGCTCCACCGGTGCACTCGGACATCCGTGCAAACGGGAGGCTCACTGGCATTGCTCCGAGGCGCGGTCTTGCCGCGAGGCTACCTGGACAACTCGGGCCTTAGGCAGTCCACCCCCGACTGTGCGACTCCCGCCCCTGGTGCGGGCGTGGTTCGCCCACGTGGCCGGGGTGTGGCTCCTGGCGCTTGTTCCTGGGTTACGGCTGGATGCAGCCCGGCGCGCCACCCCGCCCCGCACCACCTGGGGCCAGACCTGGGGCAAGTGGTACATCCTTTGCTCGACTGCCGACGGACTCCCATCTGGTCCGCCCCTCCGACCGACGCTCGCCGCTTTGTCCCCCCTTCCATCGTGATGGATAAGCTGCCCGCGTTGTTCGCCGATGACGTGGTCCGCGGCTCTCGGTGGGTGCCACCCTCGAGCTGGACTGCACAAGTGACTCATCCTCTGGCAGTGTTCCAGGCCTCCTGCAGGGTGGTCCAGGGTGCTCGGCCATGCCTGCTATCGTTCCCCCCCGACCTTCGGGGTCTGGCAGTCGCAGGTTTCGAACTCCATGATTGGGTTGGTCCGTGCATGCTGCGATCGCTTTGCCCGACCACGCTCAGGAGTCCTTGTGAGTGAGGCGTTCTTTGGTTCCCCCTCTTCTGCCCGTGCGTTCTCTCGCGCCCGCCGCCCTTCCTTGCTCTCGCCTCCTCGTGTTTGTCGGAGCGGCCTCTCGGGCCCCCCCGCGCTGCCACAGCACAGCGTGCCGCACGCCAGTACGCGCCGGTCAGTACGGTTCGAGTTGGCGCCACTGTGCGACTTCCCTTCCGTCTAGCTCCGACTGGTGCTTGCGCCCCTGCTCCTGGGTCGCTCGCATCTTCATGGGGGGCATTTTGCCTCTTGCACGTGCATTTGCGTCGTCGGCCTACGTGCCGTCGTTGCCAATTATCTCGCCCTGCACCCCAGCCGAGCCCGTCCCGCTTCCTGGATCTGTCCTTGGAGCCGTCAATCAAAAAGGCATCCCCGCCAGCCCATTCAGAAGCCCTGTCCACGAGAGCTGACGGGAAAAGGGCGACGGGACGCATCTAGGGAAACAGAGCGAGCAACCAGGATGAACCGAGCGATCTCTGGGAGCAAGGGGGTGGCCTTCGAAGGCCTCTTCGGGGCATCCCTGGGGGCCGCGTGGGGGAGAGGAGGAGGCAGAGGAGGAGGAAGAGGAGGAGGTGGAGGGATCCAAAGAGTATGATCCCTGGTGTTCCTGCTGCTGGTGGTGCTGCTGATGGTGAGGCTGCCTCTGCTGTTGCTGCGGCTGGTGTTTCTGGAAGGCCTGTTGGTGCCATTTAGGGGAGAATCGATCAAAATATGGGGGGTCCTGGATTTCAGCCCCCTCCCAGGAGAGCCCTCAACATCGCCTCTTGGAGCTCTCCTGGTGCTCTTTGGAAGGGTATTGGAGCTCTTTTGGGACTCTTTTAGGGGTCTTGGGGCACTCTTAGGGCCCTCTTGGGGCTCTCTTGGGCCCCTCTTGGGATCCCTGGAAGGCCTCTTGGGGCCATCTTGAAGGCCATCAATCAAAGGAGGATATGGTATAACGTTCAGCCCCCCCCCCCGCCCAAAGAGGCCAACATGGGGCCAAAACTGTCGTAAAACAAATGATTCTGGCGCCCAGAGGGCTGGTGGGATAACGTTCAGCCCCCCCCCCCAGAGAGGCCAACATGGGGCCAAAACCTTCGTACAACAAATGATTCTGGCGCCCAGAGGGCTGGTTGTGCAACGTTCGGGCCCTCCCCGAAAGATGCCAAAATGGGGCCAAAACCATAGTAAAACCACTGATGTTGGCTTCCTCGCCGAGGCCGTTTTGGACGCCCTGGCACCTCGCGGGGCCCCCCAAAAAAGTCCAGGTGGGGGGTAAAGGGAGGGGCAACCCCCTCCCCGTAGGGGAAGAGAGGCTTTTTGGAGGAGGGGAGAGGAATCTCACTAGACCACCTGTCGCCCAAAGTGCTGGTGGGATGTCCCTCCAAAAGTTCCATCCTTGGGATGCTCTCCACCAACTGCGCCTCGCCGAGGGCGTCCTGGGGATGCCTGAATCGTCCCGAACGGCTGCCAGAGCTACGACCTGAACGCCAACGATCCTTCGCGTCGTAAAAAAACGTGACATACGGTTGTGTCCGCCATGTTCGGGCAAAGATGGCGGAGGTGGCGAAGGGTGGCCGGGGGGGGGGTCAGTGAGGAGAGGGGGGGCAGGGCTCCTTTCGGTTCTTCCGATTCGATTCGATTCACTGTCGATGGGTTCCGCTTCCGATTCGACTCGATTTCGTACTCCGATTTGGGTTCTGATTTCTCAATGCAGGATGCCTTACTAGAAGAGGCCGGCTGCCATCGGTTCGACTCTTGTCTCTCATGGGAGCGGGGAGATGGGGGAGGTGGGGGGTGAGGAGCAGAGGGGCAGGGAGGAGAGGGGGGAGAGAGAGAGAGATGTGTGTGTGTGTGCCGTGCACCACGGCAGTCCCGTTCCTCTGAGGGGCTGCGGGAGGGCGGCTCGCGTGGAGGTCGAGTCTGCCGAGAGGCCCCCCCTCGTCGCCCTCGAAGGAAGCGTCAAAGGCAGGTGGACCCCCCGGGGGCCCGAACACACATCCGCGCCCTGTGCCTCGCGGCCGAGGCCGCCGAGCTGGCCTCCGCCAGGGTGCGGCGCGAGGGGGCGAACATCGCGCATCGCGGAGCGCGATGCGCAAAGTGAGATGGCCCAGACTTGTGGAGGACGATCAATGGAGAGGAAGCATGTTGCCAAATAATTTCCAGATGTCTAAAACATGTGTTAAACATGCTTTAAACATCATGTTTAAAACATGTTTAGAACATTTGTCCGACAGTTTAAACACCACATATTAAATTCCATGATCAGATTGTTAGGGTGTCCATTGTCGTGGCATCCAGATAATAGGCGCTCGCGTCGGCGATTGTGCTCTGGCTCCGGAGGCAGACCCTGACCGGGCAAGACACAGCTTGCAAGGACGCTGCCGAGCTTGTGCTTGTTGTTGGGTGTTCGGCTCGCCTGGCCAGGTTCCTGTCGATCGCTGCTCTGTCCGAACCCCCTGTAAAATCCGGTTGCCGCAGCCACCATGAGCCGCTCGCGTGCGCCCACAACCAGCCGCACGAGGAATGCCAACTCGCGAAGGAGGAAGGGCGGCATCACCTGGGCAGGAAGAGGAGGAGGGGGAGGAGCTGCGCCGCTCCGGCAGGTGGGGGCAGTTCCCATCGGTCGTTGACATTAGGTACCGTTGGGTTCCCAGATCCCAATCTGCTTCAAGCGCCTTCCTACATCAAGAATCGAGATGCTCTTGCTGTGTCTTGTTCTTCTCTGGGAGGGCCTGGACCCAATCCACTTTATCCGCCTTCCTACTTGATGTTTTTACCAACTTGTTTCGACCGACGTGCACAGTACAGTCGGGGCGCTGAAGAAGGAACCCCTTGCGTCGGGGAGGGGCTC
The DNA here is from genome assembly GCA_963575745.1 of Prorocentrum cordatum. Lineage (NCBI taxonomy): Eukaryota > Dinophyceae > Prorocentrales > Prorocentraceae > Prorocentrum > Prorocentrum cordatum. The sequence goes on along the minus strand of CAUYUJ010017727.1, from coordinate 464,139 downwards.
GGTGTTCCTTAATTGTTCCACACCTTGCCTAAGGTTTTCCTTAAGTTTTCGATGGGAACTCGAAGTTTAACTTCTAGAAAAATGGGGCCTCGTTCCTTATTTAGGGTTCCTTAGGTCAACGCCTCGACTGTACTACTCTGTGGGCGCACCAGTGCCGACCGCCGGGTCGCCCGCAGGTTAAGCTGCTGCACGCGGGGGGGTGGTGCCCGGCTTAGCCTTCCCCGCGCGGCCACGGGCCACCAGGGCACTTGTTGTTCGGGTGTGTGCCGTCGGCGCGGTCGCCGGGGTCGTCGTCACCGTCGTTTCTCGGGCCGGACGAAAGGGGGGGATTGGGAAAGGGGGGGGGATCGAAATTTGCTGCACGCAGCTGGTTTCGGCCTCACCGAGGGGCCCATTCCTCGATACATAGCCGCCTCCGGCGCCAGGAGGCGCCGGGAAAATCAGCTACGTGAGCCGATTCTCCCCCCCCCTTTTGCTATCCCCCCCTTTCGCCCGACCCGAGTTTCTTGCGTCACGGTCGTCGTCGATTCTACCGTCGCCTCGATCACCGTCGTCGTCCATGCCACCGCCGCCGCCGTCATCCCGTCGTCAAAGCCGTCACTCGTCACCATCGTTGTCGTCGTCCTCGTCCTCGTCCTCGTCGTCTTTGACGTCTCGTTGCCATTTTTGGCTCAAGTATCACTTCGCAGGATAGTTTAACGCACGTCGAGTTCCACCGCCGCTCATTTTGTGTCGGCCCACATCGCAGCTTCTCTCGCCCATGTTCGCTCCTGGACAGGCTTCCTCTGTTCCTCTTCCGCGGTTTGAGGATTAGCTGGCCGACCTGCTGGACCCCTCGCAGGCGCATTCGGAGATACAGGTATCCCAGCTGGCGGTGCGCCCTCGGCCGACGTGCCTGGTACTTACAAAGCCCGCGCAGATGGAGAAACTGATGACCTTTTCGTTGCTGATGAGGAGATGACCGATCCAGAGTCTGAACCCGTTGGTGCTCATGTTACCCAGCGTATGCGCGCACCCGCAGCCGTCCCTGAAAGTCTGAAGCCAGGCGAGGTTCGCCTGTTTCGTGCTCTCACTGCGGATTTTCGTTATGTCATGGCCGATTCGGTTGCACCGCTCGAGAAAAGGTGCCCAGCTGCACCACGAAGGTGAAGAAGACGGAGGAAGTAGTCGTGGACATGCGTAAGGAGTTCGGCGAGCTCAAGGCGCGTGTCGGAGTTTTGGGGAAAGGTGGAGCAGGAGGTGGCAGGGGATCAGCTACCGCTGGCCGCGCTGGTGAGGAGTCGACCGCTCGCAGTGGAGGAGGCAGCGTCGGAGGGTTTTTAATCGGCCCTCCCGTCTTCCGCGTCTCTATCAACAAAAAACAAGTGTTGTGTGTTGGTGGTGTTGAATACACTGAGGGTGTCGAGCTCTCTAACGGTGTGGAAAAACACGCTGCAGCAATGTCATATTCTTGGAGTTCGTAAGGTCTTCGCTGTCGGAAGTTTTTGTTGACAGAGTGAAAATCGAATTCGGGAATTCTCAGCGGATGCGGGACTGCCGTGCCACTGTGAAGGGTTCGAAATGTTCGTCGGTTCTGGCCCAGAGTGACCGCGCCCCTTGCCGCGTCAGGCCCGACCGACGCTTGTCGTGGCACGCCATCGATAAGTTCCCGAGGAGTTGCCCCGCCAGGACCGAGCCTCGCAATCGAAGGACCATGCACCAGATGGGGGCCCCAGTTGTGCGAGGGGCACCTGAGCATGATGGTGGGCGCAGCTAAGGATAGGGTCTCAGTGACGCTCCTCTGCAAGTGCACTCCTGCTGGCGTGATGCCGCGGAATCCCTTGAAGGTGCTCATGGGGAACTTCCGACCTACAGCTTAGAGATAGCACCAGGCGCTCAGGAGCGGCTCACCGCCGCCGGTATCAACCTTGACTCGCGGCAGCGCATGGACGCCACCAGTGGCCCGCCCCGACGGGGCGCTCTGTGACTGGGCCCGAAAATCTCGGAGGATGCCAACCATCTACGACACTGTTATACTGTCTTGGAGCTAGCAGGGCGTTCCGCGCAAGAGTGCCGCGCGGGGGCTGCGTCGCGCGGCGCCAGAGTTTTACCGGGGCGTCATGCGCATGCAAGAATTCATCGATGTGCTTAGTTTCAATGCGGAAGAGATCTCAGGCCATCTCGCCACGTTGTAGGGCTCCCTGTGTCGCTGGGCGGACAAGGGTACCAGCGATTGGTGAACAAGTCATTCAAGGCCTGCATCTTGACCGGCCCCTTGCGACAGGAGAATAGTGCAGCCGCGGGGTTGTCGACGCCTCGCGGCGATCGTCTTTGGGGCCTTTGTTTGCGCCTCGACTCCGACTCCAACCGCCGCGCTCGGCACTATCAGGACCTCGAAGATTGCTGCGAGACGTCGCTGAGAGCATGCCCGCATAACTGCGCCCCATGGCAATGCGTGGACGCGCGCGCCCGTTTTGATTCTGAACGGCCTCCTGGAACGACGGCGGGAGCCCCCCTCGAACGCCATTTTTGGCGCTGAACGACCTCCTCCTCTGAACGACCATCGCTGCCGGCGCCTTCAGGGAGACGATCATCCTGGGCAACGCGTGGAGCGAGCCTCTGGCGGGCAGATGCACTTGCTACTACGACGGCAAGCATGGGCCCCGACAGGTCGACTTCATTGGCGTAGGGCCGAACTTACCTCGTCGATCCCATGATTGCTGGCCTCGTCGTTGCTCAGCTTGGAAGAGCGACCGCTGTCCGCTCGCGCTTCGCTTTCTCGTCAGTCGGAGACCACGCGCAGTCTTTGCGCCGAATGTTTAAGCCAAGCCTCTCGGCTGGGAGATGCCAAGCGTTGCGCGCGCCAGGCTCGCGGGTGAAAAATTAGAAGCTTCATGCGTCAGTGAGAAGGAACGCAGCCTCAGTGACGTACATGCGCGCCTGTGCAGCTACGGGCAGCTCAGGAAATATGACCGTTCTCACACCACTTGTGGCTAGGGGTTCGTCGCGCTCCACGGCCCCGCATGGGCCCCCGCGTAACTCGAGGGCCCCTGGGGCCCGAGTCGGGCCCGTTTTCCCCTGCCGTCGTTCTATATGTTAAGATCTTGGTCGGCCTAATTTTTTCGCGCGGCGCCGAACGGCGGAATAGACGGCGCGGCGGAATAGACGGCGCCCGAACGGCGCGGCGGAATAGACGGGCGCGCTCGAGATGGGCCCGTGGCTTGTCGGGCTGAACCCGCCGTTGGGCGAGGGCATCTGCCCGCGTGGCGAGCCTCTGGAGACGCATTTCGATTCCGCCCGCGCCTCGGGGGCCCGCGAGCGCGAGTTCAGGCCGGCAGACGACGTCCTTCATCATCCGCCTCGGTTAGCTACGTCTGGTCTCTGGTTGAGATAGAGCACTCGGCACTTTATTCTGGCTCGTGGAGCGCTCGGGGAGCTGCGGAAACGCCTTGGCGGAATGGCTGGCGGAGTTTGGCGAGGGAGATGCCCGGGGGCCCTCGAGCTCGGCTCGGCGGCGCAGCGCGCGCCCTCATGCGACGCCTAGCCTGGGCGCAGATGCCGCCCGCAGGCACGTCGCCTCGGCGGATTTCCCAAACGACGAACTGCAGTTGATTCTCTTGCGCGACCGGCCTGGGCGCATTTTCCGGATCTTTGAGATTGCATGGTCTGGGGCCTAGACAAGCCCCGCAAGATGATGGACATTCCGCCCGCCGGCAACATAATGGATGTTCCGCCTCCCGAGTCTGAGGTCCCACGTCGGGGCCGACGAGGTCGGCCCCCTGCCGCGCCCGGGGCCCGTCGCGCCCTCGGCGGGCGACGCGGCCGCCGCATGCGGCCAGGAAGCTTCTCCAGGACTTCCCGCGATATCGAGGGGGCGCCCATTGAGTCGCCGGGCGCATTTTTTCCGCCGAGCACGCGAGGTCGAGCAGGGCCCAGCTGTCAGTGGGTTGATGCGTTGCGCCAGCAGTCCATTCTCCATTTAGGCTCGCGCGCCGAGCATCTCGTCAGTAACGGGGGGGCGGAGAGGAACCGAGGGCAGGGTAAGGCGAAGGCGATCAAGATGAGGAACCGGGCCTCGGCGACGGAGGGGGGGGAGATGAGGGGGGAGGTTGCGACGTTCAACGAGAATATGTTCAAGGGCCCCGAGAGCTCGACGCCACCGAAGTGGGTCGCAGCAGTGGGCCCTCGAGCGTTTGAGTTACTTGCCGAAGATGCTAGATGCTAGATCCGCAGCTCATTCGGACATGTCTGTCCAGACTCAAGCCAGGTGACACATGCTCCAGGGACGACTGTATCGCAATGGAAATGCTTCGGGACCTCAGCGCGGAAACCTTAGACACCCTGGCCGATGTTCACGCCCTAAGCGCCCTTAATTATCCGAGCGAACTCCAGGGCCTGATCGTTCGGAGACAGCAGGTGACCTTGCTTGCGACATGTTACCGCGCGCGCCGCGTGGCCGACTTTGTGTGTGATGCGGTGCTTCCTGCCAGCTGAAAGTGTGCCCAATGTGCCTGAGTGAGGTCATAGATCTCAACAGCCAGCCCCTCGTCTCGCTTGCAGGTTTTGGTTCGCCGTTGCTTCCAGGCACGAGAGGTCGCATCAACGACCAGACTACTCGTCGCGCGCCGTGGGCTGTCGCGAACTTCTGCGCCTCGGGGATGGGCGCTGGGGGCCTTCGCAAAGCGCGTGATCATGTTCGGCGCGCCCACGTTATCAGAGGACCCAAAAGACCCCTCGCGCCCCGGCAGCAACTGGCAAAGAGAGATGCGCGACAAACGCTCGGAGATTCCGCCGCCTAGGCCCGCGCTTATTCGGGGCGCTGCGCGTGCCAGATCGCCGCCGCGAGGAGATCCCGAGGCGCCGCGTCTTTTCAACAGTTCCCCGCGCGACCCCATCGAGGAGTCTTGCGAGATCTGCGTGCGAACGCAAAAAAATAAGAAGGGGCTCGGGGGGGGGGGCCTTCGGGGCCCCGGGGCTTGGCGGCCCTGGGGCAACCGAGAGAAACGGGACAACGGCTTCCAGATCGAAAGCTTGCCCCTCCGGGCCTTCGCGGGCAATGCCCACCTGCGCGCCGCCTCTTCTCAGGCGCCCAGGGCCACGCGGGGCGCGCGGCACCGCGTTTTGAGCGGGCCCCCTCGCGTCGCGCAGCCCCGAGACTGCCTCTTGATCGCCGCGGCGGCGGGCCCTGCATCCGCGACGAGCATTTCTGAAGGCCTTGTTCCGAGGGGGCCTCGAGCTGATGGTTTTCGCCGGTTGGGTGCGCGGAGCGCGCGCGGCAACTCAGCCGCTGCCGCCGTGCGTCGCGGCATTCGCAAGGCCTGGGCCACCTGGGCCAGGCGCGCAACAGCACATTGCAACGAGACAACCAATCTCGGCAAACGCCTCGGGATTTCTGGACCCCGCGGTTCGACAGGCCGCCTTTTGCTCTGGTTGATGGGGGCCTCAACGTGACCAAGCAGCCTTTGGGCGTGACCAAAGCAGCCCAGGCCAGGATGCTTAGATATGCGACTGGCATCCGCAAGGACGACGACGAGCCGATGCAATCTTACACGCAGAGACTACCGACTGATCCGTAGGCTGCGCGAGAGACATAACATGACTTCCAGGGGCGACTGCGCATAATTGTTGGGCCATCGCTGGGCGCGCCATATCGCCGGGATGCAGACCTATGGCCCGAGGTGGATTGTCTCATTCGATTTACGGTATAACGACTATGTATACTTGCGACTGTTGGAAAGGACCCAGGGAAGCCAGCGCCACCATTATTCGTTTCACGTCCGGAGGTGGGAAAGGCAGGCGTTATGTCATTGGATGGAAGTCCCGGGCCCGGGGCTCTGAATGTTGGGAGGCCTCGGAATAGGATCGGCTCCGGCGGCGACGACAACATTTCGGATGACGCGTTGAGCGCCCTAAGAAAATCATGACCGACCCGGATGACAACTGCGTGCTCCAGAGCTTTCGGCACTACGCTTTTCTTTCTTCTGAACTCAGTTATTTTGAATCCTGGCTCTGAATCTTGAGTAGATGGATCGACTCGGGGGGGGGTGCGCCCCTGTCGACTACCTCTTCCCATGCACTGTCGGCGATGCCGGGCTTGCCCCGAGCCCGCCTGCTTCTCCGTCTGGCTCAGTTCCGGCTGGACCCGAGCGTCTCTGCCGCCGCCCGTTTCAGGCCCGTCTGCGCCCGCTCGCGCAGGCGAGCCCTCGCATCGCGCATCACAGAGACGGCCAGGATCTCAGCGGCGCCCCGCAGGCCGAGCGATGATGATGCCGCCCCATTACCCTCGTCACCCTCGTCGTCGCAGCCGTCACCGTCGCCGTCGTCACCACTGCCGCTCGCGTCGCCGTCGCCGCCGTCGTCGTCGCCATGGAGGTTTTCGCCCCTATAGGGCCCCGGTCCGTCATCTCCGGGGCCCCACTCCCGATCCCGCCGCCCTTCTCTCGTCGCCGCCCCGCGCCCTCCTGAACCTTCGTCCTGCTGGTCTCGGGCCGGGCGAAAGGGGGGGATTGGGAAAGGGGGGGTTACGAAATTTGCTGCATGCAGCTAGTTTCGGCCCCGCCGAGGGGCCCATTCCTCGATACATAGCCGCCCCCGGCGCTGGGAGGCGCCGTGAAAATCAGCTACGTGAGCTGATTCTCAAACCCCCCCTTTGCTATCCCCCCCTTTCGCCCGACCCGATGGTCATCCGCATGGGCGCGAAGATGTCTGCACCTCGCAATCCGGGCTGTCTTAGGGCTGCGCGCGAGAGCCCAAGGTTGGCTCGTTCGGCGCGGCGCGAAGCGCGATGTCCAGGCTATCTACGCCCGCGGGGGCGCCAACATACACGTGCTTCGGGCGTCGCGGTCCGGAGGGGGGGCGCGAAGGCGCGCAGACAGGCGCTCGTCGCGCATCGCGGGGCACGATGTGCGAACTTGGATCCACAACGACGAACAATGGAGGAGTACGGAGTCGATCTACGTCCAGGGGTCCAACTGACGCGCCCCGGCGCACCCGCCGCTCCCTTACACAAGACGCCCAGCGGGCGACATCGACGCCGCTCCGCTAAGTTCCGCCCTCCCTCCGCTCTGCCACCGTGTTTGTGCATATGGGAGGGTTCCGCCCCGCCAGAAACTGCCCGAAACGTGAACCTTCAGGCAGCGCTGACAGCACCGCGGGTTCCAGGACATGAACTGACGAACTGGCCCATCCTTCTCTTGACTTTCCGTCGCCGTCCTAGCCCCTGGCGTGTCTGGCGGCATTCAAGTTTCTGCCCTTCGGAGACAATCCACCGCGTGCGTTGCCTTGCGGCGTTGGGAACGCTACGGGCTCCAGGAGCTGAGCTGACGAACCCGCTCTTCTGGCCCTCCCGCCTTCCCGCCGCCGCTTTCGCCATTTTCTCCCGTGTGCCGCTTGCCCGAGCGCACCGCGGATTCTTTTCAGCGAAAGAAACGATTGAACCGCGACGACGACGACGACGCGTGCATCTAATAGCCTGGCGACTAGGTCCGCGTGCCCCAGGGCCGGCGCGGCCGCCTGCTCATTCAATCCCCCCCTCTACTCCCAGGGTGCCCCAGGGGGTCCTGGGGGGCGGGGTTCGGCTATCCGAAAGATCGCCCCTGATCGCAGGGTGCGACGCGATAGCAACGGCTTGCCCGCTTGGACTTGGCTTCTCCGCGCCCCCCCACGACCCCCCGCCAAATGCTACCTTTGCTCAGGGTCGTTTTACGCGCCGCCGAGGGGCTAGAGAAAGGAGGAGGAGGAGGAGGAGGAGGAGGAGGAGGAGGAGGAGGAGGAGCAGGAGCAGGAGGAGGAGGAGCAGGAGGAAAGAAGCAGACGACCCGCGCCGAGGTCCGAGAGCTCCGGCAGCGAGGCCCGTTGGGAGGGGGTGCGCGGCGCCTGCGCGCTGGGAGCGGGTCTCGTCGGTCGAGGAGCAGAACATGGCAGAATCGGGAGCTATTGAAGCTTCGCGCGCGTTTCCTGGATCGGCGCCCAGGCCCCCCCCCGGCGTCGCCTCCGGCGCCGATCCAAGAAACCCGCGCGGAGCACTCCGGAAGTTTATGTGCTTATGCATTTCATTTCCTCTAGTCTGAGCGAGACTGACTACTGCATGTTCGCGCCGCGTTGACGCGGCGGCGACGCCAGATCGGGCGTTCAAGCTTGAAGGCCGCCACTGACCCAGAACTGGCCGACGAGCGATTTGCGCTATCGGGAAGCCGCGATAGTTCAAGATTGAGCGATCCAGGGGGTGTCAGAGACCGACGCCGACGCCATCGCCGTCCTAACCTGCAGCACTGACACTGCGCGTGCAAAAGGGTGTTGCCAAAACAGGGTCGCGGCAGAGCGGCCTTTCCTCGGGCCAACCGAAAGGGGGGGATAGGGAAAGGGGGGGTTACGAAATCTGCTGCACCCCACTCCTTCATCCCCACTGTCAGCACTCCACCCCTTCACCACGACTGCCGTCCCCTCCCAGCGGCCTCCCGGGGCGCGAGCCCGCGCCTGCTCCAGCCGAGATCCCCCGCCCCTTGCGGCTCTCTCCCGCCGCGCCTTCGCCCCCACCTCTGCTCTCAAGCCAGGCCCGTCCCTCGACGGGAGGAATATCCACGTATAGGCCAGCAGAGATATCCCGGGACGATTTTGGGACGATCCTTGGCCGTTTTTCCCAACCATCCTGTTGTGTTGGGTCCTCGTTTTGAAGAGACGTCGCCCCGCGTTCCTCTCCTCCTATCCTCCTTCTCCTCCCCCTTCCTCTCTCCTCCCGTCATCATCATCATCATCATCATCATCATCATCATCATCATCATCATCATCATCATCATCATCATTATCATCATCATCATCATCATCATCATCATCATCATCATCATCATCGTCGTCATCATCATCATCATTATCATCATCGTCATCACCATCACTATCAGCGTCATCATCATCATCATCCTCATCCTCATCCTCATCGTCATCATCGTCATCATCATCAGCATCATCATCATCGTCATCATCGTCATCATCATCATCATCATCATCAGCATCATCATCACGACCGTCATCATCACCAGCATCATCACCCATGTTGGCACACCCCTCACACGCTTCGTGGCCCCATAGGGAGCTCCACCGAAGGCTCCAGTGCCACAGCCCGCATGCGTCCCCCACACCCATTTCGGCACCTCCCTCACACGATTCGTGGCCCCATAGGGAGCTCCACCAAAGGTCCCAGTGCCACCGCCCGCATGCGTCCCCCACACACATTTCGGCACACCCCTCACAAATGTCGAGGCCCCATAGGGAGCTCCACCGAAGGCCCCAGTGCCACCGCCCGCATGCGCCCCCCCCACACCTATTTCGGCACACCCCTCACACGCTTCGTGGCCACATAGGGAGTTCCACCGAAGGCCCCAGTGCCACCGCCCGCATGCGTCCCCCACACCCATTTCGGCACACCCCTCACACGTTTCGTGGCCTCACAGGGAGCTCCACCGAAGGCCCCAATGCCACCGCCCGCATGCGTCCCCCACCCCATTTCGGGACACCCCTCAGATCCACAGGGAGCTCCACCGAGGCCCCAGTGCCACCGCCCGCATGCGTCCCCCACGCCCATTTCGGCACACCCCTCACACGCTTCGTGGCCCCATCGGGAGCTCCACCGAAGGCCCCAGTGCCACCGCCCGCATGCGTCCCCCACACATATGTTGGCACACCCCTCAGACGCTTCGTGGCCCCATAGGGAGCTCCACCGAAGGCCCCAGTGCCACCGCCCGCATGCGTCCCCCCCCCCCCACACACACACACACACACACACACATTTCGGCACACCCTTCACACGTTTCGTGGCCCCATAGGGAGCTCCAGCGAAGGCCCCAGTGCCACCGCCCGCATGCGTCCCCCACGCACATTGCGGCACACCCCTCACACGTTTCGTGGCCTCACAGGGAGCTCCACCGAAGGCCCCAGTGCCACCGCCCGCATGCGTCCCCCACACCCATGTCGGGACACCCTTCACACGCTTCCTGGCCCCATAGGGGGCCCCACCGAAGGCGCCAATGCCACCGCCACCATGCGTCCGCCACACTCAAGGTTTCAGGGAACAGCTCCAGACCTCTGGGGAGAAGAAGGGGGCGGAGGAGGAGGAGGAGGAGGCCCGCTCCCCCCCGTACGCATGTTGCTTTGCATTCGCGGGAGATTCCATTCCACCAGCGATGGTCTTTCCGGTGTTCTCGCTGTGGTCGTTGTAAACGAGCGGTGGAGGAGTGGCCTGGTGGATGTCGTCGTCGACGGCCGACGTCGCCCAGGCGTGATCCTGGACTGCGGCCGCCACGAGGTCGGGAACGGCAAGAAGGAGGACGACGACTGGTGGCTGGAGCTCTATGCGCTGCTCTCGCGCGCCGCGCGCCACGAGGACCTCCTGCTCACGCGGGCGCCGCGCATCGAGTTCTTCCCGGCAGGGCCGCCGGAGGGCTTGCGGAAGCAGCTGGAGCAGTTTGCGGCGCGCACGAAGCGGCGCAGGAGGGAGGCGACGGCCCTCACCAGGGAGCTCGGCTTCACCGAGTTTATCCGCGAGGCCTGACCTGAGGAGCGACCCCCCCCGAGCCGCGCTTTCTCTCGCCTGCCCAAATAATTGTTTGGCCTCGCGCCGCGGACGGCCCGCGCGCGTTGATGGGGCCCTCCCGGAGCGACCGGCGCGCGTCGCGGGAACTCCTTGCTGCGTTCTTCCCTGCGCCTCGCTCGCCCGTCGTCGCTCTGCCAGGCGGCCAGAGCCTCGCCCGCTATCCGCCAGCCAGCTAGCTAGCTAGCTCTGTTTGCTCCGCGCAGCGGACGACCCGCGCGCGTCGCCGGGGCCCTTCCGGGGCGACCGGCGCGCGTCGCGGGGTTTCCGCGCCGCGCCGCGCCCGCAGCTTTGGACTTTGGAGCGCGCGGGCAAACAAAGAGGAAGAGAAGGGAAGGAAGCGGGCGCGATCCCCGCGAGGGGCGCGCCGACGTGGGCGTCGCGGCGCGCGGGCGCTGCCGCCGGGGTGCCCGCGGGAGTTTTTTGCGGCGGCCACGCTCAGTTTCACGAGTGCGCAGACGGGCGTGCCCGAACAATTCACATTCGTACACATTTACACGAGGCGTACACCTTAGGCGATGCTGAAGAAAACCTAAATTTTCGGCGAGAGTCTCGATTATTCTTAATGTTTCAATGTAAATCTTAAGATTTTGATAGAACTGTTGGGCCTGTATTCAAGTTCTGAGACTATGAATTTCTTAACCCATGATTTCTTAAGCATTTCGCAGGGTGTAGCCACGATCGCATTCGTGCAAATATTTTCGCTCGCGCGCAGGCCCATTCACACTTGGACTCACTCGCGTTCATGCTCGCCCGCGTTCAGCCTCTCGCAATTCGACCAATCGTTTTTCTTCGCGTCGCCTGCCCCGTCACATTTCGGCATGCCCCTCATGCGGTTCGTGGGCGCCGCCGAAGAAGATACTCACAATTGCGGCACTCACAACTGCATATGGTTGGGCCCTTAATCAGGGTACCCACGGTAATGGAATGTGGTTAGACTTTGTTCGATTTTTCGCCAAAAATGCCCCTGTAGGAGTACATGCCCGACCTAACCCTGCTGCCCCCCTGCCTTCTCCCGCTCGCCCGTGTTTGCTTCCGGCCCGCTCCGGCCTCCTCCGTTTTTTTTTGATCTCTCTCTCTCTCTTTTTCTCTTTTTTGTTTCTCTCTCTCTCTCTCTCTCTTTTTCCCTCTCTCTCTCTCGCTCTTTTTCCCTCTCTCTCTCTCTTTTTCTCTCTCTCTCTCTCTCTTTCGGCCGAAGAGTCGTGCGACGCGGCCGCCGGTCCCGCCCCCGCTCCACGGCTGAACCCCGTGGGGCGGGGGGGGAGGATAATTAAGGAGAGGGTGGGAAATTGTGACCAGGGAAAGGTAAGAAAAAGAAACGGTGAGGCTCGACCCCAGATGGGGTGGAAGAGAGAGAGAGAGAGAGAGAGAGAGAGAGAGAGAAGGAGAGGCCATCGCATCACACATCGAAAACTAACTTGGGGAAGTGGGAAGTGGGGTAGAGGTCGACGGCAAGGTACAGAAGGCAATCATTGATGGGCCCATAGGGGCCCTGTTGCGGGTCCCCCCCCATTCGGGCCCCCCGGCCTCTTGGGGCCGGTGCCCTGTGGATGCCCTGGGTCAACCCACTTGGGGCGCCGATGTGGTCAGAGGATGGGAGTTGAGGGGGGTGGCGCACGGGTTGCCAAAAGTATGCGGGGACAGGCTGTGGAGGCTCGACAGAGCTGGTGCAGTTAAAGTCAATGGAAGGTGCGTGCGCGGAAAAAGGGGGTGGAGATGATGATGGAGGTGCCTTGATGGCCGCAGCTGCTGATGTGATGGCCACTGGTGTCTAGTTGCGGTCGCGGCCGCCCTAGCCCTTGCCAGGATGGCCGCCAGCAATGGAAGACCCAAGGGCTTCTCCCTCGGCCCATAGGAATCCCCAACAGGCATCCCAGAGGCCGCCAGCGGGATCCCTCGCCTGCAAGCAGGCGTAAGGTACCCAGCACGTCGGTCTCTTTGCCGCCTTCGGGCTTTCACCCAGGCGCGAGGGAGGTTTGGGCCCTCCCCTCGCGGTGGCGCACTGTGCGCGGGTGGCGGAGGCCAGGTGCGGAACGACGACGATGCTCAGAATATAGGGGGGGAGGTGGTGATGGAGATGCCCTCATGGCCGCAGCTGCTGATGCGATGGCCACTGGTGTCTAGTTGCGGCCACGGCCGCCCTGGCCCTCGCCGGGATGGCCCGCGGTGGGCCCCGGCCCCCGCCGCCCCCAAGTCCGATCCACCCATCCCGACAACAAGAGGGGGGAGGTGAAGGTTAGCAGGACAAGGCACGAGGACCAGGGAGGTGGTGGAGGTTTGGGGAGGAATGTGGGCTCAGATTTCGAGGTCGCCGCATCCCAGGCATTGTTGCCATTTGTCCGTCCATTGCCGCGGATGAGGAAGGCGAGGATATAGATGTGCTCGGAGTTGAAGGGGTCGCGCGGTCAGCCTCTGCAAGGTCGGTCCGACCCAGGTGCGCGGCGTCAGTGCAGTGGCGCCCAGGCGGGATGATCCCGGTTCGCTCGGAGAGGGTCAGCGTAGCGTGGCAGTCGCGGGGAGAGTCAGGGTGCGAGTGGGATAGGTCGGTTGGAGAGTACGTCGGAGGTTGGAAGAGCACGGCAGCGGCAGTGACGGCGTCGTGGCGCGCGGGCGCCTCGTTCGGCCGTCCGGGCCTGCGCGGGCAATGGCGAGGATGGCCATCGCCGTTGCTTAGGGGCGTAGTTGGCTGATGCACTCGTTGAGGCCGTCGACGAGCTCGGGCGCGGATTCCTTGGCCGCGGTGATCTCCTTCTGGATGCCGAGGGCCTGGTTGTAGCTGAAGCGTTGTCCCCCCGCCATCGTGGCGAGGGTGTCGAGCTTCTCCTGGGTGTCGTTGCGTTGGGAGCGGTACTCGGCGATGATATCTGATATCAGAGCTTGTTTGGTGCTCCGCAGGTTCTTGGTCTGAGCGATCGTGTCCCGTGCCCATAGATCGTCGTTGCTGTTGTAGGACGCGCTGAGGATTGTGACCTCGTCGCCCTCGTTCCCCGCGATGGTGCCGCGCGCCATGGATGCCTCCAGCTCGGCGTGGTACGAGTGCCGCGCGCATGCTCCCATCGGGAAGGTGATTGTGTCGGGCCTGACCTTCTCGCGTGCGATCTTAGTGATGGGGAGCCATCCAGTGGGCTTCTGTGGTTCGACTTCTATGGCAGGTGTTTGGTTGTCATTTGCGAAAGCGCGCCAGTGGAGGCGTGCTCGCTGAGCCCCGCCCCCCTCCCCTTGGCGCTGGGCGGGGGGGAGGGGATTCGACCCCCCCCCCCCGTCCCCCCCTTTGCGCCGAACAGGGGGCCGGGGGGGGCTCTCCCGCAAGGGGCGGGGGGGGGTCTGGCCTCGTGTTAGAGAGTAGTGAGTAGCGAGTAGAGACTAGTGAGTAGTGAGTAGTGAATAGTGAGTAGCGAGTAGTGCATAGTGAGTAGCGAGTAGGGCATTGTGAGTAGTGAGTACTGGGGATCCCGTGTGCCGAGCTTGCGGCCCTCTGGTGGGCCTTGGAACTAACCAAGGGGCTTATATAGCTCTACACCGACAGTCAGATCGTGTACGACGGCTGGCATGACTTCTCGGAGAGTTCGGGGGAACTCAGAGGCCGGTGGAATCGAGTGTTTTCTGAAGCTCAAGGTCGACGGGTGATGCTCAGTAAGTGTAATTCGCACCTTGAGAAAGTTTCGCTAGCCTCCCTGGTCCAAGCCCCCTGTGTAACGCGAGGCAACGACCTTGCAGATAAATTCGCCCAGATAGGAGTAGAGAGTGTCTCAGAAGAGATCGACCCAGAGGTCGGAGATCTTGCGCGTGTGGGATTCAAAGCGTGGTTGGTCCAGAGGAGGCTAGCTATCGTAAATGCGGCTGCTGCTTGCGCAGACTATTCGCGCAAAAGCCGCCCGCGTAAGGTCCACCGTACGCCCGCAGCCTGGCGCGTGAGGAAGGAGCTCGAGAAATCATCGGGGCACCAGTTTTCCAAGGTTGGCTCCTCCTGGGTGTGTAGCCACTGCCAGAGTGGCCCATTGAAGTTCTCGGTTTTGGACTGGTTCCGTAACGGCAAGTGCCCTGGACCCCAGTACCATCGAGTAGGGTCTCAAGGTAGGCCTGTCCGCCTCCACCCTCGGTTCAGACTCGGGGATAAGGAGGTCCATGAGTCTCACAATGCAGCCATTCTGTATGGCCAGATTTTCTGTTGGAGGCGTGGGCGCCTCGGTTCCAAGACCCCCTCAAGGCTGGGGGCGGGGACCGTGGGTAAGTGTAATGGGCACCCCACCCCAGTAGGGCAAGAGGCCCTGCATAAAATTCGGCGTTGGGAGGTCCCCTCGACGAAGGGTAAGGCTGTGTGGCCTGACGGCAACCTCCCGACGTCCCCAGACAGAGAAGGCGCACAGCGCGCCGACAGGGGCAGCTCTCTGTCCCCTTTTCGTCAGCTGCTCAGCGGTGAGATCTGTTGCCTGGTTGCTGATTGTCCTCTGATGGTCCTCAGAGGTCGGGCTTTGCACCCACTCCACGTCTCGCTCGATGGCCCCGCTATAGTGGCGGCCACACGGCCGTGTAGTAGTCGTTTTTTTTTGTTTTTTCCCGTGAGGTCGCTCTGAATCCGATTTCGTGAGGTCGCTCTGAATCTCGTCGCGGGTGGTGTCGATGGGGGGTACTGTCAAGCTGTTGCCGTCATGGTTGAGGCGTTCTATCCACTGCTGCACGGTGCTGTTGCTTCTGTGTCCGCTGCTGAGGTGTAGTAGGACCTGCGTGGCTGTACTTTCCGGTCTTGGTGTTTGCGTCGGTACAGGTCCTTGGTTCACTTGGTGGCGCGGCAAGCATGGGCAGTTTTTGTAGCGTCGTAGTCCTTGATGTACATCGGCGGTATGTCAGCCTTATAGCCGGCTATGCGTGCGCGCAGTGGAAGTAGTCCAGACTTAATGTTGGCTCTTTGCTCGTCTTGTATGGCTTCTCTGTCTGCTTCCGTGGTTGCGCCGTCATGCCTGCCTGTGTTGCGTCTCCAGGGTGACACGCATGCATTGCATGTTTGTCGGTTGCTTGACCAGTCTTCCAAATGTGTGGTATCCGTTGGAGCACGTCAGGCATCGTGCCCCGTGGGCCCATTTCGTCGGGTGGTCGTCTGTTGGACGGTACATTCCTATGTGCGCGTAGAATGCATTGATCTCCGTAAAGGTGGTTTCAAAGTAGTAAAACATTGTCGTCTTGTCGTTGTGGTTGTCGCATGAATCGTGGGGCAAGATCGTTGTCTTGGTAAGGCCGCAAGTTGTTGTGCCATTGTCGTATGTGATCGAGGTCAAGTTTGCGTCGTACATGGCGTTGTGTCACGGTCTTAACTTGGGCCGTGAAGACCTGGGCGCCCCACGACTTGCGCTGAGGACAGGGTCGAGGTCTACGGTAGGGCGCAGCTTGGGCTCGTCGCCGAGGCATACCAACATCCACTGTAGATCGTCATCTACCATGTGTCCCCATGGCGTCGATGATTCGTAATCGTATGGTTGGTGCGTGTTGTAGTAGTCTCGCTAACTGTCGTAGCCTGAAGATACGCATTGCGATCTTCGCATCTGGGCGTGTGGCATCAGTAACCACCGTGCCGTCGTGAACCTTCTGGTCGTGATTGTCGGCCGTATACCCAACAGCCGTCCTGTATCCCTTAAAGTACTCTGCCTCGATGGCATGAGCTGCCCCTGGTTCAGGTTCAGAGGTTTCTAGATGCGTGAATGCTAGAAGAGGACCGGTCTGGTCAGCGCATCCTTGAGGAGGGTCTTGTTGTCCATGTTCAGCCGTTTTTGCTTGTAGACATCTTTGCGTACTGGGGCCCTGCTCGTTGTGGCCTTTGATCTTACCCGCTGTATCTCTGGGCCTTGTCCCCGGTCGTATATTGGTGTACCCGGGGGTATATAGTGGTTGACAAATTCGATGGGCTCGTTGAGGTGATCTTTTTTTCTACGTTCGTGATGTTGTCTTTGGCGAGTTGCTCCTTCGCTGTTCTGCTCTGGCGCCCAGCAGGAGTGGCGTGATCTTGGTCTTTTTGGCGCGGGGTCGCATGCCATGTGCCGTGGTCCATTTGATTATGATGTTGGAGAGCGCCCCGGCCGTGTCGACGATGTCCTGTGCCGCGCTATGTCGTATACGGCGTGCGCGTTCATGTCGTCTACGAAGAATGCGTCGGTAAGTTGTGCTCCTCCATCCACTCCTTCTCTTGTCTGCCTGCCCTTGGAGAAGATGGCTTCCTGTCGTCCTGTGTCGATGCCTATCTCAAGGTTGTTGACGGTCATGTCCTCTGCGATGCGTCGTGTAACTTTGGCGAAGAGGTAGTTGAGGGTAAGGTCCGACGCTGGTGCTCCAGGTCGCGCACCAGTACGTGGCTGCGCTGGTCTGGCGGATCCTTTTGTAGTGGCCCACATGTCTGTGTGCGCGTCTTGTAGTAGTGCGCGTGGGTGATCGTCGTCCACGTCGTGGTTGAATATGGGCGCTCCTTCCATGACAATATGTAGTGCGGGGAGACATGGTTCGGGCACATTGATATCGTGTTATTATTCATTGAGCTGGTCGGGTGCGCGCGGGAGCTGGTAGACAAACTTGAGTACCTTTCGGCAAGAGGCGTCCTTGAGGTCCAAGAAAAGCATCATAGCTGATGATATTCTTTCTCTGAGGTAGCCCATGGTTCCCAAGGTCGCGTGCGTGACGACGTCGGTGGACTGGTGCGGTCGCGCCCTGCAATGTGCGTCGCGTAGTAGTTGGGAAGTGGTGTTCTCGAGTGTGGTGCGTAGGAAGTGGTGGTGGTGCTTGGCTATGATGTTGCTGAGTAATATAATCCGTCTCGCTTGTAGGTCAAGTTTAGTTGCGTTGTGCTTGGGGAGCGACGTTTGCCATCTTCCTGCGTGAGATAGCGGTTCCACGGTCGCAAGTTGCGTTGTTGCTAAGAGTGAGCGGTGGATCGTTGTCCTCTCCTTCGGCGCGATCTTGCAGTAGTCGTCGATGAGGTTGTCAGTTCCTGCACTTCTTCCTTGTGTTGCCTGTGTGAATTGTCGCTTCGTCTCTTCTCTGGTGATAATGTTGTGGAGAGGCGTGTCGTGCATCGCTCTGACTGCGGCTGCGTAGTTGGCGCGGTTGTTGCGCTTGTCGGTGGTCTCTTGCGGGCCCATGATCTTGGAACGCTCGGCGATGGCGAAATGGTTCAGTTTTGCTTCCGCCTGCTGTAGTTGATCATGTAGTGCTTGTCCGTCAGAGCCGGTGACGCGCTGATGTTCAGCTGCAATGCGTCTTGGTCTGCCTTCAAATATAAGGGGCCTCTTGATATCAGCCCATGCTATTGTGGAGTCGTTGTTGATGCAGGCGTCCTTTGCACTCTGGGCAATGCCCGCGAGGTATTTAGAGCGGTCAGTCTTGATGGCGGCTGCTAATTGGGGCGATCACCTGCGTAGGAGTGCAATCGCTGCCAGTGCTATCCCCTCTAGCTGCGCGTCGCTGTGCATTATGTCTTCAGCTGCGCGTTGAAGTGCTAAAAGGGTCTTTGAGTTTGCCATGGCCTCGCATGCGCTGACGGTGGGGACGCGGGTTTCGTAGATCTGGTAGGCTAGGCTGGTGAGGCCGATCCGCGTCTTGATACTCTCGCCTTCTTGTCACGAGCGTCGTAGCGGCCGTTGGCATGCTCTCCGTGCGCGGATGAGGGCGAACGTCATTGGTTGTAGGTATGGCTTCCTGGGGTGGACCTTGTCAGGTTTGAAGGCCTTGATGCCTGCCTCATGTACTTGTTGTGCGAGGTAGCTGGCGTGGTCATTCACCTCCTCCTGGTCGGGTGGCAGTGGTATCGCGGCGACGCCATCCTTGAAATGATGTTGAGCCCCGGGGCCTCGCAGCTCTGCGCGGTCCAAGGGAGCCCGCATGCCTTGATGCTGGTCTTCTCGAGGTAGGTCAAGTCAGCGATGGTCGGATAACGGCATTCGTCTTCCTGGTGTTTTATCGGTTTCGTCGAGGACGTCCATGTATTTGACGGCCGCCTCTTGTCCGCATGGTAGGCAGATGTAGCCGATGCACTGCTGTACGTTCGTTCCCGCGTATGTGTGACTGGGTCCATGTGCTCCATTGGCAAGGGGCTCTTGGCGGAGACTTCTGCACAAGTGACTCATTAACGGGTCGTGACCAAGACTTCCTCCATATTCAGACCTGAAGAGTTTAAAGGTGACGACGGTTACAGGTTTGAGGATGGCCCGTTGGGTTTCAAAATGCGAAATGCGACACCCAGAGACTAGGGATTCCTGCCTGAGACGTCCCCGCAGCTCACTCACTGAAGAGGAGGCTCCCGCTTGAGACGTCTTCCATATTCAGGCAAGAAGGGCCCCAAACTGACCAGAATCACAGGTTTGAGGGCGACCCGCAGGGATTGAAAGCGTGCAGTGCAGGACCCATAGGGAGGGGGCTCCCGCCTGAAATTCCCTCGCAATTCACTCACAAGCGAGACTCCCGCTTAAAACGTCCTCCGTATTCAGGCCTGGGGGGGACCCAACATTGATGACAGATACACGTGTGAGGATGACCCCGCTGGAATCAGAATCGTGACGCGCGGGGCACATCGGGAGGGGGCTCCCGTTCGAAAGTTCCTCGCAATTCACTCACAGACGCGGCTCCTGTTGGAAACCTCCATGTTCGGGTTTGAGGGGCCCCAACGTGACGACAGCTACATGTTTGAGGGTAGCCCGCTGAGTTCGCAAAAAATGAATATAGAAATGAGTGGGACCCATTTTCAAGATGCGTGTGTGCGTGTGGGTGCGCGCGTATGTGAGTGGGTGAATGAATGAAGAAGTTTGTACAAAGTTGATGATATTGGTGGTGATGATGATGGACAATGATCGGTGACCATGATGGGATGGTGATAGTGATGAGGATTGTGATGATGATGACGGTGCGATTGTGGTGATGAATGGTGAAGGATAGCGACGGGTGAATAAATAAGTGAACGAGTTGGTGGGTGATGATTGAGTGAATGGGTGAATGAGTAAGTCCAGACGAGGGTGTGAGTAAGAAAAAGAGAAGGGGAGGACGATGATGAGAATGAGGAAGAGGAGGTGGAGGAGGAGGAGGAGGAAGAGATCTTGCGCGGTGGGTGTGCAGAGGAAACAAGGAATCCATGTCGGATGTGGGGACAACATCGACCCTCGACTTTCGAAAGTTCGAGGCGACCTCCGAAAAGGAGGTGGAGGTGGAGGACGGGATTACCCCCCGCCTGTCGTTACCGCGACCACGGCCGCGACTACGTCCGAGGCGACGACGGCGACGGCAACTGCTTCCGAGAGCTCCCTAGCTCCCTGACAGCGCGCGACGACCCCCCCCCCACGCGCAGGGACTGCGCACGCCGCCGACCCCGCCGCCGAGAGGGAGCTCCAGCGGGGCCGGTCCGGCCGCAGGCCGCGCGTTTGCCTTCGTCGTTGCCGCCCTCGCCGTTGTTTTCGCTGCCCTCGCCCTCGCTGTCGCTGTCGCCGCGTGTCCTGTCAAGTCCTTTTCTGGAGCCTGCCAAGTTCCCACGCATGGTATAGACAAACGTGTTCTCTGCTTCTGGAATGCGGGTTTTTCCGATGGGCGACAGGAGAGGGGGATTCGGAGGATGCGAGGCGAAGGTGAGGAGGAGCAGGAGGAGGAGGAGGAGGAGGAGGAGGAGGAGGAGGAGAAAGAGGGCGACGACGCCGACGACGCGCATGAGCAGGCAGCGCGCGGTCTTGGCGGATATCCCTGTCCGGGTTCGTGGGTCGCTCACGTGAGAATGCGAGTCTCCACACGAGTGGCTCCGGAGGGGACCCCAGACGGCGCGGTGATTCCAGACGTGCCCGCCAGCTGAGTCGCTCCTCGCCTCTTCATCCGCGCAGCTCACTGCCTGGGCGGGCGCCACCCGATCCGAGCCTTGCCACATGTCAGCGGCTCCCGCCCACGTCAGACGCCAGCGGGCTCGCTTCGGCGTGAGCCGCGAGCAAAACTCGGGCCTCGGGGCTGCTGGCGACTCCCTAAGGCACTCAGGGCACTATCGTGCTCATGGGTCACGGGGGTGTCTGTTGGCACGCTGGGCACCGTGGTGGGCACCCTCAGGACCATACCACCGACACGTTACAGGCAAGTCCCATGAGGTGGTGGCCGGACACCATTTGGTCCTGCACGCGGGGCGCTCGAGCGCCGCGCCACGCCGCCTGCCAGCGGGTCGGGCTTTGTTCAGGTGGCCTGCTTGCTCACTGAGCTTCGCTTCTCTCTCTCTCTCTCTTTCGCCCTTTCCGCACCTCCGCCCCGGATCCCCCTCCGAATCAGCCAGGGCGGCTGCCAGGGAAGAGCACGTCGCTGTGCCTCCCCAGTTCTCCACTCCCATTCTGCGGCTGGGCGAGCAGTCTCTCCGTCTCTTGGGCGCCGCACGGCGGCTCAGAGCCGCGGCGAGGCGTGGCGAGAAGGCGACCCAGGCGTCCTTTGTCAGCGTCGGCCGCCGCGTCCCTCTTTCGCCCCCCCCCCCCCACCCCCTCCCGCTCTTCGCGGGCGAAGAGCAGTCTGAAATAATGCTTCTCGCCGTCGGGGACGCCTGCCCCCCAGGCGGCTGGCAAGTGTCTGCCTGCTGTGGCACGTCGGGGTATAAACGTTCCAGCCGTTAGGGGACTGGGCCTCCTAGATGGTGTCCGAGTAGATGGGGTCGGAGGATTGCGCCGCATCGCCGATGCATCGGCGATGCGGCTCGATGTGGGGACCGATTTTCTCCACGCCGTCGTCGCCGATGCACCGCCGACGTCGGCGATGCATCGACGATGGGTCGACGATGAATCGACGATGCGGCGCGATCCTCCGACCCCATCTGCTCGGAGCCCATCTGGGAGGCCTCTGCTGGGACAGGAGCCCCCAGTGACGGAACAGCTCGTGCCACACCCTTATTCGCCAACTGATCCTCGCCTTCGCGCACTGTCGAGGGCAGAGGAATGGTCTTTCCTCGAGTCCATTGGGCGCCGCTGCCATCGCCTCCGCTCCCTCCGCCGCCGGAGGCGCTGCGGGGGGCTCCCATGGGGGAGTGGTCGCAGGTGGCCGCGAGGTCCTCGCCCGTCCTCAGGGGGCCACGTGCGAACCCTGCCCCTACCCCCCACACGATTTCTGAGGGGGAGGGTGGGGTTCACTTCGCTCAGAAATCGTGGGGGGTAGGGGTAGGGCTCGCGTGTGGCCCCCTTAATTCCGTGAGCGCGGGAACAACAACTCCTCGCCCTCTGCCGGCCCGCCCCGCAGGCAGGGCCGAGGGCTGGGGCCTGGACGCGGGCCGCGTGGGCCAGTTCACCATCAGCTTCGTCGCGGACCCGGACCTGCACGAGGACCGCGGGGCCCGCACGGTCCGTGGCCGGTGTTTCAAGTCGGGCACGTCCTTCCACGGGGGGCATGCTCACGGACAGCAGCAAAAATAGCACGGTGGCGATGTCTCGTGCTCTTTTTTGACTTTTCTGGCTCATTGTTTGACTCCTGCATGTGTCCGACGTTACCGTTACCCTCCTGCCCGAACCTCCCACCCTCTCCCTCGGGTAGCGGCCGTTACCCTGGGAAGAAAAAAACGGTTGGGAGGCTTCTGTTGGTCTGAAGGGGAGCCTCTCAGAGGCCTCTTGGGTTGGAGGTTTCTTGCGTTGTCTTGGAGCCCCCTGTGCCGTCTGCCGGTCATCTTTGGACCCTGAAGAGCGATCTTGGAGCCCTCTTGGAGACCTTGCGGGCCGCCTTGGGCTCTCGAAATGAGCAATCATGCAGCACTTGCCTGGCGAAATCTGTCAGGAACCGAGGGAAAAGATGCGTGTGGCTCTCGAGAGCCTCTGGGGCTTCATCTTGGGTGCCTGGGTGCCGTTCTGGAGGCCATCTTGAGGCCGTTCTGGGGCGTCTGGAGGCCCTCTGGAGCAGGCTCGGGGAGGCATTCTGGCCGCCTTGGGGCGCCCCAGCCCCTGATCCAGGAGGCCTCCCGGGCTGACGGCTGGGGCCGGGAGTGGCTGATGCCCTTCCTTTGTGGCCGGGGCCGCCGGCTCGGGGGGCACGCCAGGCCAGGGGGGGGGGCCCCGCGGGCGGCGCCACGAGCTCGCCGGACCCCTCCTCCTCGCAGGCCTCGGCGACCTCTGCGCCGCGTCGCGCGCGAGCGCCGCACTTCACTGGGCCCCCCCTCGTCTTGGCGGGTCTGGGCAGGCTCCGGGTGCCACCCAGCGCGGGTCCGCCGAGCAGCAGCAGCCCGGTCGCCAGCAGCCCGCAGCCCGGCGCACTGGCGGGCCCGCGTGTCCTTCTCGCGCTCGCTCGGGCGGCGCGTGGGTGGGCGGCCAGCAGCAAGTGGGGCGTGTCCCTCCCTCTACAGGAGGAGTGCATGTTCAGAGATAGTGCAGAAGTAATTAGTCTGGGGACGGTGTTTCCATTTTTTTTGCCTGTGTGTTGGGCCTTCGTTGTGTAGTTTTGTTTCGTCCAAGCTCCGCCTGTAGGAGGACATGCCCGACCTAAGGCCAGCAGAACGCTGCGCGGCGGGCGGTTGCCGATGCCACGCAGCGGGCCGACCTTGCCCGCCTGCCTGGCGGCGGCGGTCGGCGCAGGCCGCGCGCCCTCCTCTGCCAGCTGCCGTGTGCCGCGCGGCACGGCAGGGCGACGCCCCGTGTAAGATTAGGGGCCTCCTGGAATCATCTGGGCCTCCGGAGGAGGCTTCCACTTAGTATCGTTGAACCGATCCCTATCCCCGTCCCCATCCACATCTCGAGCCCCATCGTCTCACCACCTCAGTTGGGCATATGCCCCTCGAACGTCAAAAAGACCAGCCTATATTCCCATCAGAGGGGTAGATCAGCCAGTGGGCCCCAGCCCACGCTGGTGGGGATGGGGATCGGTTAAACGATGCTCATCCGTAGTGCCCACTAGGCCAACTGTCGAGTATTGCTAGAAGTGCCCTTGGCCCAAGTTGCCCCCAGCTTTTCGCCCAATGCTTGGGCCTCTGCGGCCCTCTGGGCTTCGTGATGGGTGTTCTGGAGGCCGTGCTGGACCTCCTTGGAAATCCTGGGGCACCTTGGGTCAGGGGCACTTCTAGCAACACCCGAAATTGAGGCCGACCCCTAGCTTGACCCAGAACGGCTTGGGCCCCAGAGGGGAAAGAGAGAAAACAAGACAGAGAGAGAGAGAGAGTGAGAGAGAGAGCAGGCAAGAGCAGGAGCAGGACAGAAAAGGAAGCCCGCGGATTCCTGGGAGCTGAGAAAGGTGGCGCTTATAGACAGGCAACTGACTCGGCCAGGGGCCTCTCACCACAACACTTCCTTGTGGGAAATGGCCCCGACCCAGCTCCAGAGAGGGTTGCTGTTTTCGGAGGGCGGTCATTCCAGGAGGGGGGAGGGGCGACCCTAGAAAACACGAAGGTCAACTTTACAGTGTAAACCCGTGCCAAGAGACGCCCTGCTCGCCTCCACGGTGCCCTGGGTTTCTTCACTTGGGTGTCGATGGTTGTGCTGTGGAAAGCGTGACGTTCCCACACCAAAATGCCATGGACGTCGTGGGGTCTCAAGGTTGGGTCTCCTCTGGAAGGTTTCTTGTGGTCGAGCTCCTCCTGCCGTGGGCGGCAAAGAGTGGGGTGATGACTAGGGGGTGGGTATCATGGCGTGGGCCATGACGTTTCCTCAGATTTTTCGGCGCCTTTTCTCATTTCATCACGTCCTTGGCCTCCCCACCTGGGCCGCGCACGTGCCGCTGGCCATGATTGGCGCCCCCCCATCTTGGACGCCCCCCTCTTGGCCGCCCCCGAGACTGCACCAGACGGCCGGAGAGCATCCATTTTGAGGGCGCCCCGCCGTGCACGAGGCACGGCGGCGGATGCGGCTCGGCCGCCCGGGGTGCCGATGCCCGAGGCCCCCGGGAAGCAGCGGGGGTGGATCTTCTCGGGCCGCGCGGGGGGCCCCAAGGCATCCCCATCCACCGTTATGATTAGGTCGGGCATGTCCTGCTGCAGGCGGATGTTTGATGACAAATCGGAAGTGCGAGGAAAAATTGCTGTTTTCTCCTGTAGAGGGACATGCCCGACTGAATATTATGAGATGCCTATTTGTTTTCGCGCCAGAAGTAGTGTCAAGCGCCAGCAGAGTAGCAAAATGGTGGGTTTTCACGCGTTGGGCCCTGGGAGGCGACACTTCGCTAGCGTGTCGGGCAGACACTGTTTCGATCGTGCTTCCCGGGTGTTCGGAATTTTTTCTGTGATGTGGTCCTGAAGTACGATGGGCACAACATAAATCCGCTGCCTCATGGTGTCCTGGGACACCGACTCCCTAGGCGGTGGGTATGCGCAAATTTGGGTCTCGGGCGGAAGAGCGAACGGGCGGCTTGGGGGGAGGGGGGGTGTACGAAATCTGCTACCTGCAGTAGGTTTCGGCCCCGTCGCCTGTCACCCTCTTGGATACATGCTCCCACCCCGTGCTTCGGAACGCCCACGAAGCGGGCTTCGCGCGGCTGATTCCCAGGCTACCTTTTGTGGATCCTTCCTCTCCCCCCCCGACAGGACATGGAGGCTGTCTCTTGCCTTTGCACCTTCTGCTTGGACGACATGCAGATCGGGGAGGAGCTCTGCCGGTTGCCGTGCATGCACACTTTCCACAGGCCAGGGATGTTGAAAGGGTCTTGGCCCAGGGGGGCATCAAGTCCGCCAGGGTGGCCCCAGTGGCGCAAGGTGGCCCCAGACGAAGCCAGCAGCCAGGGGAACCGGGCCCCAGTGATACGGCTGCCAACTTCTGAACAGGCGCTGCGTGCACGCCTGGCTCGAGCGGGACCGGCGGTGCATGTTGTGCCGCCTGGACGTCACCAAGCCGGGTGGCTGATGCTCTGATGCTCGGCGCGAGCGAGCGGGCGATTTTTTTGTCGCCACTGTAGGAGGTGGGGGGAGGAAGGGAGAAAGGAGGAGGATTAGGGGCGCCGAAAGGGAGACTGCCTCAGGGGTGGAGCGGAGCATCGACCCCGAGTCGCCCGTTCATTGCCGATCGGTGTTCGGGTGTCTGTCTCGTGCTGTTTCGTCATCAGGGCGCTATCGATGATGTGCCGCCGATTCCGCGCCAACGTTCCTCCCACTACCCCCATTGAGGTGGTTTGGGGAGGAGGAGGAGGAGGAGGAGGAGGAGGAGGAGGAGGAAGAAAAGGAAGAGGAGGAGGACGAGGACGAGGACGACGAGACTCGACAAGGAGATGGATTACAGAGGAGCCTCGCCGAGCTCATCCGCTCTACGTAAACTGGCGGTGACGGCGCCCCTCCGCCAATCAAGGAGGGGTGGAGGAGGGAAGATCAGAGGGAAGGGGGAGGAGGAGCATGGGGAGGAGAAAGGGGAGGGGCGGCCAAGTGGAAGACGAAGAGGAGGAGGCGGAGGAGGAGGACGAGCAACGCGGAGAGGAGGAGGAGGAGGAGGATGAGGAGGAGGAGGAGGAGGACCAGCGCAAACCCAAGACGCATCAACGATGTTGCAAGAAGGCCTCCTTCCATATTCTCTCCCCTTAGTTCCCTGGAAGTTCTTTCCATTGCAGGTAGTGGCCCACTGAGAAGGAACCGTCAGAAGAATTCAAAAAGAACGGGTTTCACTCCCCCAGGCTCCAAAAGTGAGAGATGCTCCGCCAGGACTAAGAAGTAATCCTATTCCAATTCAGCTCTGCTTCTAAACCTGATAGGATTCGCACACCGCTCATTTTCCAGACTTGCTTGGGATGGTCAAACCGTGCCAAAAAACAGATCATCCTTGGGGCTTCAACGCCGCGAGTCAACGAGACCGATGCGTCCTGTCAGTCTTGAACCGTGCCAGAACACCACTTTCGGGACCTCAGCACCTCGAATTCATATGATGGTTGCGTCTTGACAACCCAAAAAATTGTGCCAGGGCCGGATTCCACTAGCTTCGACTATGCGAATACTGCCAATTGTTGCAGGCTTGAACGACGAATGTGCGCGGCGCTGGGGCGAAAGCCGCATCATGAACATGGTCCGCCCTCCATCCTTGAAGCTGCTGCAAACGTTTATAACGCATGTGTGCGGAGCTACGGCGAGAGCCCCACTGGAAAGAGGGCCGCCGTCAGTCGTTTCAGCTGC
Organism: Prorocentrum cordatum; assembly: GCA_963575745.1. Classification (NCBI taxonomy): domain Eukaryota; class Dinophyceae; order Prorocentrales; family Prorocentraceae; genus Prorocentrum; species Prorocentrum cordatum. The sequence goes on along the minus strand of CAUYUJ010017727.1, from coordinate 437,542 downwards.
TGCAGACTTGTTGAGCGAATGTGCGCGGCGCTAATTTTTGACTGCGGCCCGCCCTCCATTTTTGAAGCTGTTGCACACGTCATGCCAAGCCTCAGGATCATAAGCGATTGGGAAGTCTCAGGGGAAACGTTTGGCCTGGCCTACGGACACGTCTGAGTTTGCGACAGGGAGGATGCATGTAGAAGGAACAGGATTGGGGGAGGTGGAGGAGGAGGCACGGGAAGAGGAGCCACATTCCCAAAACCACCCGCACTCCATCCGTGACACCCATGCAGTTTTTGAAGGCGAACTTGCGCGGCGGTGCAGTGAGAGACACACTTTGAAAACCACCCGCCCCTCCCATCCGTGAATCTCTTGCACAGTTGTGAGAATCATACGCGCGGCGCTTAGACGAGAGCCTCATATTGAAAACCACCCTTCATCCATCAGCGAATGTCTCGCCAGTGTTGAAGACGAGTGCGCGCGGCGCTTCGGCGAGAGCACGGTTTTGAGCAGTGCCTTGCCTCCAGCTTCGAAGATCTTGCAAACTCTCAGCTTACGGATCATACACGGTGGGGACGTCTCAGGCGAAACGCACGGCCCGTCCTATCCACACGCCCCGGGGCACGGCAGTGGTGAGTTAGCAAGTTATGAAGAATGCTGGAGAGTGAGGGAGGAGGGGCGCCGCACACGATGCAGGCCTGGGCGATTTTAGCGGTTGCCAGCTTGCCGTCGGAGAGTGCTTGATCAGTTCAGTTCGTCTTTCTGAGTGCGGTCGTATGGAGAATCCCACTGGAAAGCGTATTGATCTTATGAAATGGTGGAGGCATGTGTAATCAACCACGAGTTCACAAGCGAAAAACAAAGAACCCGTGGTATTCCCATGAGGACTACAAGCTTATCCGGTTGCCAACAGGGTCGAGGCTCGAGGGGGTGTTACCAGTCGGGCACGGTCGATCTTTCAGAACACCGATGAGTCCATGGAATGCAGATTGCTCCCAACACTTTTTTTATTCCCACCCCATTTAGTGTCGGGTTCTCGTTTTGAATACGGGCACAGTGGTCTCCACTCCTCACCTCCTCCTCCCCCTCCCCCTCCTCCTCCCGCGCTGTCCCCCGGGCGGCTGCGAAGTGCACACACATGTCGCTGCGCTCGCGGGCTCCTTGGGAGTTCCAGCGGAGTGGCGGCACACGCGGACCCAGCCGAGACGTCGAGGCTCCCTGGGTGGTTGCGGAGCTCACCGATGTCGACATGCTCGTGGGCTCTCGGGAGGTCCGGCGGGAGGCAAACGCGGACCCAGCCGAGACGTCGAGGCTCCCTGGGTGGTTGCGGAGCTCACCGTTGTCGACATGCTCGTGGGCTCTCGGGAGGTCCGGCGGGAGGCAAGCGCGGACCCCGCCGAGACGTCGGGGCTGCCTAGGGGGGGGAACTGCGAAGTGCGCAGATTGTCACCACTGTCGTGTGCTCCTGGGAGGTCCAGCGAGGTGGAGGCACGGGCGGCCTTAGCCGAGACCCCACAGGCCCCCCTTGGAGCTGCGGAGCGCGCAATCGTCGCCACGCTCGCTGGATCTTGGGAGGTCCAGCCGAGTGAAGGCACACGTCGACCCAGCCCAGACCTCGCAGCTCCTTGGGAGGCTGCGAAGCGCGCCCCCCCCAAAAAAAAAGCAACAAAAAAAAGGAAAAATATGTAGATGTAGATGTAGATGTAGATGTAGATGTAGATGTAGATGTAGATGTAGATGTAGATGTAGATGTAGATGTAGATGTAGATGTAGATGTAGATGTAGATGTAGATGTAGATGTGTATATTTTCATATATATATATATATATATATATATATATATATATATATATATATATATATATATCGCCGTCTTCGTGGGCTCCTGTGAGGCCCAGCGGGGTGGAGGGGCACGCGCGGACTGAGCCGGGGCCTCGCGGCTCCCGTGCGCAAATTGTCCTCCGGGCAGGCCCTTTGGGGAGGCTTCGTCAGATCACCTCCTGAGGTCATTCAGCACCGACAACATCTGACGAACGAACAACACACACCCATATCCATAGGGAGGTCGTTGGGAGGAGGACTGGCTATGGGTATGGGTGCGGGTTGTCGGACCCTGGGGAACGCTCCCGTTCGAGCGGGGACCCCCATACGACAACACGCACCCATATCCCTCTCCGATCCCCCTGTGGGTATGGGTGTGTGTTGTTGGTTCGTCAACATCGATATCTCCTGGAAGCCGTTCACCGTTCTCCCAGGACCCCGGACTTTCTCATCCCCATAGGGGTCATTCTCGTGGGCATGGGGTTAGTCCAGCTTTAGTTCGAGAGGAACAGCAGCGCGGCGGGCCGTGTCCTCCGTGCCGCTTCCTGAAGTATTTGCGCGGCCCGCTAGCCAAGGGCACAAAGGAAGTGTTTCACGACAGCTCAGCGTCATTTGTGCTGCCCGATGTCCAAGGGTACACGGGGAGCGTTTCACGCGCATCGGGCGGTGCTCCCGTTTTCCGCGTACTTTACACTAGTGATTCGAAGCGCTTCGCGGCAGCGCGCCTGACCAGGGTGTACCTAGGGCTCTCTCGGGGCGCAGTTGTGTGCGATTTGCGCCGAGCGCGTTGTTGTGGGAGCCATCTCTACGGAGGCAACTGACCATCGTGGCCCCTACGCTGCCGTTCCTGCTGGGGAAGCGCCTTAAGCGCAAAACAGAAGTGAGCTCTTGGAAGCCCACGAGCAGCGCTCCGGCCACGACTCGGATTGATTTGAAGCATTGGGAAGTACGACGCCCAGGAGGGCGTTGGGATCCGAATTTCACATCGGCCTAGCTCGTGGCCAAACGGCTTGACCGTGAACTCTTCCGATTAGCAGCAGTGGACGAGCATGCCCCAAAGTTGCTCAACGCTAGCCAGTGGCCTTCGACTCCTCCCGCCACGGCATGCTTGGCAGACAGGAGGCCTCGTGGATGCCTTTGGGAGCCTTTTGGCTTGGCATCGCTCGGACGTGTGCATTTGTTCATCAGCGAGGGCCATCGAGGAGAGTCTTGGACTATCTGGCAAAAGAAGCACGCACGAAACCGAAAGTTGCATGGGGAATGCACGTCCGAGCGATGGCGAGTCGGGGGCCTCTTGAACTTGGGAAGCCGTTTGCAGGCCTTTTGGGGGCCTCCTGGAGTCCTGCTTGGGGCTCATAGGGGGACTTAGGTGAGCTCTTCGGAGGCCTGTGGGCCATCTCAGGCGCCATCTCGGGATCTAGTTCTCGCCCCTTCCGTGCCCCTCGAGGGGGGCTCGGGGGCCCTCTTGGACGGAAAGCTGGGGGCCCTTCTGGGCCGCCCTGAATGTGCTCCAGGCGCCGAAGAGGCGCCTACGAGAAAGTGAACAGAGTTCTGCTTGTTCGATGACGTGAGGTTCGACTCTTGCCCGACCCCCCGACGGCTCAAGAGTCCCCGAGAGAGTTCCAGGACAATCTTGGGGTATGTTGAACATGTGCATTCCGAAGCGCCCCCTCGCAGCCTACATAACAATTCTTGACGCTTCGCGTATCCCTGTCAGTTTTTTTCGTTGGTACCGCGCCCCGGATCAACTTGACCGCTCGGAGCCGCCAACCAAAAAAGTATCCCTGTCAGCCGTCGCTCTCCCACACCGTACCTGCGTCACTATTTGGCACCTGAGTGGGCACGCCCTGCGTTACCTGGTACCACAGTTTCGATTGACGTGACTCTGTTGTCGATTTGTGATGCCTCCAGCGCCATTTTGGCCGCGTTGAGCCCAGTTCCGCTCTGAGCCGGGCTCCGCTCGCTTCGCTGTTTTCCATTTTGCGTCGGCGCGGCCCGCCTTAGCTTGCACGGCGTCCGACTCGTCTTCGCGCGCCCGCGTACCAAACCGTATCCTTGTCAGCCCATCCAGTGACGATGCCCATGCGAGCTGCCTTGATCAGGACAGTGTAGAAGCATGAAGCGGATCAGTTTCTGGATCAGCCTGGTCAGACCCAGGACGATGACGAGAACGAGGAGAGGACGACGACGAGGACGAGGACGAAGATGAGGAGGAGGAGGAGGACGAGGATCAGGAGGAAGAGGAGGGCGAGGAGGAAGAGTACGAGGGCGAGGAGGACGAGGATGAGGAGGACGAGGAGGAGGAGGAGGAGGAGGACGAAGACTCTGGCGGTTGTAGTGGGGCTTTTTGGCCGCCTCCCCTAGGGTCCCCCTGGGTCTCTCTCTCCCTCTCTCTCTCTCGCGGCCCACTTGGAGCTACTTTGGAGGGTCGTGTGGTCTTCTTGGGGCTCTTTTGGGGGGACTTGGAGCTTTCTTGGGGCCCTCTCGGTGGGCTCTCGGGAGCCCTGGGTGCATCCTGGAGCCATCTTGGGGGGCGTCGATCAACAGAAGGGAGGTCCTTGATTCAGGTCCCTTCTCACGAGTCCTTAACATTGCCTCTGGGGGCGGTCTTGGGCGGTCTTGGGTCCATCTGGCCATCTTGATGGCCTCTTGGTGGACTCTTGCGGCTCTCTTGGGCCATCTTGGGGCCGTCTTGAGGTCTTGAGGCCTCAAGACCGCGTCGGAAGCGAAAAGGTGACAAGGCACACATCAGTTTTGGCATGTTGGGGAAGTCCTGAGGGGGCTCAGGTAGCATTTGGAGCCCTCTTGTGGTCCTCTCGAGGCCGCTCGGAGACATGTCGGAAGCCATCTTGGACCATATTCGGTTATATACCTTGAGCAATGTTGGGGCCCTCTTGGAGCCATCTTTTGGGCCATCTTGGGCGCTCTTGCGGCTCGCGAACCTCCCCCAAAAACATCAGGGAAGGGGGGGGATGGTACCCCTCCACGAGGAGCACATGGGGCTGGCCCCAAGAGCGCCCACGAGCACCCAGAAATCATCGGAACTCCATGGCTCGGGCCCCTTCAAGGGACATCGAATGGGACTTGAGAACGCTTCACTCAGTTCCTCGCGGCACGGTGGCGGATGTCGGGCCGCATTCAGACTTGGTGGCACCGCAGCGGGGCCGGCGGGTAGGCGGGCCCCTGTTTCTCCAGGGACTTGACATCTCGTTTCCGAGACGGTTGTGCATTAGGGGCCCCAGAAACGGTTCGGTGACCACACCGCGTTAGGGATTCGGGGTAACCGCACGGTTTCGGGACTCGGGTCGTTCTCCGAGAACGCCTCGGGGGACTGGGGCTTCGAGAACGCCTCGTGGTGTCTTTCCTGGTGATTTCGAGATCACCGTAAGAACGGTTTTTTGAAGGCAGATCTGCCTTCAAAAAACCGTTCTTACAGAGTAGACCTGTCTGTCACCGCACCGTTTTGGGCCCCCAAGTACACGGAGGTGCAGCGGGGCCAGTCACGATTCCATAGCCACAGTGGAGCTGGAAAAGGCAGGGCGAAGTGTGGGCTGCGGGTGCACCATGACGGAGAAGGTTGGTCGCGGCGTCGGTTATTCTGCACAGTGCGCCCTGCGATCGTAATCGCCCACTGCTCACCTCCCCCGTTTCCAAAAGGCTTCTTGGAGGCGCGTAGCAATCATGTTTCGATGTTCGCAAATACAGGCAGTCGTTTTCTCGCCAAGTTCCCGTCCAGGCGACAAGGCATCGAGGCACACAATTATGGATACAGCATGGTGTTACCTCGCTGTCACTGCGGCCACTGTAGTTGCGATGGTTCAGCGCTTCAGTCTGCAATAAGTATTGAACTCAGAGGCTGGCATTGCAAAGGTCCCACTCAGTGCGCAATGCGCCTTTGTGAGTTCTCCGTCATGACTCGTGGTTGCCTAGTGCCATCATGCGCGCGGTGAGCGTTTGGTGGGCCTCATGTGATATTGACAACCCTCTGCGCAGGGACACATACTACGACTGCTGCACCGTACCAGTCCTCGCTCGGTGCGCGTATTGCATCCGTGCGGCCTTGGGGCCCGCACGCTGGCGTGGCGAGCTGGTCCGATAGCGCAAGCTGATGAGTCGAGGCGTTGGGATGCACTGAACTCGAAAGTGCGCACTGACGAGGCGATGCTGAGGCGGAGGTCGCGACACAGACCGTGTCGGCGTGCTGCCCCCCCCCTGGATTCTCGGTCCTGTGGTGTTGGGCCCTCGTTTTGAAGAGACAGCGCCCCGCGTCCTCTCCTTTCCTCCTCCCCCTCTTGAGGAGTGGCCCTCCTCCTCCTTCCCATCCTTGCCTCTAGCCGCCGCATGTTCATTTCAGCATGCCCTCACACGTTTCGTGGCCCCGCAGGGAGAGCTCCACCGAAGGCCCCAGTGGCATATTGGCTCACATACGCTCCCCCAGCCCACGCTGGCACCCTCCCCCCACTCGTCGTGGCCCCGGACGGAGTTCCGCTGTGGGCCGTGGCCGTGGCCGTGGCCGCGGCCGTGGCCGTGGCCCAGTGCTACCGCCCGCATGCAGTCTCCCCCACCCGGTGCAATGCTTCGTGGCCGCAGTGGCGGCGCCCGTGTGCGTCCCCCCGGCCCACCCCGGCACACGCAGCGCCCACGTGCGTCCCCAGGCCGGCCCACTTCGGGGCACACGTCCCCCGCGCTCCGTGGCTCCACAGGGAGCTCCACCGCAGCCATCCGGGGGGGGGGGGGGCCGGGCACGCGGCGTCCCCCAGCCCACATCGGCACACCCCTCACATGTTCAGCGGCCACGTAAGGAGCTCCACCAAAGCCCCCCAGGGCGGGGGGGACCTGGCGTCCGTCAGCCCCTGTCGGCACGGTCCTGACCTGTTCCGTGGCCCCATGGGGAGCTCTTCCCGAGCCCCCCTAGGGGGGAAGGGGGCACATAGCGTTCCCCAGCCCCTTTCGGAATACCCGCACACGCTTCGTGGCCCAATAGCAAGCTCCACCGAAGCCCCCACGGGGGGATGGGGGCCCACGGCGTCCCCCAGCCCATTTTGGCACAGTCCACACACGTTCCGCGGCTTCATATAGGGCCCCACCTATGCGGTTCCCCAGCCCATGTCAGCACACCCCTCACACGTTTCATGGCCCCAGAGGAGCTCCACCGAAGGGCTCCGTGTCACAGCTCGCATGCGTTCCCCCAAGCCCATGCTGGCACACTTCTCACAAGTTTCGTGGCCCCATGAGGAGTTCCACCGAAGGCCGTAATGGCAGCGCCCGCATGTGTCTCCCAGCCCATTCCGGCACACCCTTCACGCAGCGCCCACATGCGTCCCCGGGCCCATTTCGGCACACGCTTCACGCGTTTCCGCGTTTCGTGGCCCCATAGTGAGTTCTAGACTCTTCGCGTATCCCCACCAGCCCATCCTGAAACGATGCCCAGACGAGTTGCCCTGATCAGGGAGTTGGAGGAGCATATGGAGGAACAAAGGGCTGGAGAAACCGTCGTACCCAAAAGGAATCGGAGGAGGAGGAGGAGGAGGAGGAGGAGGAGGTGGTGGAGGAAGAGGGGAGGAAGGGGGAGGGTGAGGAGGGAGGCGGAGGACGTGGGGGAGGGGTGGGAGGGAGGAGGGAGGGGGGAGGGGGGAGGAGCGAGGGGGAGAAGTAAGCGGATGAGGAGGAGAAGAAGCGGAGGAGGAGGACAATGGCGAGCTTGGGGGCTTCTTGGGCCGTCTTGGGGGCCTCTTGGTGGTTGCAGGTGCCTCTTTTCGTACCTCGTGGAGCCTCTGGGGCCTCTTGGGGGTCTCTTCGGAGCCTCTGGGAGGCCTCTTGGGCGCCTCTTGGGGCCTCCTTGGCGCCTCTTGGGGCGGGCCCTCTTGGGGCGCTCTTTGGAGCCTTGGGGACACTCTTGGAGCCACCTTGAGATATATTGATCGAACAAGGGAAGGGTCACAACTAGCACTGCCCCATCGATCCGTAGCCATTTTGGCTCAAGCAATTGTGAATCGACTCACTCTAGATCAGTCAAGCCATACAAGCTATACTCAGTATTGCACACATACGTGAAAAAAAGCGAACCCATGGTGTTCATCATCGTTCACCTTGTACTATTCGCCAACTTCGCCCTGCCGCTGCAGGCAGTAACGCTGCAGAATGCAGCAGATGAGGCGCTGCTCAGGCGTGCTGGTCGTCGCGCTGCAGCGGGAGAAGCCGTCAGTCGCAATGGCATGGTAACTCTCCAGTACCTTATGGACCAGCACATCGCGTCGGAGACCGAGCTCCATCTCCGTGCGGACGAAACCTGGCGCAAGTACGCAAACCAACTTGCCGATAGCGGATGCAACTACAAAGGGGGGTTGTTGCCTTGCCCCAATGGCAACATCTGTTATTACCAAGGACACGGAGGTTTGAACGTGACAGCCACAGTGGAATATCGCGGGAACATCATCAAGACAGTCATAACCCCCGACCCAGATGCCGAAGTCGACATGCCAGAGATCGTGACGTTTATGGGGGCCAATACCGCCGACGCTCCTGCAATGTTGATGGATGTGCCAGCGGAATACCGGAGAACAGAGAACCCCATCATGCTGAAAATGTTTTTCGTGGAGGACACTGATAATGTCACTGAGGAGTGCCCTCATGACAATGAGCGCGTGGAGTCCATGGAAAACGGCAGCGTGTCGTACCGCCTTCAGAACAACACGGTCACATTTTCAACGCAAAGCCCAACCACGTTCATGGGCATGGCCTTCGATTTCGTCAGCGAGGCACCTGTGGGTCATACTCTGGCCTTCGAGATCCCTGTCGGGACGGAGATCGTCTGGGTGAGCCGTGAAGAGATGGTCGAGGTGCTCCAGTCGCAGGAGTTGCCGGCTTCCCTCGACAGGCGCTTAGAGGAGCAGTTACGCAAGTCTGCTTTGGCCAAGGAGATGGATGGCGCGCTCACGCAGAAAGGCAGCAGGCGGCGCAGGCGGCGCAGCCGGGGCTGCTCTTCCGGACAGACAGGTGCCATGGCAGGAGGTGCAGCCGCCGTGACCGTCGGAGTCGTATCTTGCATATTTTTTTGGATCGCTTGCTTCACGGCGTCGCCTTTCTTGGTGACGATGGGGACCATCTCGGTGACAAACGGTGCTTGTGACTGTTGGGCTAACGATGGCTCGGGAAAGACCGCTTGCGGGTTGGCGCGGTGAGCGGTGGCCGAACACCCTCGGCCCTCGCCCCAGGCGAAATTCTAGGTTCATAGCCCTGCTTTCATGTGGGGGCGAGGGCTGCGAGAGCGCAATGCCTTTCTCCAACAATAGCCGGCGGGCCCCCAGCGCGATCAGGATACGGGATGTGGGAGGGTAACTGTTACTACTTTCAGTGTAGGCAGTGGGGAGGGGGGGGGGCAGCCTCCACGCTCCGCGGGAGCGCTCGTTCCTCGGCGCGCTGTGCTCGCCCCCGGGCCCGCGGCCCGCCCCACTCCCGCAGCGCGAGGGCGTGGCGAGCGGAAGCGCTCCGTGGTCTCCCCTGTGACATCGTGCTCCTCTCTACTCTCCTCTTACGCTCCCAGCGGATCGGCTTAGTTTGCGAGGTAGAGGTATTGCTTTGAGACTTCTGTGCAAGGTTCGCGCCAATTTGCACCACTCTCAAAAAAAAACAACTAGCACTGCCCCATCGAGAGTGCCTAAAATCACCTCTCGGAATCCCTCTTGGAGCGTTCTTGGGGCGCTCTTGGGGTCGTCTTGGGGCTCTCTTGGGCCTCTCTTGGAGCTCTCTAGGGCCCTCTTGGAGCTGTCTTGAGGCCTCGGAAGGCCATCGAAAGCAAAAAAAGCGAGAAGGCAACATTCATTACTGTTCCTTGGGTTTGGGAAGGATTTAGGCCTGTTGGCGGCCTCCTGGGGAGGCTCCGTGGCCACCTGTAGCCGTCTTTGGGCGTTCTTGGGGCCTTTTGGAGCCTCTTGGCGGCCATCTTGAGGCATCTTGCGCTATCTTGAGCCATCTTGGAAGCCATCTTGGGCTCTCAGAGGCGCTCTTGGAGCCGTGTTGGGCCATCTTGGATGCTCCAACCCCTGAAGCCCCTCCCCGAAGTGGAAGAAGGGGGTTGGAAGAAGAAACGCCCTAGACCACCTACGCCCAGAGGGCTGGTGGGATTCCACCGACGGCCCCAGTGGCAGGGCCCGCATGCGCCCCCCAGTCCCATTTCGCACATCCTTCACTGAAGGCGATATTCACGTGAGCGGCATTCAACTGCAAAGGCTGGGCCCTCCGCCAGGATAATTCAGGTGCTTTGTCGCACCTTTCTTTTGTCCTTGCACCGTGTCTGATTTCGCCCGCTACCTCTCTACACATTGTCGTCTTTCTATTCTTACTTTCAGACTGGTACCAATGGACAGACCGAGAGGTGTTTCGAACTAAGACGTGTAGCAGACACCAGCGGGAACCGCTGCACATCGCACCGTGCGATGTGCACCGACACATAGGCCGTTGACCAACCTGCCGCGGCGGACAATATTCGTTGCCCCCCTTGTTTTTATCGCCACGCGTTTGTGCGGCATCGCCTTGTTTAGCGGAGTGGTGGGCAGAGTACCGCGATGGTAGCGAAAATGTGCCGAGCTGTGTTTGGACAGTGCCTCCCGCAGGTAGACCCGCCAACATGGCGCTACAAACTCAGTTGACAACATCATTTAACAACATAACGTAACCGCCACCGAGAGTTCCATGGATGCCAACATCACGGAGCGCACCACGACGATTACTACCATTCATGATGTGGTTTTGCACTCACGTTTTCTCCAGACCAAAGCGACGCTCCCTGCCTTGCTTTCCTATTTTCCACCCCCGTTTCGTACAGGCCTTTGTGCGTTTTTGCATTTGTATAGCTCGTTGGCCCCGTATTGTAATGGCCTCCGGCCAATGCCGCCGATCCGGGGGGCTTTGGATTCGGTGATCTTGGAGTCGTCGGGGGCGCTGTTTGGGAGGGAGGGCGCTCTTGGGGTCGTCGGGGAGGCTTTCTGGAGCTGACGTGCCCTCTGGGGGGGGCCTGGAGCGGTCCAGGGGGGGGGTCCGGGGAGGGTTCCGAGTGGAGGGTCCTGGGGGCGGTAGCGGCTAGATCTGAGGGGCCCCTGGGACCCCCCGATACATCTGGTGGATGCGCAAATCATTAAGAAAACGCCAGATGTGGGACCGCCCCTCCCCCCCCTACCCCCCTTCCCCGGGGGGGGTCGGGCCCCTTCCCCGGGGGGGGTCCGGGCAGGGTTCCGAGGGGGGGGGTCCCTGGTACCCCCTGAAACATCTTGGGGATGCGCAAATCATTGAGACAGATGGAGGGCCGCCCCCCCCCCCCCCCTCCCCCCCTTCCCCGGCACAGCCACCCGGCGACCCTCCCCAAGCAGAGCTGAAGCTCTTGCTTAGGCTCAGAGCTGAAGCTCTTGCTGAGGCTCCTTCTAGTTCATACGCCGGATCGGCGGATTTTCTACCTTTCACGCGTTCCGACCACCCCGAAGCGGCCTTTGTAACGCCCCCAGCGGGCGCGGCACCCTCCGCAAATCACGCATACGATGAGCAACGGATCCGCCGTCTTGCCACGTACGCAGGCAGCGGCCATGCACAGATTCCACTCGAGCGACCCACAAGGAACACTACGAGTGGCGGGAGCGAGCGGGAATCCAACGTGTCCCTGGCGGGGAGGAGACGCCAATTATCAGGAGGGGAAAAAACACACAGACACAATGAATCGTCCACTCCCAGGAAAATATTGGAAAATATGGGAAGCGGGCGGGAAGACAAAAACCCAGAACATATGGGAAAATATGGGGAATCTTTTTATTTGTGTGTATTTATTTAATCGCTTCGCTCATGCCGCCGGCCCTGGAGCCCTCTTTAGGGCCTCTTGGGGGCCTCTTGGGGACCTCTTGGGAGTCTCTTGGGGCTCCTTGGCGGCGTTTTGGAGGCCCCCAGGGCCTCTTGGGGGGCTCTTGGGGGTAGTCGATTGCGGAGTGTCCTGGGGCCCCTTCCAATTAGAAGCGCTGACGTGCGCCCTGCGGTCCGGCTGTCGGCCCTGCGCACTGAGCGCGCCGCCCAGGCGCAGCGTGCGAGCACGGTGGCGGGCAGACCCGGCGGAGCGGACCTCGGAAGCCGCGCGGCAGCCGCGGCAGGGCGGCAGAGGCGCAGGGAGGGGGGCCAGGAGGAGGACGAGGAGGAGGAGGACGAGGAGGAGGAGGAGGAGGAGGACGAGGAGGAGGGAGGAGGGAGGAGGAGGAGGAGGAGGAGGACGAGGAGGAGGGAGGAGGGAGAAGGAGGAGGAGGAGGAGGAGGAGGAGGAGGAGGAGGAGGAGGGCAACAGGCAGGGCAGGCACCTTCCCCCGGCACGCCAGGGTCGGTGCCCAGGCGGTGGCGTCCGAGCTGCACCCCCGCGCAGCCCCTCCAGGACAGCCCGAGGGCACACGTGTCGGGGGTGGACAGAGCCCCCAAACAGTGACACGTCGATTGGTGAATTGTCCGTTTTCGGTCCTCGAGAGGGCGCCGTGGCCGTTATTTTCCAGGCTTGCGCCCGCCAGGTTTGGGCCTCAGGTCGTTTTCACTAAACCACGTTTTACTAAAGGGGGGTCTGTCCATCCCCGACACGGGGGGGGGAGCAGGCAAGGTGCCAACGGCAGTCGCCCCCAAACTCTGGGCGCACGGCTTGCCACAGGACCCCTGCTCTGCGCGCCTGCGCGCGTCGCCCAGGCGCAGCTTGCGCGCACAGGGCGGCGGGTGGAATTGAGGGCAGAGCTGGGCAGCAGCACGGCAGAAGGCGAGCTGGCGGGTTGGGGCGCAGCAGTTGGTGAAGAAACGCGCGCCGTTCGGGGCACCTGGGTGCTCTAGGGGCGCCTGGCAGCTTGGGATGCGGTCTTGGGGGTCTCTCTCGTCCGTCTTGGGGTCCTCTCGCAGTTTTTTCTTCCCTTCTTTGCAGGCCAAAACAGCAGGTTCTCAGAGCCTGGCTTGACATCTTCTGGCAATTTTGGTGTGTACGAGGGAGTCCCAGAACACAGCCAGACACAGTGTACCTTTGCATTCAAGAGGTACGCGTGTTTTTTTCGCACGGTCGGAAACAGAAGCGTCGTTCGAGACAGCGTCGGCCTGCCCCGTGTGGCTGGTTGCGGCAGGTCCTGAAAAGGATAGCCAACCACACGCCGAAACGCTGGAGACGGACTGGACCAGGGGTGCCCGAAAGAGTGGGCATACTCAGTCCTAGACCAGAAAGGAAACCAAGGGAAGTTGCGCAGTCAACTGCTTCTCGACGACCCTGGCGCGGCATAGCCGTTGCCAGGCGAGCCTGACGCGGGTGTACAAAACATGCCTCGTACGTTGCGCTAATATGGATATGTTTGGCAAATGACTGGCTATCAGCCGAAAGTCTCTCCAAGAACTCGTATTCGGTGGTGCGGCCTTCTTCCCAACAGTCAGAGAAGTAGCAGTGGTGGCCTTACCAAAAAAGGATCTTCGCAGGTGCGCTCTGATTATCCACGAGCGCCTAACGCAGGGGTCGGGTGGCTCACACCCCTGGGCCGTGATTAGTGCCCGCCGCTCAAGGAAAAGGGGGCACTCGCCCGGCTTAGCTGCGGTTGCCAGCGGTGTCGTGCAGGAAGGGGGCAGTTGTTTCCTCCCTTCTTTGAAGGCCATAGCAGCAGTCAGAGCCTGGCTTGACATTTTCTGGCAATTTCGGTGTGTACGAGGGAGTCCCAGAACACAGCCAGACACAGTGTACCTTTGCATTCAAGAGGGACGCGTGGTGTTTTCGCACAGTCGGAAACAGAAGCGTCGTTCGTGACAGCGTCGGCCTGCCTCGTGTGGTTGGTTGTGGCAGGTCCTGAAGAGGATAGCCAACCACACGCCGAAACGCTGGAGACGGACTGGACCAGGGGTGCCCGAAAGAGTGGGCATATTCAGTCCCAGACCAGAAAGAGGACCAAAGGAAGTTGCGCAGTCAACTGCTTCTCGACGACCCTGGCGCGGCATAGCCGTTGCCAGGCGAGCTTGAGGCGGGTGTACAAAGCATGCCTTGTACGTTGCACTAATATGGATATGCTTGGCAAGTGACTCTTGCGGCCCTAGAGGGTCGTATTGGGGCTTATAGCGCGCCGGAATCAGCTGGGAGGCGTGCCGTACATACTTAACAAAGAATTTCCTAATTATTTCCCAAATAACTTCCCCAGACATGTTCTGGACACTCCCCGGAAATACTTTGGGAAATATGTTCGTGGGCAGGACATTTTCCATACATTCTCCAGAAATCCTTTGGCAATACTTGCCAGGGGCCGGAGATGTGTTGGACATTCTCCGGGGGGCAGAATTGTTCCGGAAATTCTCAATAGTAAATTCGGTGGACATGTTTTTGACATGTGTCGGACATATGTTTGGAATATGTTGCACATGTTTTTCCATATGCGCATTGGAAATACTTTCCACTTTCCGGGGGCCAGAACTTCTTTTCGGAAATTCCCCGGACAATGGTTTGACGTATTTTGCGAATGGTTTTGGGAAGGTGTCGGAAAGTGTTCTAACTGTTTCAGAGGATCTTGGCTTATCTGATTCCTTGAGCGTTACAGATTGGAGCTATCCTTTTCTCTCTCTCTCTCTCTTGTGCCCTTTTGGGCTATCTTGGGAATCTGGGAAGCTCTCGTTGAGTTTTTTGTGCCGTCCTGACGTCATCTTGGGCGGTCTTTGTGGCATCGGCGGCCCCTTGGTACAGTATGTGGGCCTTGTGGGCGCTCTGCGTATCATCTTGGGCCATTCAGGAGCGGTTTGGGGCCCCAGCAAATTTGGGAAGCAGTCAGATTGGGCCACCCTCCCTGGAGTCCGCAATTGTCGGTCCAGAGGAAGCAGTATACTTAGGGGGGGAGAATCTCACACGCCTTCGGGGAACCCAAAAGGGTCGACGCTCCGGGGGACCCCTTTCAGATCGATTGGTGTAAAATTGCGCACGGAGAGGATATCCCGCGTTTTGTTCGTGCACTTCGCACATGCGCAGCGCCCGCGGTAGGTGTTTTCATCGCTCCGTGGGAGGGTCTTGGACCAATGGCGGCGCCGCTGTGTCCATGGGCAACTTGTCGGCCTCGCTGGGGCCGAACCCGGGCTGGTCGTCATCGTCTTCCTCCTCCGTGCCGCGTGAGGTCGCCGTCGTCGTTATCTTCGTCCTCTTTCGGTCCCCCCCCCCTCTGCTCCTCTCCATCTCATGAATTATCCTCATTCCCATCATCCTTGCTCTTTCCCCCTCACCTTGTCTCCACCTCCTCATCTCCCCCCCCCCATTCCTGTAATGTGATCTTCCATGGGACTGTAGATGCAGTGCGGAGTTGAAGGTTTTCTTGCTGCTTTGGGTGCGTAGTTTCCTGCCCAAGCCCAGCATGGGCCAGAAAGGGCTCTGGGTGATCAGTGCCGCGTTGGTGCACATCGGGGGCAACCGATCGCAGGTTGTTAAATAGTTGGTTAGTTGGTTGCATCGAAAAAGCACCTGAGGTCAAAATCGGCCAAGCCAGTCATATAGGAGAGAGAGGGAGAGAGTGTGATGAACAACTGACGTTTATTTTCTCATAGCCCAAAGCATTGCCGTAACGTGCAGACCCATGCGGCAGACAGCCAACACCATTTCTGAACGTGGGTGAGTTTGGCGATGAACCGACAGACAGATCCATCCCGAAGTCACTGTGATTGTCGGCTGCTGGGACCGCCAGGCCGCATTCAGATGATATAAACGGTTTCGATGTTGGCGGAAACCAGCGAGTGAAGCACACGACGACATGACATGTCGAATGTTCGGCCACTCCTTTTCCCCGCGCAAAGGACAGCAGCTCAGTAGCAGCACGGCCCTCGTCCCTGCGGGTACAATAGGAAGCAGCTCCACACATGAAGATGTGAAATTCGGAATACTCGTCTTGCGACAAGTCCTCTCGGTGCTGCTGCCAGGGTGCCTGAGAAAAGGCCTCCACACCGACCTCGCGCATGGTCGGCCAATGGTTTCGAGAAGAACTTGCTAAGCCCAGGGCACGAACACGACACACGACTCGTAACACGGCTCAAGTCGAGCTCCTTCCTCACTCTCAGAGGGCTCGCGCTGTCCAGAGGCGCGCCAGACTCGTGGGTCAGCCTTCTCGGTGTGCACTCGAAAACGCACCCCGCGTACAGCATCTGATTCCAGAAAGTGTAACCCGAGCGCGTCGAACAGCATCTTGAAGTTGAGGTTTAGGCGAGGGGGCCATTCCAGATCACATTTGCCTTTTATTGCTTGCGCCAGTGATGGTGGCAGAGCATACAGGGTGCACGTGCCAGTCAATACGCCAAAATCTGCGACGGCACCACACACTGCGCGCACGTGCATTCATGATCATGGCCGGGATCGTCTTGGGCGGCAGAGCGAAGACAAAACACCAGAGCCAGAGAGGTTTGGCGTATGTTCCAATACCTCGTGTTCTTGTTGCTGCTTGGCCTGGGCGTGCGACGGCCTCCAGTGTCGGGCACAGCAAGGACTCCGATGTGCTCGATTGGGATTGCATGGCATCTCCCCGATTCCTGGGTCCCTCACCTCATCGAAGATGCTGGTGGCCATCGTGTTCGACTGCTGCTCGGCCAGGGACTTTGCCACCGCACTGCGGTCGTCTGGTCGTCCATTCCAAACAAATCTCGTGGATCTCTCTCGGACTCAGAACTTCGCATACCGCCTTCGGGGCACATGAGTCTCCGCGGGCCAACGAGCTCCTTGGCTAAATCATCTCAGTTTCCCCCTTGCCTGCTACTTGACATTGACGGGGCCCTTTCCATGCAGCATGGGAGGTAGCTCTAACGAACTTGGTAACATTGGCGCACTTGAGAGCCTGGAGGCCCACCTCGTACATAGCCAGGTCACAGCATTGTGAAAGATCTCTCTCGGTGCCGCACAGAGGCTCTGCGCATACCGCAGACCATCGATTTGTTGTCGCTTCGCGTATCCCCACCAAACACCGGCCCCCCCCCGGGCAGCGGTGTGGATCGTGGAGTGAGTGCTCTGCAGGTCCCTTCCGTTCCTCTGCCCCTGCATCCGCCGACCCCGCGTACGGCGGTGGTACGGACTTCGCGCTGAGTGGTTCAGCCTTCAGCGTTGTAGTTTCGGTTCTCCCTGCCCGCTTTCGGCTAGGGGAGCTGCTCGGAGCTTGGCGCCGACAGGGCGACTTTCTCCGTTGCACCCGCACTGCTGTCTGCTTCACTTCGGTGTGGCCGGCGCCTATGTGCGTTTGCCTTAATGCGGAGCATGTTGCTCAGTGCATGTGCACTCCACGCATCGCGTGTAATGAGCCTCGCCTGTGGCCCAGACGACGCTTTCCGCTCCCTGTCCGTTACTTCGGAGCCGCTGACCAAAAAGTATCCCCACCAACGTTTCTTTTCTCCTCTCTCTCTTTCGTGTGCAATTTACGTTCCTGCTTGTTACCTGTAGCTTTGGGCGGCGCGCGGCCCTTTCCGCTTGCGCTCATGAACAAACAGTACCCCCACCAACCCATGCAGGATCGATGCCCAGGGGAATTCAGGTGATCGGGGAAGCGGGGGACCATGCAGAAAAGCAACTGGCGGGGGAAGCAGTCATATACCCCAACAGAAGGAGGATGGAGGAAGAGGAAGAGGACTGCGAACATACGAGCCAGCAACTTCTTGAAGGCCTCTCGAAGTCTTTGGATGTGCCTTGGAAGCTGTTTGGGGGCCTCTTAGAGCGTCTTGGGGGCATCTTGGCGAGCCAAAGGTCGTTTTGAGGGTCTTGGGTGGGTCCTCTTGAAGCCTGTTGGGGGTCTCTTGCGGTCCTCCTGGGGGCCGCTTGGGGCCGTCTGGGTGCCCTTCGAACGCTTTTGGGAGCTTTAGCTCTGGGGCCAGTTTGGAGGACATCGATCAAAACAAATGGGGAGCTTGAATTAGGTTCTCCCTTCGGGAACCCAACACATCGCCTCTAGGGGCGCTCTTGGGGTGGTTTCGGGGCGCTCTAGGAAACCGCAAGGGAGTCTCAGGCGGGAACGCCCTTCCCATGGGGTCTGCGTCTGACGTTGGTAATCCGAGCAGGTCGCTGGGACCCCGTCATTGTCGTCACGTTTCGGCTCCTCTGGAATGGATATAGGGGAATTCTCAGGCGGGGGCTTCGTCTGTGAGTGACTTGAGGAAGTCTCAGGCGGGACCATCCGCCCAAGGGGTCCGCATTTCATGTTGGGAATCCGAGCCGGTCATCTGCAACCTCTGCGAGGCATAGTGTTTGAGCACCCCAAAAAGGCACATCATGAGGCGCCCATCGCGCGTCCGTGAGTGAGTTGCAAGGAAGTCTCAGGCGGGAACCTCCTCCCTGGTCACGAGTCGCTCGAGGAGTTCGACACGAGAACGGTGGACCCCAGAGCTGAGGCAGAACAGTTCGCTGGAGAGCTGAACGTCGTGCTGCCTCCCGCTTGAGCGCGGCCGCGACTAATTCGGTGTTTGCGGGGTTGTCCCACCGGCTTGCTCCCACGACCCAGCTGTTCGCGGGTTTGTTCCAACGGCCATTGCCCCGACGGCTTCGCGTTTTTAGCATGGGAGAACGGGCCCCTGCCGGGCGCGGCGGCGAGGGCGCCGAAGAAAATCTGCATGCGCCCCCCTGCCAGGAGGAAAGAGAGGTGCATGAGGAGAGCAGGCGGGGTGGAGAGGAGGGGGGGGGAGAAGGCGGAGGTGGAGGAGGAGGAGGAGGAGGAGGAAACTCAGGAAACGGACATAGAGGAAAAGGCGGACATTAACAAGGAGGGCGAGTAGGAGGAGGAAGCGGAGGACGAAGGGGACAAGGAGGACGAGGAGGATGAGGCGCCATAGAGGGCGGGACGAGGGGTTGTCGCCAGGGCGAAAAGGAAAAACGACGGGCTGTCTAAATATATTATCTTGCAGGGTCCCACCGTCGGAATAGTTCGATCTTCCTGTGTTTCATTGGGTGTGTCGGTCCCGCACAGACGCTAGCCACATCCTTCATCAAGCATGTCGTCGCCGCTGTGGCGCTGGCCACGCTTCTGAGTGGAAATGCTGCTGTCGACAAGGCCCCCTCTAGGGGCGTCCTCCACCTCGCTCACATCTTCTGTACGCACCTGGCACCGCGTTTCCTGGCCTCCCGGGGAACCCCCCCAATGCCCAAAGACAGCGCAAGACAACCCCAAAAAGCTTCCAAAACGTAGAAGAATTGCCCAAGACGCTCCCAAGCTTCCCAGGATAGCTTTCGGGCGGATCCCCAGGCTCCCAGGAGACCTCCAAGAAACTTCAAGAGTGCTTCGAGAGGCCTCCCGAGAGCGCCCGCATAACCTAGAATCGTTGGTTCTCTGGTTTTTGTTTCAGGTGTCTTGGCCTTCTCGCCGCTCCATGCATCCAACGCTCCAA
The DNA here is from genome assembly GCA_963575745.1 of Prorocentrum cordatum. Taxonomy (NCBI): domain Eukaryota; class Dinophyceae; order Prorocentrales; family Prorocentraceae; genus Prorocentrum; species Prorocentrum cordatum. The sequence continues at coordinate 418,390 of CAUYUJ010017727.1, read as the reverse complement.
GACGGCCGAAGAGGACCCCAAGATCGCCCAAGAGGCCCCCAAGACGGCCCCAAGACGGTCCCAATACTGCCAAAGAGGCGCCCCGGACAGCTCCAGACCACCCCAGAACAGGCCCAAGATGAGCCCAAGAGCGGGAGCAGGAAGCCTCCAGAGACTTCTGAGAGGACTCCGGGACCCCCGAAAGGCCTCCAACACACCCCAGACTTTTGAGAGGCTTCAGAAAAATCCCCGACGAGGCCCCCAATACAGCACAATAGAGCTTCGAGAGCCGTCCCGAGAGAAGAGGGTAATTAAAATCCTTGCTTTCCAATGGTTTTTGTCTACGGTTTTCGCCTTCTCACGATTTCCCGCTTCCAACGCTCCAAGACCGAGGAATTTGAAAAAAAGGGAATTCCAGAGATCCCCTGTTTTTTCAAGTTGGGAGGGACTCCTACTCCCTATCCTCTCCATCGAGCCCCATCAAGACTTCGGGGTCATATGCAAAAATGTGTTGGGAATGCTGTTGAACTCTCTAACGCTGTCTTGGCGCTCTCTTGGATCGTCTTCGTGTCCTCTTGGCTGCCCCTGAAACAATAGTAGGAATCGAGATCCCATAATCCCATGAGTTGAAGCAGTGGAATTTTAGAATTCCTCTTTCACCAAACTCACCCCCTGCTTATTTTTGCACGAAGACCCCGAGAGGTATCCCAACAGACCGTGGCCTGCATGCAGAAACGTCAAACCCACAGCCCAGGCACTACAACTTGGAAAAAAAGGAAATCCCACCATTCCGTTTTTGCTCCAAGTTCGCCCCCCTGTCAATTCTTGCACAACAGACCACAATTAAGGCCCGAGAAAAGAACCCAGAAAGCGTTCGAGGGCCCCAAATCGTTGAATACCTAACGGCAACTGATGATTTCTGAGTTTCCGCAGTTCCCTTTCTATACGATTCCGAGGCGTGCGCAGGGCCTTCAAGAGAGTCCTTGGATGCAAGAAACGACAAGGATGATATCCATGTGTTCGCCCATCAAGCCTAGCTACTTAGAACTGAAGCGCACGCGAAGCGCGCTCGATGGTTCTAGTATATATTTATTTATATATACTATACGACCACCCCTCGGGTGATAAGGAGGTTGTGGGGGGGGGAGAGGGGGGGAACCAACATCTGACTCAATCGACCTCACTATCGATCTCACTCAACGGGACACCACGGGACACCACGGGACACCGCGGGACACCTCTCGATCCCACTATCGGTCTCATTATCGATCTCACTATCGATCCCACTCAGCGGGACACCATAGGACACCACGGGACACCTCGGGGCACCACATCGAATTCAGTATCGATCAAACTATCGATCTCACTCAACGGGACACCATGGGACACCTGTCGATCTCACTATCGATCTCACTATCGATCTCACTCAGCGGGACACCTCGGAGCACCACATCGATCTCAGTATCGATCAAACTATCGATCTCACTCAACGGGACACCACTTGACACCACGGGACACCTGTCGGTCTCACTATCGATCTCACTATCGATCTCACTCAACGGGACACCGCGGGACACCACGGGACACCTCGGGGCACCACATCAATCTCAGTATCGATCTCGCTATCGATCTCACGATCGGTCTCACTCCACGGGACAACACGGGACACCACGGGACACCAGCGGGACACTGGCGGGACACCGCGGGGCACCGGCCGCCGGAGGAGTTACATTTCGTCCGGCCGCGGCCCAGCCACAGGAGAATTTCCTCTCGCCCGCCCACGCAGCTTCCTTGCCCACACGCACGCACGACACGAACCCGAAACCGAAATCGATTTCCCGGTAGGGGGGTCTCCGTTTCACGTCGGACTCATCCCCCAATCTCCGATATATACATATATATATGTATGTATGTATGTATATATATACATACATAATACATACATACATATATTCATATACATATATATATATACACATATATATACATATCTATATACATTTACACATACCTCATGTGTATGTATGTATGTGTGTGTGTATGTATGTATGTATGTATGCATGCATGCATGCATGCATGCATGCATGCATGCATGCATGCATGGATGGATGGATGGATGTATGTATGTATGTATGTATGTATGTATGTATGTATGTATGTATGTATGTATGTGTGTATATATATATATATATATGCAGGGGAGAGGAGCGCGCGCCCCTCGCGCGCGCGGCGGGTTCCCCGCGGGCGGTGGCGCCCTCGGCGCCGCCCCCCTCTCTCTGACGCGGCTGGCCACGCCGCCTCTTCGAGCGCCCCTTGCGCCCTGCGCCCCCCCCCAGGCGCGCCGAGAGCCGCTGGCGCCCAAACCCCGCCGTCACACCTGGGGCCGGCTCTCTCATGATTTTTCTCGTTGTCTGTCCCCTCACGTTTTGTCCATCCTCCCTCCCGCCGCTGTTCTGGGCGAGCGTCGCACCGAAGTCTGCGGCAGAGGCCGGAAGCAGTTTTCGGGCACACGGGCCTCGCAGAGCTGCTGCGGTCGCGCGCCGGCGAATCATTGAGCACTTCGTTTTGGCCAAGGCACACGCCACATCCTTTATTGAGCATGGTCTTGTCGGTGTGTCGGTGGGGCACGGGCAACACCTCCAATTGAGAGTTACGTTTCCGCTGGGACGCCGGGTGCGCGCCTGATTGCGGGCGCTGAGGGCCGCCCTCCTGAAACGGAATGCTGCTCTCGCCTGCCGCCAATCGATGTTCAATGCTGTTATCGCCTCTGCCGCTGTTGCGTTTGCCCCACCCTTGATTGGCATCGCCGCCCCCGCTTTGTGCATAGAGCGTGCCATCGCCAGGGCGCCCGCCACATCCTGATTGCAACCGTTGTATTTGCCATAGGGTCGGACGCAGCGTCGCAGGCCTGTGGGCTGCGCACGCTTCCAGATCGCAGTGTAAGCCGCGGCCAGGTTGGGGGCAAGGTGCTGCTTGGGCTTTGTCGCGTTGTGTTAGTAGTTGCTGGTCACACTGGTGGCGCATGGTGCTGCTGCTCCCCACCGTGTCCTGTACAAAGCAGCTGTATGTGTTCCTATTTCGCGCAAGGCAAGTGGTCTTTCTTTTCCAACCTCCCTATGGTTTTGGGTCCTCGTTTTGAAGAGACACCGTCCTGCGTCACTCCTCCTCCTCCTCCTGCTGCCCCCTCCCCCTCCTTCCTCCTTCCATCGACGGCATTATCATCATAATCATCATCATCATCATCATCATCATCATCATCATCAGCATCATCATCATCATCATCATCAGCAGCATCGTCACCGTCAGCATCATCCCATCCACTTCACACGGTTCGTGGCCCCACAGGGAGCTCCACTGAAGGCTCCAGTGGCACCGTTCGCATGCGCCAGCTGCGTCAACGCCACCTCGGACAGCGTTTCGTGGCCCCATAGGGGGCTCCACCGAAGGCTCCAGCGGCAGGGCCCGCATGCGTCAACAACGCTCAGGGCAGCGTTTGGTGACTCCGCAGGGAGCCCCACCGAAGGGCTCCAGTGGCACAGGCCGCATGCGTCAACGCCACCCAGGGCAACGCTTCGTGGTCCCACAGGGAGCCCCACAGAAGGCTCCAGTGGCACATGCCGCATGCGTCAACGCCACCTCGAACAGCGATTCGTGGCCCCATAGGGGGCTCCACCGGAGGCTCCAGTGGCAGGGTCCGCACGCGTCAACGCCACCCTGGGCAGCGTTTCGTGGTCCCACAGGGAGCCCCGCCGAAGGCTCCAGTGGCACAGGCAGCACGCGTCAACGCCACCCAGGACAACCATTCGTGACCCCACAGGGAAGCCCACCGAAGGCTCCAGTGGCAGGGCCCGCATGCGCCAACGCCACCCAGGGCAACGCTTCGTGGCCCCACAGGGAGCTCCACCGAAGGCTCCAGTGGCAGGGTCCGCATGCGTCTCCCCAACCAAGGACAACGTTTCGTTGCCCCATAGGGAGCTCCACCGAGGGCCCTAGTGGCACCATTCGCATGCGCCTTCCCCACACAGTACAATGTTTCGTGGCCCCACAGGGAGCTCCACCGAAGGTTCCAGTGGCACAGGCCGCATGCGCCAACGCCACCTAGGACAGTGCTTCGTGGCCCCAGTGCGGGCTCCACCGAAGGCTCCAGTGGCAGGGTCCGCGCGCGTAAACGCCATCCTGAACAGCGCTAGTCGCCCCACAGGGAGCTCCTCCACTGGAGGCTCCAATGTTACAGGCCGCAGGCGTCAACGCCACCCAGGGCAACGTTTCGTGGCCCCACATGGAGCCCCACCGAAGGCTTCAGTGGCACAGGTCGCACGCGTCAACGCCACCAAGCACAACGCTTCGTGGCCACATAGGGAGCTCCACCGAAGGCTCCAGTGGCACCGTTCGCATGCGTCTCTCTCCCCAACCTAGGGCAGCGTTTCGTGCCCCCAGAGGGAGCCCCATCGAAGGCTCCAGTGGCACCGTTCGCATACGTCTGCCCCACCCAGTACAGTTTGTCGTGGCCCCATAGAGAGCTCCACCGAGAGTCCCAGTGGCGACGTTCGCATGCGCCTACCCCGCCCAGGACAGCGCTTCGTGGCCCCACAGGGAGCCCCACCGAAGGCTCCCGTGGCAGGGCCCTCACGCGTCAACGCCACACAGGATAGCGCTTCGTGGCCCTAGAAGCTTCACCGAAGGTCCCAGTGGCGCCGTTCGCATGCGTCTCCCCCACCCAGGACAACGTTGTGCGGCCCCACAGGGAGCTCCACCGAAGGCCCCAGTGGCGGTGTCCACATGCGTCCGCGCCACCGATTTCGGCGCACCCCTCCCACGTGGCCCCATCGGGAGCTCCACCGAAAGCGGTACCCACAGTGCGACACTCGCAGCTGCATATGGTTGGGCCCGTCAGGCTAATCTTTCTCGTCGCGCTTGTCGCAGTGGTGTTGCTGATGGCGCTGGTAGTGCTATTCGCTGCGCCCTGGCACCTTGTCGTGCTGGTCATACTGGTGCCGCTGGGCGCGCTGGTGCTGCTGCTTTGCGTTGTGTTGCTGCATGTGGTGATGCTTGTCGCACAAATGCTGCTCGTTGCGCTTCTGTTGGTTCGCGTAGTGTCCCTGCTCCCCGTCGTGCTGGTCCTTGTGGTTGCTGTCGGCCTTGGTAGCGGTGCTCTGTGATCCACGTGCTGGTGGTCACGCTGGTGCTACTGGTAGCTTTCGTGCTGCTACGTTTGGTGTTTCTGTCCCCCGTCGCGCTGGTCACAGGGGTACTGCTAGTTGCAGTCGTGCTGCTGGCCACCTTATTGTGCTTGTCCCGCTGGTGCTGCTGGTTGCGTTGGAGCTTGTGCGCATGGTGCTGCTGTTTCCTATCGTTTTTGTCGCGCTAGTGTTGCTAATGGGGCAAGAAACGCTGCGCGTGGTGCTGCTGTTCCCCGTCGTGTTCGTCCTGGTGCTCGATTTTGTCGCGTTGGTACTGCTGCGCGTGGTGGTGTTTCCTTCTATCGTGGTGGTCACAGAGGTGCAACGCGTGACGCGAATGCTGGTCACATGTTTGCACTGCTTCTGGTGGCGCTCGTGTTGCTGCTGGTGTTGCTGTTGGCGCTCCTCCCCCTCATGCTGGTCGCAGTGCTGCTGCTGCGCGCAGTGGTGTTCGCTTGTTGGTCGCGCCACACCCAGGCCCTCTCGTGGCGGTCGTACTGATGTCCCCTGTCGTGCTGGTCGCCGTGGAGATGCTCGTGGCGCTCGCGCTGCTCCTGTGGCGCGCTCGACGCGTGGCGGCCCGCAGCTGCTGCAAGAGGGCCCCGGCGACGCCGGCAGCGCGGCTGGGACCGGGCGCCCCTTGACAATAGCGATCAGGCAGTGGCGAAGCGTCCTGGCTCGCCTATAGCTCTACCAAACAATGTTCGAAGAACCTTTTGAGGTTCCAACGAAATGTTCTTAGAACAGTTCTGGCGGAGTCTGTCCTGTCTTGACACATCGGGTTTATGTTCTAAGAGTATGGTTTTTGTTCTTAGAACGTTTTGGGGTTCTAAGAGCATTTCGTGCTAGGACTAGGAATGCCGGACGGTCGGTCCCTGCCCAAAGCGAACGAAGTGCGCTGCCATGGGGACAGTGCTGGCCAGGTTGCGCGCCGCTGCTGGCCGAGCAGGGCGCCAGTTGCTATGCTGGTGCTGTTCGCGCCGCTGCTGCTCGCAGCCGCGCTGCCTGCCAGGCTCTCCTGCAGGTGTCGCCGTCGCCGCTCGATCTGCTGCTGATGGTGGCGTCGAAGCTGCCGTCGTGCTCGTCGTGGTGTTTCTGCAGAGTGTGCCTGAGCTTGTGCGCGCGGTGCTACTATTCCCCGCTGTGCTGGTCAACGTGGTACTGCTGGTTGCGCAAGGGCTTCTGCGTGTAGTGGTGTGCTGCTCCCCGTGGTGATCGTCACAGTGCTTCTGCTTGTGTTGGCGCTGCTGTGCGTAGTGTTGCTCTTTGCTGGCGTGTGGGCCACAAGTACTCCTGGGAGCGCTTCCGCTGCTCGCGCCACTACTGCTGGCGCCGTCGATGCTGCTGCGCGTGGCGCCCCTGCTCCCGGCAGTCCCTGGCACCCCGGCCTTGCTGGTGGCACTGGTGCTCCGCGTCGCGGTCCTTGCCTGTGTCTTGCTACGCACAGGCGTGCTGGTGCTGGTAGTGGTGGCGGTGCTGCTTCGGACTGCTGCTCGTTTCGTCAGTGCTGCCGCTGTGCGACCGACGCTGCGCGGATTGTTGTTGACATTGTTTCGCAATTTTCTACATCCTTCTGATGCGAGAGCGCGGGAGTTGCGGTGCGAAAGGTGTGCAGCCGGCGCCTGTGGGACAGGCTGTGGACTCTGCCTTGGGTCGCCCCTGGTGCCCCAGGCAAAATCGAAGGATGCGGGCTGTCACGTTTGCACTGCGGCACGGGGTCAATTCACCCCTCCACTGGCCACCTTCCCGCCCTTCGCAGTCCAAGTGCACCTGGTGGCGATTATGCTGCAAGGCGTGGTTGGGAAGTACAGTGCTGAATTGAACAACTCGGAGAACGGACAGAAAAAGCAGTTAACGTCATATTAACGCTAGTAAGTGGCGACGCGAGAAGCTAATCGCAGCACTTGCACGTCGACGACACGGTCGAAGCGCAGGCGTATATAATTATACGAATGTCTCTACATGTACGGGAGTATGTGTGTCTGTGTCTGTGTTTGTGTCTGTGTCTGTGTCTGTGTCTGTGTGTCTGTATCGTCTGTGTCTGTGTGTGTCTGTGTGTTTGTCTGTGTGTGTCTGTGTGTGTGTGTCTGTGTGTGTCTGTGTGTGTCTGTGTGTGCCTGTGTGTGTCTGTGTGTGCGTGTGTGTGTGTGCCTGTGTGTGTGCCTGTGTGTGTGTGTCTGTGTGTCTGTGTGTGTGCATGTGTGTGCATGTGTGTGTGTATTTGTGTGTGGTGGCCAAGGGTCAAGCACCGAAACCTTTCACGATAGTCGTGGGTCCGACCCCAAAGTTGGTCATGTAACGCGCCTCATGCAGCTGCTTCCCGCCGTGGTCGCCTTACTTATGTTGCTAGTTCCGCTGTTGCTGGAGCGCGAGGTGGTGCTGTCTGCCATCCTGCTCGTCGGCGGGGGGGTGAGCCGTTGCTGCGTATGGTGCTGCTGCTTCTGGTAGTGTTTGGCTCGGTGGTGCTGCTGGTTGCACTGGAATCCCGCGCGCGCGCGCGCGTGCAGCGGGACACCTTGCCCACGATTGCGACGGATGCTCTTGCCTCACAATGAGCCACACTCATTTCTGCGATTGCTGTCTTGGCCCCGGCCCTGGCCACGCCCATGATTGCGAATGTTGGTTCCGCCTCCGCGCCCGCCACATCCTTGATTCCGATTTCTGTCTCCGCCTCAGCGCTGGCCGCACCAACGACTGCGAATGTTGTTCTCGCTTCAGCGCCAGCCATATCAGTGCTTGCGACTGCCCTGTTCGCCAGAGCGCCAGACTGCGTCGGGTACTCTCTCGCCCCAGCGCCCGCACCAGACACCACTGCGAGTGTTGCTCTCGCCCCAGCGCCAGCCTGATCCACGATTGCGAAGTCAGCTGTCCCTTTATCGCTGGCTCGGTTTTCGCTTGGAGCCGCAGAAGGATCAGTCATGCAGTTGGCTTCCGGTCTGGTGCGCCCTTTGACGCAGCGCGCGCGTGACACATTGGCGTCGCCGAGCCGTTGGTCTGGCGAGCTTTGATGCCCCGTCAGCTTCGGCGCAGTGTCGTCAGGGGCCAGGCTAGATTAGATCAGGTAGGGGTGTGCCTGGACACGGGGGGAGAGGGGCTTGTAAGGATCAGTTAGAATGGAGGAGTTGATACGCAATGATACGAAATCAAGTGCGAAGATAAGAAATTAAATGCAATGGCGTTTAACTGAAGAGTAGGAAGGGGAGGTGGCGCCCTCGGGCGCCGCCCTATCCAGGCACTTGGTCGCCGCCGGCTGCAGTGCCCAGCCTCCCTCGACGTAGAACACCTGGACCGCGCAGTGTTGCTAGCCCCCATGTAGGCCCCAACTGGGTCTCGGAGTTTCCGCGCGATGGACTTCGATCTCGCGCGGAGATGGTTTGGCCAGCAGCGACCCCGGCAGCAGAGGCGCGCCCCAACCTCTGATGCAGACGCGGCGGCGCACGCGGGCATCTGTTGCCCCGCGCGCGCCACGAGGACACGCCCGGCGGCGCCGCAGACCAGGCAGGCGGAACAGGAAACCGATTGCTCTGAGCCGGGCGCATCGGCAGCTTGCGGATCGGGCCACGTCGCAGCCTTTAACCAGGTCGTCGGCTCCCACGCCAGCGTAGCGCGCGACATGAAGGGAGCCAGTGTCCAGTGGCAGCTCTGCTGTTGCCCTGACGATGTTTGACAGAGCGCATTCTGTGGTCGCTTGGAGAGGGGGGTTTAGAACCCGACCCCCCACCTGCCCCCTCGATGAAGGGAGGGGGGTTCGAACAAACCCCTCCCTCCCCCCTCCCGTGACTAGGGGGGGGTTCGAACCCCCCCCTTCTTGCTTATCCTCTCTCCCTCTCCTCGGGCTGGCGCCTGCGCCTGCGGCGGCTGGCGGCGGCGGCGGGGGCGACGATTTCCTTTTCTGAGCCGGCGCCAGCGCCTGCGGCGGCGGGCGGCGGCGGCGGGGCGAGTCGACGAGGACGATGGTGGTGGTGGTGGTGGTGGGTTGTGGTGGCGGTGGTGGAGGTGGTGGTGGTTGTGGTGGTGTGTGGTCGTGTGGTGGTGGGTGGTGGTGGTGGTTGGTGGTGGTGGTGGTGGTGGTGGTGGTGGTGGTGGTGGTGGTGGGGGTGGTGGGTGGTGGGTGGTGGGTGTGGGTGGTGGGTGGTGGGTGGTGGGTGGTGGGTGGTGGGTGGTGGGTGGTGGGTGTGGTGTGGTGGTGGTGGGTGGTGGGTGGTGTGGTGGTGGGTTGGTGGGTGGTGGTGTGGTGGTGGTGGGGTGGTGGTGGTGGTGGTGGTGGTGGTGGTGGTGGTGGTGGTGGTGGTGGTGGTGGTGGTGGTGGTGGTGGTGGTGGTGGGGGTGGGGGTTGGGGGTGGGGGTGGGGGTGGGCGTGGTGGGTGGTGGGGGTGGGTGGGTGGGGGTGGTGGGTGGTGGGTGTGGTGGGTGGTGGGTGGTGGGTGGTGGGTGGTGGGTGGTGGGTGGTGGGTGGTGGGTGTGGTGGTGGTGGGGTGGTGGGTGGGTGGTGGGTGGTGGGTGGTGGGTGGTGGGTGGTGGGTGGTGGGTGGTGGGTGGTGGGTGGTGGGTGGTGGGTGGTGGGTGGTGGGTGGTGGGTGGGTGGGTGGTGTGGTGGTGGGGGTGGTGTGGTGGTGGGTGGGGTGGTGGTGGTGGTGGTTGGTGGTGGTGTGTGGTGGTGGTGGTGGTGGTGGTGGTGGTGGTGGTTTGTGGTTTGTTTGTTGGTTTGTGGTTTGTGGTGGTGGTGATGGTGGTGGTGGTGGTGGTGGCGATGCTGGTGGTGGTGGTGTGGTGGTGGTGGTGTCGTGGTGGTGTGGTGGTGGTTGGTGGTGGTGGTGGTAGTGGTGGGGGTTGTGGTGGTGGCGGTGGTGGTGGTGGGTTGTGGTGGTAGTGGGTTGTGGTGATGGTGGTGGTTTGGTGATGTGTGGTGGTGGTGTAGTGGTGGTGGTGGGTTGTGGTGGTGGCAGTGGTGGGGGTTGTGGCGGTGGTGGTGGTGGTGTGGTACATTGTGGTAGTGGTAGTGGTTGTGGATTTCTGTGGTGGTGATGGCGAGTTGTGGTAATCGTCGTTGCGTCCCCGCCGTCCTGGCGCCGGCGCCGGCGCCAGGGAGGGGGGGTTTGAAGCCCCCCTTCCTTGGGCTGCCTGGTCATCCTCGCTGCGTCCCCGCCGCGCCGGCGCCAGCGCCGGCGCCGAGGGAAGGGGGGGGGCTGGGTTTGGGGGGGAGGGGGGTCCCCGTGGTTTTGATCGACGGCGCCCCGACTGTTGGGGGGAGTGGGACACCCCCTGGTTCGAAACGCGCCGCCGAATGTTCCCAAAGCAAGCGCCCGTGAAACGCGCTCTCGCAGATGTTTCATGCTTGTCCCGTGCTTGTCCTGGGTTTGTCCCGTTGTTGTCCTGTGGTTGTCCCGTGGTTATCATCCTGTTGTGCCGTGGTTGTCCCCCGGTCGTCCCGCAGTTGCCCCGCGGTTGCCCCGCGGTCGTCGCGAAGTTGCCCGTGGTTGTTGGTCTTCTTGGTCGGAGCCATCGGATCAAGACATCTGGGCGCGCGCGCGTGGGCGGGCGTATCAGAAAGCCACGTGCCGTCGTTGCCCCGCTGCCTCTCTTGCCGTGTTCTCTCTGGTTTCGTGGGTGGCATGGTTTCCACTGGCGTGCCCTGCGCACGGCTGTTCGGGAAGGGGTGCGGCCCGGCCGACCATTATCGCGCCCCTGTGCTGTCGTGCTCTTGGCGGTTGGCTCGGGGTGGGGGACAAGCGTCGCTGGTTGCTCCCCGCGTTTCCTCCTAAGGCCGCGTAGTGTTTGCCCCCTCGCTGGGCCTGGGTAGCTGGTTGATGTAAGACAGCAAGGGCAGCTGCGCATGTGCGCGCGCTCCAGCTGTTTGCTGCGCGTGCGCGCCGTGCGCGCGGGCGTCTGCCTGGCGCGCCCTCCCCTCGGCGCTGGCGCGTTCCATTGGGCGGCGGGCAAAAAGGTCGCCGGCACCCCACGGACTTTCTCGCGGGCCCACATAACCGTCCAAGGTTACCAACAGTCCGCAGCGACATACTTCTCTGGACCCCTGGCACGGGCGAAGAAAATTGCGCGTTGCGCGCCTGTTCGTTGGATGCGCGCGCTTGCCTTTGGCCCCCTGTGTCTGGCAGCCTGTCGCAACGCGCGCGCCAATTGTACATTGCCAGACGTCGGCCCCGCCGCGGCGGGCAACAAAGAACCAGACAAGGCTGGGGCAACACCTGTCCCCCGCGCAAACAGACGGCCGCCCCAGCTGGCCCGCCAGGTAGCCTACGGCGGCCGCCGCGGACACCTGCGCAGCCCTGGGGGCAGGGGGCCCAGAAGGGCGGTGGGGGAGACGTGAAAACAGCAACCGGGAACGCCCTCCCCCCTCCCCCGGCTGACTACACGTGGAAATCGACTGCGGACAGAGTTTGGTTGGAGCAATCGTTTAAACGCTGTGTCTCCCTCCGCGCGTGTCCACCCCCTTGTTCTTTGCATGCGCGCTGCGCGGCGTCTCCTTCGCCCGGTCCTCGCCGGGGCTGCAGCGGGCGCGGGCGCAATCGCTTGGCGCGCAGCTTTATTTAGAGATGGCGCACCCCGGCGGCCTCAGACCGCGCAGTCGGCAAAGAAGCGGTAGAGAGGAGGAGGAGGAGGAGGAGGAGGAGGAGGAGGAGGAGGTGGTGGTGGTGGTGGTACTCAGGATTTGGTCTTGTCTGTGTCCACAAGGAAATACTGCAATGACCGCTGTGCGCGTAGGGGTGTCGTCCCCCGTCGTAGATTCACGCGCCCCCCCCCCCCCCCAAAGACTAGGTATCCAAGGCGGGGGGGGGCCGAAGGCGGAGAGAGCCCCGAGAAGGGGGGGCGGGCGGAGGATAATGGGAACGATAATGGGGACCGGTCCCTGGTAGGGGCCAGGCTAGCCCTTGCCACCGTGCTTCGGCCCATCCACTGGATCCAGCTGGATCCAGCTGGTGGTTGATTGCTCCCCTCCCCCCCGAGTCCCCAGGCAATGTAGATCTATGCTGAGAGACATCCTGCTCGCCTCCAGGGTGCCCTAGTTTTCCTGGGTTTCGAGGCGTTCGTTGTGGAAAGCGCGACGCCTTTTCCACAGCGGCCTATGCGGTGCTCTGAGCTTCCTGGACCCTCCCGATGAGCATCGGCGCGGCGAGGGCCACACCAGGAATGACCTGGGGTCTCAGGGTTTGGGGTTTCTGGTGGACTAGCCTCCACTGCGTGCGCGCACTGGTCCTTGTGCGCGCGCAATTTTTTGTGCCCGCGATCAACAATGCACGTTGCAGAGACTAGCTCGCGCCGCGGTCTCGGCGCGGCGCGCCCCTCGCCTTGCAGCGACATTCGTCGCGCGCCTTTTTGTGGAGTCGCTGCGTGTGCGCGCGTTGGCTTTCTCCCTTGCTTGCTTTGCTGTCCCGGGTTGGCCTGTCCAGTCGTTGTTTTGCTCGCGCGCGAACCGCGCTGGGCGGCGGCGCGCCTGGAGGGCCTCGTCTTGCGCGGCCCCCCCTCTCCTTGCTTCGGCCTCCCGCGCGCCTGGGTCAAACTCACGCCCTGGCCGCAGGCCCGCGCCGCCCTCCCGCAACGAGCGTGGCCGCGCCCCAGCCTTCAGCCACGGAACAAGTTCCCCGCGCGCGCCGAGTCCGGCAGTGCAGCCGACAGGCCCAGCCTCTCCCCGAGCGGCGCCGGCGCCCTCAGCCACGGATTGGCCATTCTCGCCCGCGACAACCGGAGTGCAGCAACCTACGGATGTAAGTAAGCTCCATCTTCCGCTCCGGGCCTTCCCCGCGCAACGCCGGCCCCTCCGCCCCAGTCAGTCTCTCCCGGACAGCTTTCTTTTGGTCGGACGCCGAAATTCTCGTGACTTGAAGCGTCGAGGTCCCCAGACTTGTGTCCAGGACGACACGTGGCCTGCGACGACGCAGAAGCCGCGTTGACCAGCAGCGTTGACCTCGGGGGCGAGGTTGTTTTCCAGTGGGATTCGCTGCGTCCAGATATTTTGTGGGATCCCTTTCTCGCGTAGGTCATCTGCGCCTTGGTTTTTCACTGGTCCTCCTCCGTCTCCTGCTCGCGTTCCCCCCGCTGTTGCAGTCGTTGCTCTCCCACTCCTTCCTCACCCCCTCCCTCCCTGATGGCCCTCCTGATGGCCAGCCCGCGCTGGCTTCGTTTTTCTTTCGCGCAGTTTGCCCAGGCACCTTGCCGGCGAAGCGAAATCTTATCTTCCCCCCTGTCGCTCCTCCTCCGCGGCCGTTGTGGCTCAAGCCGTTCTGCGCGCGAGCGTTGCCTGCCCCTGGGCGCTGTCGGGGCTCGAAATCCCGAGCGGCCGCACTGCCCAGTGTCCCCTCGCTCGCGCCTGGCCAGGAAAAGGAGTTGTAGGTCTTTTCCTTTCGGCGCCCCAACTGCGAGCTTGGCTACGCGCGCCCAGCGTCTGCGCGATGCCTCTGCCCCTCGGCGCGCGGCGCAGTCCGCAAAGAAGAAGAGCAGGACAACAAAGAAAAAAACTGTAAATTTACGCAGAGACAAACGAGAGCAAAGTACAGGGCTTCACAGGACAAGGAGACCAACTGCCCACCGTCAGACATTGACGCGCAGATCCCGACAGCTCTCGAGGAGGAGTGTAATCAGTGGCCCAGGCAGGCGGTCGAGGACCCCAGGTGCGCCGCCACCCCTGGCGGTCAGCCACATGAAGCTGCGCCGTGTCTTTCGCGCAGAATCGTTTGACATTGACCTTGGGTAACTTCGCGCGGTCGGCAACGCTTGCCAGTTGCGCGAGCAACGTGGCAGTCGGGCCTCTTTCGAGCCGGCACAATTAGACGCAGTTGCGCGAGGCCGTGGCGCGGCAGAGGGGCGATCAGCGTAGGGGCCTTAGCGGTCGAGCGAGCGCTCGCTGCGGCCGCCGCGGCTGGCTGCGGCGGCGGATGGGCAACCAGGGTGATCAAGGCGACCCTGTGCCGCTGCTCTGTGGGCCGCCCGTCTCGCCATCGACAACCGGCCGTGTCGCGCAGCGCCGCTGCGGGGGCCAGGTTCGGTCAGGAGACGGCGGGGGCGCCGCAGCAGTCCTTCGAGCCCAAATAATGGGATATGGTTTGGGGGGGGGCGCCTCAGCAAAAATATCACGCCCTCAACTTGCGTTCGGGATGGAAGCAGTTATGCACCTTGCTCGCGCTGCGCGGGCATCGGGCACCAGATGCTGCGCAGCCTTTCCTGTCAGTGTGCTCGCAACCTCAGGTTTGCAGGCGTTGTTGTGTTCACGCGTTTTAGATTGACACCCAGTCCCTGTGAAATCACGACAGTCGCGGCCGGGTCCAGGGCTGTGTTCGCTCTGCTACGGCATGCATTTTCCCTTGAGAGACACTGGTCAATTCATGAGTCCCTGGCTTAATCTCGGAAGCAGCTGGTTTGGATGTCGAGGCCCAGGTAATTGAGGAACGCCGCTTCGCTCGCAAGGGTGGGCGCATCACAGCGGCGCCTGTTTGACACATTTCTATCACGTCCACCTCGGTTTTCCTCATCGACCGCCTCTTTGTGTTTTCAATTTTTCAGAACAGTTTGACGCCGTTTTGATTTGCGGTCAAGCGCACAGAATGCAAAGACGGAGTTCTCTGTAGCGCATGCAGGCCCTCGAAAGAGCAGCGCGCGAAATCGATGCCACGCGCAAGGACGGGATCTGATTCTCGAGGGAAGGCGCGAAGGGTTTCGGATCCCCTGTTCCAGGCGCGCCGTGAATGGCGGTTCCGTTTGGGCCTGTGGCGTTGGTCGCTGCGGCGTCGCGTTTATTTGGCACTGCTGTCGCGCCCCGTAACTTGCAGCAGAAGCAGATTTGCCGCGTGGCGAACCTTCTTGGTGAAGATTCCTCGGGAGCTTGCAGTGCTCCTTTCCCGGAGGTTCCCGCGGGCCTCCGGGCCCTCCCCCGCCCCCGGCGCTTCGCGTTCTTATTGGGCCCGTTCCTTGCAGGTTCTTTGGTTGTTTCCCTTCGGTCCTCGGGTTCCCTGCCCCCGGCGCCTCGCATTCTATCGTTTCCTGTGCCCCGGAGGTCCTGTAGGCCCTCAGGCCTCGCGTTTCCCAGCAGGGCCAGGCAACGCGAGGCAATGGCATGCGCCGCCAAGCAACGCCAAGCTAATGTTAGTTTTTTTTTTTTTTTTCTATTGCCGGTCCACGCATGTCCTTGCACGCCGCCCCCTAAGAGGAGTAGATTTCGACTGTTTTTGGCGCTTGTTTCTCGCAGGTTGAGGCCCCCCCAGGAGGACGCACTGCTGCAAAAAGTCGCACTAAGCAGAGGTCTGGAGCCAGACCGCCCCCCTGTCCGCCCAATGTCGAAACGTCGAAGGAGAAAACGCCCACCAGCACAAAGCAACGCCAAGCAATGTCAAACGAGACCAAGCAACGCCGAGCAATGCCAAGCAACGCCAGGCAATGCCAAGTCGCGCCCAGCAGCGCCAAATAACGCCAAGCTCTGCCAAGCAGAACCAAACAACACCAACCAACGCCGAGCAAGGCCAAGCGATGCCGCCCACACAGCGCCAAGCAAGGCCAAGGATTGCAAAGCAACGCCAAGCAACGCACAGCAATGGTAAGCAGCGCCAAACATTACAAGACAAAGCAGTGCAACGCCAAGCAGACATCAGCAATGCCGCCTAGGAAGCGTCATCCTGATGGGTGTTGCGACGGTTTCATTTTGACGCTTGGCCCGGCGCCCAGGCGCAGGGCTCCTGAGACGCGCCGTGGGAATGCCCGGCCAAGCTCCATCACAACTGGAATGGCCAGGCCGTCGTTTTTGTCGCGCAACTCACGGCCGAGTTCGAGGCGGCAGCTAGTCGAGCAGCCCTGACAAAGCCCTCAATAATGGCTTGGCCAATCCAATTCATCAGATCGCTTGTTCGAAGCAGCGGTTGTGGCTGCGCGCTGTCGAGAAGCAACTGCCGTCTATTCCTGCCAACCTAGATCAGCTCTCGCGTGCGAGGCAGAGACTTTGCAGCAGCAGTGGCAGGCCTCTGCCTTCCCGCCCCCTGCTAGCGTGACCGATCGCGACCTCCTCTCGTGTTTCGTTTTGCGAAATACGCAGTGCGTCTTGTCGTTTTTAGCCGCTCATGGCCTCGGCGCGAAAGGTTTCCGCCACGGCTTTATTCTCTGCGAGGGGGTGCTGGCGCACTCGCCCTGCGCGCCCCATGCGGGACGATGACGTGTCTGGGCCTTCCCCATCGGCTTCCTACGCAGATAGTGCCCCACTTCTCCACGAGGCTTCTCGGGGTCACTGTGTCATTTTTTGTGTTGTCATTCTCCAATGGAGCTTGCCGAAATATATAATTATATATATATATATATCATATATATATATATATAGAATATATATTATATATATATAGATATATATATATATATATATATATATATATATAATATATTATTATATATATATATTTTATATATATATATTATATATATATATAGTTACTTTGTTAATGGTTGGCGCCTCGGGAGCTGACTTTCCCAGCCCGCCAGAGACTTTTCGGGTTTGCCGTGTTCCCGGGGGCCCCCGGGGCTGCAGGGCCCTTGGGGGTCCGCGGGTTTTTATACAGGTTCCCCGGGTTTCCCAGCGCCCCCCGCGGGAGCCCCACGGCGCCCCCGGGTTTCCCCAGAGTCCCCGGTCTTCTCGAGTGCTCAGTGCCTAGCAGTGCCCAGCACTGCCAAGCAGCGGCAAGCAATGCTGGGCAACGCCAAGCACTGCCGCCAAGCGTTGGCAAGCAATACCAAGCATTGCGCCCATGCAAGAGGAAGTTTCCCCCTAATTGGGGTCGCGCCGAGTTCATGGTCTGCGCGGCCCCGGAGCCGTTGTCATCCGACTCCAGCCTTTGCAGCCGCGAACCAGGGCCCAGTCGCATTGATCTATAGTCCAGTGGAAATGCTAGATGCACCGCGAGTCGTCTGACATCGGGCTCCTCGGAGCCTCTCGGTGGGTAGTTCCTGGGGTCATCGGTGCGTAAACAAAATGGAGACCATGTCCAGCCCGCGATTGCTGTTCTGCCAGCTTCCACGCCCCGAATCCCTTTATCCGCACGGGCTTCGCCCCCTGCGGCCGGCCCCCTCTCTCGGAGAATGGGCCATGGAAGAGCTAAGTCATGAGGCCTCGGCGCTGTTGCGAAGCAGCATCGAAACTTCATGCGAAGCCGAACGCAATCAGCAAAACCAACTGATCACAAGAGGGGTTACCACACCTGGCCATTGGCAAGACGTGTATGGTGCACGGGCTTGGTTACCACACCTTGCGATTAAAGGGCCGAGGGAGTTCTCGCAGTTTGGTTTGCCACGCCTTGCGATGGATGTGCGTGAGGGGTGGCACCGAATTTCAGGGATGTGGCAAATCCCTTGTGTTTTTTGACCCTGCCCCCGCGGATCTGCGTGAGGGGTGGCACCGAATTCCAGAAATGTAGCAAACCCTTTGAATTTTTTTGACACTGACGCCGCGGATCTGCGTGAGGGGTGGCACCGAATGTCAGAAATGTTGCAAATCCCATGTGTTTTTGGACCCTGACCCCGCGGATCTGCGTGAGGGGTGGCACCGAATCTCAGAAATGCTGCAAATCCCATGCGTTTTTTGACTCTGACCCCGCGGATCTGCGTGAGGGGTGGCACCAGATTTCAGAAATGAGGCAAATCCCATGTGTTTTTGGACCCTGACCCCGCGGATCTGCGCGAGGGGTGGCACCGAATTTCAGAAAGGTTGCAAATCCCATGTTTTTGGACCCTGACCCCGCGGATCTGCGTGAGGGGTGTAGATTTCGAGCCCCCCCAGCAATTCAGACAACGCGCCCAGGGGACGCTAAAAATACCGTTTGGGCCTCCCCCCCCCTCGCGCGGTCAATCAATTAGTTACAGTAACCAGCAAGAAGTCAACTAGTTACAGTAACCAGCAAGAAGCAGAACTGTAACACTGGAAACTACAAACTACAACTGGCACAGGAAACTGCGAATCACGCGCCTCGCAGCCTGGTGGCCCCACAAGGGGGCCGGCGGCTTACCCAATGTTTCCTCATCGACGACCCGCTGGGCGACGCCTGGGCCGACGACGCTCTTCTTCAGCGGAGGGCGCCGTGTAGCGGCCCCGGGGTTGCGGTCGCCTCGGCCGCTGCTGCCCCCCTGGCGCTCGGTGCACCCGTGGCAGAGACGGCGCCGTGAGGGTCGGCTGCGGCGGGGCTGGCTTTGGCGCCCGCGGCGCCCGCGGCTGGCGGCGCCGCGGCCTACGGCTCAGCCCCTCCTGGCGGCGGGCGGCGGGAGGCCCGGTGGCGCGGCGGCCGCGCCTCGGAGGCCTGAGGCGCGGCCGCTTCGCGTGAGCAGCCACGTTGGCCCGCGCAAGGCGTAGGCCGCAAGGTCGACCACCTGGCGGTGCTTAGTTGGGTCAACCACGCCGCGCCTTGGAAGCTGTGGCGCGCTCGCGCGGCGTCGGCCCTGGGCGCGGGCACAGCGGCTCGCCGTCGACCCGGCGGCGCGGATGTCAACCGCCCGCGCAAGGCGCAAGCCGAAGGGTCTGGAGGTTGACCTCTAGCCCACTGGGCTGAGCAGGCGCCGAGGCCAGGGGCCACGGCCCCCCGTGGGACCCATCCCCGGAAGCTAACGCGAGCAGGCCGTCTGGCCTGAGGTGGTAAACGCCTCCACCGTGGACCGTAGCCATTTTGGCAGCAGATGTCTGGTTTCCTTTGGAACGCGTGGATACCGCTAGCCCGCGGCAGTCCTCAGTGATCTTTCCCTGTCCATGGGTCCACCCCCATCGGATTTTAGATTGCCGCGCCCGCGGCTGAGCAGGTCTCTCAGCCTCACCTCGCTGCAGGACGGGGCCCGAGGCACAGCCGGGCTGCCCCAGAGGAGGCGAACCCGTTGGCGCAGCGGGCACGCCAATCAAGGGCGCCAAGGACGGCATGTCCCACGTCGGCAAGGACACAGTCGCGGGCGGCAGCGGCGCCTTCCCGAAGGCCCCTTGGGCGGCCCCTCCCGCGTTGGAGCTGGGCGCGCTGCCGGCGACCCCCGTCCCCGCCGTCGCGGCCCAGCTCCGCCAAGCGGTGGGGGCGGCTCGACCCAGAGGGTTGTAGGTTCTAAATCGTAGAACGTGAAAAAAACACTCCACGCGAAGAGAAAGTAGAACGTAGAAATTAGAACGTAGAACGTAGAAATTAGAACGTAGAACGTAGAACGTAGAACATGCACATGCCGCTGAGATCGCACACTAAAAGTAGATGTAGTAGCTCATTCCCTAATCGGTTCCTTTCTTCTGTCGTTTTTCTCTCATGCAGCCATTTGGGCTCTAGGCCGAAAGGCCAGGACTGCCTCGAGGAGGCCAGGGCGGCCTCGAGGAGGCCAGGGCGGCCTCGAGGAGGCCCAGGAGAGGCCAGAGGAGGCCTAGGAGAGGCCAGAGGAGGGCCAGGAGGAGAGGCCAGAGGAGGGCCAGGAGAGGAGGCCAGGAGCCAGAGGCCAGCGGAGAGACCAGGAGCCCAGAGGCCAGGAGCCCAGAGGCCAGGAGCCCAGAGGCCAGGAGCCGAAGCCATGTCCCGAAAGCTAGGAGCAGCAAAAGAGGAGGACGCCGCGGAGCTCAAGGCTGTGCTCACGAAGCATATCAGGAGAGCCGAGGACGTAGATTACTGTCTCGATCTCGAGGCCCGCACCGTCGTCGTCGTCGTCGTCGTCGTCGTCGTCGTTATCGTGCACCCTCCCCCATCGACAGTCTCCTCCTCCTTCTTCCCCTCCTGCCCCTCCCCCTCCTCCTCCTCCTCCTCCTCCTCCTCCTCCTCCTCCTCCCCCTCCTCCTCCTCCTCCTCCTCCTCCTCCTCCTCCTCCTCCCTGCCCCCCTCCCGTGTCTCCCATTGCTCCTGCTCTTCCTCGTGCTCCTCCTCCTCCCCCTCCTGCTCCTCATCCCGCTCCTTCCCCGATCCCTCCCCGCCGCCCACTGCCGCAGGGGGGCGTTGATGCAGAGAAGCTGGTGAAGCAGGCGCCCTTGCTTAAGGGCATCCGTGAAGTGATATCTCCTGCGACCACGGTCGCCAGGAAAAATTTAGAACATATCTTAGTTTCAGTGGCTGAGGCGAAGGAGGATCGCTGGCGCCTCGACGACACACGAGAGAGCTGGGCAGAGGACGCCAGTAAGCAAATAATAAGAGGCTGTCGCCAGGCCCGATGCTCGATGGCGGGGGTGATAGGGCAAGTAGGAGGCGGATTGGATAGCTGGCGGATGGCATGCAGGATGGAAGAGGGAGGGAGGATGCGGTGGGTAGGGGGGATCGAGTAAAGAGGGGCCGATCGCCAGGATGCTCCCACGTGGGGCTGGCGGGTCCGAGCGATGCTCCGCCACATCAGCCAGATGGAGTTGAAAGTCAGGCGGCGCGGGGGGGGGGAAAGCGGGCGAGGGCGATGAGGAGGAGTCAGGGGTAAGGAGACGCCGCCTGACTGGTTCAAGGAGCACTTCCCCTCACTCCCCCCCCCGTCGCGCAGGGGCAAAGGCAAGCCGCCCGACTGGTTCAAGGAGCACTTCCTCGAGGCCGCCAGGGATGAGGAGGATGGGGAGGGATCGGAAGGATGAGACGATCAGAATGAGAGAACGATGAGCATGAGAAGGATGAGGAGGATGGGAGTATGAGGCAGTGAGAGGTTATAGACGATCCTCTGCTTGCGTCCCTCTCCACTCACCTCCCTGTTTGCCAACCGCCCTCGCCCCCATCCTTCGGGCGGGAGGGCAGGAGCTTCGCAGTCTCGAGTGCGCCAGCGAGTATTCATACGAGTGGGACAAGGCCAAGCAGGACGGTTGGCGGTGGGGCCTCCTTCCCCTCCTCCCTCTCCTCCTCCTCCTCCTCCTCCTCCTGCCCCTCCTCCTCACTCGGGCAAGGGAGGCTGCGTGCGGGGTGAGACCGAAGAAGCCGCCTCAGTACGCGACGAAGCATTACGAGGATGAGGATGGGGATAAGGTACAGGCGGAGTGGGAGGACGGCACTGCGTGGACAGTAGCGGGCGTCTCGGCAACAGAGTGGCGGGAAGCAAAAGGAGAAAAAAAGAAAAAGGAGCCACTGTACTCTTATTCCACGGGGGACGAAACTTGGACCTTGACACGGTGCACGAGGGATCAGGGGCAGAAACACTTCCTGGCGATCTGGAAAAACGCTTCCATGTTCGGTCAGTTGACGCTTCAGGATTATTTCGTGAATCCCGAGTCCAAGATGAGGCAGTGGGCCGAGTCAGTGTCCAAGGGAAGACTCACCAAGGAGGGGTTTGAGAAAGCAAAGGCCGAATACGCCAAAGAGATGAAGAAGGGCGCAGCCGTGATGAAGAGGCCCGCTGCCAAGAGGCCAGCTGCTTCAACCGCCGAGGGCGGCGACCCAGACGGTAGCGATGATGAAGATGGCGACGGACCGAAAAGGAAGCCAGCAACAACGGTGGTCAAACCCGATGACGAGGACAAGGCTGCAGTGGATGATTCGAGCGATGACGCTCCAGAACGCGACGGCGGCAGCAGTGAGGACGAAGACGACGAGCCAAAAATCGCGAGGAAGAGGCCGGCAGGATCAAGTGAGGGCGAGACTGAGGAGAATAAGGGCGAGGAGGAGGAGGACGGGGAGGAGGACGAGGGAAAGCCGCCAGAGGAGAAGACACGTGGCAAACCCAAGGGCAAGGCAAAAGGAAAAGCAAAAGCAAAAGCAGGCGATCAGGCAAAGGCTCCGAAGAAGAGAAAGAAGGGCTCAGAGGACGAGGAGGCGAAAGCAGGCGGCAGCGGCGACAGTCCAGAGAAGGCAGAGGAGGCAAAGAAGACGAGACCCGCAGAGAAAGAGCAGGATGGCGCCAAAAAGAGGAAGCTTGAAAAGAACGATTCTAGCGGTTCTTCCTGCAGCATGGGCAGCGGCTTGTTTTGATTGCTAGAAGCTGGGATGAGGAAGGAGAGATAGTGCGAAGGGGGTTGATGTGTGAAGCTTTTAGCGGCAAGTGGTCATCACAAAGGTTGCAAGCCATCGCATTGCTCTTGTTGAGCGGGAGCTCATGAGGAAGTTGAATCGAGGTGGAGTCTGGGACAGCAGAGGTTTGAGGACGAGGTAAGGAGGACGAGGTAAGGATGAGGATCAGACGCGCGACTGCGTGATGCGGCTTCGCTCCGTCGGGGCGCGCCTGCGGCTTGCAGATATTGCCGCGCTGTGCGCGCGCTTCGGACAAAAACAATGTGAAACCTAAATCGTCTTTAGCGTCGTCATCACGCACGGCTTTCCCTCCGAGATCGTTCGATACGTTTCGGTTCAAGTGCCCCTTGCAGGGGCGCGCGGACCCCCCCCCCCCTTCGGCGCAGCACCTGGGGTTGAGCGGGGCCCCAGCGGGCCCTTGCCATCGCGATGGCAGCTGCGAGCAGCTCGCACGCTGAGGACGTGAAGCATACTCTCGAAGTGGGGCAGCAGCAGCAGAATAGGGGAAGATAGTGACGATGAGGCGTGGGAGGGAGGGGGAGGGGGAGGATGAGGAGGGAGAGGGTATGTCCACGACGGCAGATTAGCATGCGGGAGGTGCGATCTCGGCCAGGACTCTGCCCCGCCGCCTGGCTACTACGGCACGGATGCTGAAGAGCCGATCGACCTTGAGGAGGAGACTGGGCGTAGGGTAAGGGGGGGGCGCACGTGACGGGAAGCGGGCGAAAGAATTGGATAGATTAGAGGGATTGCGACGCATTCAGCGCATGGGTGCTAGTACGTGGCACGGACGATGGTATGGGAGCAAGTAGTTAGAGAAAGAGGGATAGAGAGAGATATATGGAGAGAGAGGGAGAGAGGATGACGCGTTCCGCTTGGAGGAGAACTGCGCATGGGTGGTATCACCGCGACAGGGGCAGATGCTGTCCTTGAAAGAACGCTGGGATCTCATTAAGAAAAAGCACGGATCAGCACTGAAGGCGACCCGCCGATGAACGCGCGAGACTGATAATGTACTTACCCCCCTCGCCAATCCCACCTTCCACCCTTCCCAGCCGCCCTTCGCCCGCAGGCAACGCAGACGGTGCCAGAGTCACCATGCTCCGTTGAGTTGATGTCGGACCGCCAGCTGAGCGCAGGAGAGAAGCTCGAATATAGAAGGCTAAAGGGGATCGCAAAAAGACTGGAAGCAGGAACAGGCGCATCATCAGCAGCAGAAGGAGCAGAGGCAGATTCCGAGGGCAGGAGCAGGTGCAGGAGCAAGCGCCAGGAAGCAGCAGACGGAGGAGGAGAATCTGCTCCACAGCCCGCTCCAAGCACGCCGCCAATCAGGACAGTCGGAGCTGTGGGCTCCCCGTCCCCGCCGCCCAGCGCAGGACTGAACTCGTCGAATTCGTCAGTGTGCGATGAAGAAGGGATGCAAAAAGAGGCGGAAGCGATCTTCGAGCTCCAAAAGAAACACGAAGCGCTTGAGAAAGAACGCAAAGAAGAGGAGGAGAAGGAGCGTCAGCTTCATGATCTAGAGATAGACCTAGCTTGGAAAAAGATGGAAGCAGAACGCGAAGAAGAAAAAGAAAAGATGAGACTTGAGAACGAGAGAGCCGAGGAGGAGATGAGAAACGCTGAAGAGGATGAAGCAGCGGCGAAGTTGAAGAGAAAACAGGAGAAGGAGGAGCGAAAGAAGGAGCGACAGCAGAAACGAGAGGAGCACGAGCAGCTAATGCAAAAATACAGACAGGTGTTCGAAAGAGTCGAAGGGGTTGCAAGCAGAGTGCAGCTGATGAAACACGAGAACAAGAAAAAAGAGGAGCAACTGGAAGAGGACGCCAAATCTTTGACAAGCGTGGGTGCACCAGGAAACCAAGAGAGCAAACGACACGCATCCGAATCGCTGCAACCACCGCCCCCCAAGAAGCAAAACGGAACTGGCGAGGACGCCCCAGGAAGTTCCCGCCCCCTCCATGCCGTAGAGTCTGCGGCGCCGACCCCGAATATGGATGCTGCGCAAGTTGAGGCCACGGATGGGAGCAGCCTGGTAAAGCTACTTCAAACGCAGATCGCAAACATCCAGAATGAATCCGCAATTCCGCGCTCGGAGGAGGAAGCCCACACTGTAATGCAGGCCAAGCTCGCTGACCTTTACAAGACAAATCTGCTGACGAAGGTGGAAGGGATGAGGAAAAAGGATCCTAGGTACAAAGCTCTTCTGAAGAAGGATGGCGACAACGACGAGGATGAGGATCTCGATGAAGTCTTCGGCCAGCTAAGCGCATATGACAAAAAAGAGAAGATGTACTACGACAAGATGGAGGCAGCGGGGTACAAATTCACCCTGGACACCACTCAAGGCAATGAAGCTGCAGGGCGATGGAACCGCGCGAAGGAAGCAAGCAAGACGATCCAGGAGGAATACAAGCAGGAGAAAGGCTGGAAGGCACAGAAGGAATACAGGGCTAGGTGGGCAAAAAAATGCCACTTAGATTGGAAGAAGGATGTGAAAATGGAGAAGGGTGAGAGCATGGAGAAAGAGGAGGCTGCTCTGGGGGAATATTGCACGCTTGGACGGATCGCGTGGCTAAAGGGGGGTGGGCCAACTGGCCTAGCCATTGCAATTAAATATTGCACTAGTTGTGCGATCATGGGCGGGATCTACACAAGATACTGTGATCTGGGAGGCATCCTTGAATTTCTCCTCGTGCGTCACCAACTGAACGACAGATTCACGAGAAGGTGGACTCGCACTGAGAAGTGGTTGAACGAAACGGCTCTTGAGGATGGGGCGGCGGCGGCCAGCAGAGAGAGAGGTGCAGACGACGACGAAGAAGAGGAACCACCGTCTAAGAGGAGAAAGATCGAGGATCAGGAAGAGGAGGGCGCAGCGGGCTCCGACGAAGAGGGCGACAAACCAAAGAAAGACAAGAAAGATAAAGACACTGCGGACAACGAGCAGAAGACTAAAGACAGTGAGAAAGGCAAGAAGACCAAAGAGGCTGGCAAAGAAAAAGACAAAGACGGTGGCAAATCAAAAGGCGGCGTCAAGGAGAAAGACTGTGGCAAGGCGCCTAAAGAGCCTAAAAAAAACACCAGAGTGGCTGACCAAGTTCAGAGCCGTGAAGCAGGCATACACGCAGGCCCTTGGTGAGGCATCCAAGGTGGAGGCTCTCATTAAGACCGACAAGTCCTGCGAGAAGCTGAATAACCTGAGGAAGCCGATGGACGACCAGCTGAATAAGGCGCCTTGATTGGCGTGCCGATCGTCCACGGGCTTCCCATAGCTCGTCAGCTTCTCGCGCCCGCCCCTCCTGCCATTAATTCGGGAATTTGATACCTCGAAGCTGCCTGTCCACCTCCACCGTTCAGCTCGTCCGCCGCGCGTGCACCCTGGAGTTCTTCGGACCCCTCGCCCCGCATCCTGAGCCCGTGGGCGTGTTTAAATCATCTTCTTGTCGTCTGATTCTCTTCCTTGGCCTCCCTCCTTCTGCTCACCTCTCCTTACCAGGTATCCTGTCTTATGGTGCTCCCCGCCCTCCGTCCGTGCCCAGGTGCAGAGCCTGTTTGCCAGCGAGAGCCTGCAGAAGATGATGGTCACGGATGAGGCCTCGCACAAGAAGCAGGCGCGGCTGGATGAGCATTCGAAGAGGGACGAGGCGGGGATGTGAGGATTTGGGGAAACCGATTGGAGGGTGTAGATTTTGAGAGGGGCCATTTCGCCATGACTCCCAGAGCCCAGGACAACGGTTTCGGGTTTAGACGCCCCCCCCCCCCCGAAAAAAAGCGGCCTCCAGGTGACTGCAGCTGAGTTTGAGACACAGTGTGGCAAGGTGGCGGGCTGGAAGAAAGACATCGAAGAGCTTCTCCTGGAAGCAAAGGTTCTAGTCCGCCAGGCTTGGGCGAGAGACGAAGAGGAGATGCGTCTGCGCGAAGCTGCGAAGCCCAAGGGATCGAGCGGCAAGAAGACTGCGATCAAGAAGGACAAGAAAGAGAAGCAGAAGAAAAGTGAGAGCCCGAGCGACTCGGACTAGGAGGCCGAGGAGAGGAGAGGCGCTGACGGCAGGAAGCCCCAGGAGAGGCGCAGGCGGAAGCTCGAAGAGAGGCGCCGCAGGCAGAAAGCCCGAGGAGAGACGCTGGCGGCGGGAAGCCTGAGGAAGGCTGCTCGAGGCAGGAGGCCTGGAGCGCAGGAGGCTTGCGGAGGAGCGAGGAATTGAGGAGGGGTTCTGGAAAATGGGATCCGATCCAGGGCCGATCCAGGAAAAACCTGATCCGACGTGGTTTTCACCGAAAATTCCATCCGCCCAGCCGCCCATGTACCGGAGGAATTACGTAGGAATGTTGGGCGGAGGGAATGCGTAGGAAAGAGGAGGAAACCATATATATATATATATATGTAAAAAAACGACAACGTAGGAGAAACATGTACCGGAGGAATTGCGAAGGAGTTGCGTAGGAGTTTGGGGGGCCTCTTTGGGGAGAGGGGATTTCTGGCGGGGAAGCGTTCGCGAGCGGCCCGATTGGGCCCCAGCCGAAAATTCAAACCTTCGACGGCTGTGACTCGTGCCAGGCGCTGAGGCTGCAGCTGCTGAGGAGGGAGGAGAGCCAGGCGGCGGGAGGCACGCGAGCGCGAGGCAGCCGAGCACTGAGCATTCCCTGCTGTGGACGGGGCCGCATGGGACAGTGCGAGCGGGTGCCCAGGAAAATGAGAAGGCAGATCGTAGAACGTAGAGCTTCGGAGAGTGGGCGTGGGGCCCATGCGAGGGAGGAGGGCGGGAGGAGCAGTGATGGGAGGGGGAGGGGGGGGAGAGGAGGAGGAGGGGGGGGGAGGAGAGGAGGGGGAAGAGAGGAGGAGAGGAGGTTGAGATGCCAGAGAGAGAGAGAGAGAGAGAGAGAGAGAGAGAGAGACGAGCGTTTGTATTTGCAGCAGCAACGTTGGCTCAATCTAAGATGGCGCCCAAAAAAAAGCAATGGCGCCGCCGCTCGAAGGCAGCCCGAGGAGTGCCAAAAAGGCAGTACATACGCAATGAGGCTGGAGAGGAGATGCGGCTTGCTGGAAGCAAGGCTTTTGAGATCCTGCTAACTGTATGGGCCTCGTGCAAAAAGATATCAGCTAAAGACTTTTGTGTTGTCTGTGGTTACCTAGCCCAATGCAATGTGCCAGGAGGAAGATGGTCAACTTTCGGTCTTCCGCCCGATCTTGAATCGGGCAGATACAAAAAAGAGATGGACAAACACTTGCCCAGCGGAGGGCCATTCTACGCTGCTCGAGTGCCAGCGTTCCTGAGTAAGGCTTCGCATGAATGCAGCAAGACGGTCCTATTTAGGCAGGTCTTCCACTCGATCGCAGCAGAAGTCGAGGAGAATAAAGACATTCAAGAATCGTTGAGGTACGGTGACACGGGCGATTACAGCAGTTTCATGTCCAATAGGGTGTACCAAGAACACCCCCACGTCCAGGAGTGCCTACAGGAGGGAGGAGGTTACCCACTGCCTTTGGCAGTGTACATGGATGGTGTAAGGTACACGGCGCAGACGGCTGGTCGAAACGAGCTCTCGACTGCGTCAGCTCCGCCGCCCCCTCACCCACCCGCCCCTCGCCCCTTCACAAGTACACGCGAACAACACATACAACCATTCGGCGTTAGCGAGGGGGGGATAACCATGCAGCTCACGCGCCAGGGTGCTTTGTAAATTCAGAGGGAGGGCAGCATCTTGGACGTTTCAATAATAAATATGATATCAAAAAAGAGACATCAACTCGGCTTCATGAAGGTGAGCGAAATGTGCGGGTGTGGTTGTGGCGGGCACTGCTCCATATACTCTATGATGCAGGTTGCGTCCTTCCAGCTGCAATGCCTCATAAAGGGCTCGGTGCCAGACAAGAAACACGACGGGTCAGACTGGGAAGCATGGGAGAAACCCACCACGCATTTTTCGTTCAGGAGCGTTGTCGTGCTGCTGAAAGGCGACTGGGCAGAATTCGCCAAATCCATGGGCCTAACTGGGTGGGGGTGCGTGCACGACTGCTGTCCGATATGCCCATGTTCTAAGGATGGGCTGCCGATCGTAGACGGCGAGTTTTTGAACAACTGCGGTTTGCTGTGGGAAGATAGATCTGAGGAGGAGTACGAAGAAACGTGTAAATCCTTCGAGCACGAAGTAGTTGTGGGTACAGAAGAAACGCGCAGGAAGCTGTGGGCATTGCTGGTGCCAGTGAAGAACAAAGGCCTCCTGTTGAAAGCCGATTGTCCGCCCTTAGGCTTGCTGGAAGGTGACCGTCTTGAGCCGTCTCCTGAATGCCTGATACCTCTCGAGTTTCACAAGGTACCCTTGCCCTTCAAAGCTGTGTTCTGGCGACCGAGATGCGATTGCCTGGGGCGGAAACTAGGCTCAGTTACTCACAGGTCCCCCCTGTTCAGCGCGGCGCTCGGGACATCGCCAGTGCGGTCGCTCGCGCTAGACACGTTGCACACGGTGCACCTTGGATGCATGCAGAGGTATGTCAGCGCGGTCTTGCGCAGACTCACGTTTGCAAATCCTTGGGGTGCGCCGCGATCAACGGTTTGGAACCGACTTGAGGCAGAACTCATGACATATTATGAGGAGGAGGAGGTGCCGCATGAAAATAGGATCGGAACGCTGAACGAGAAGATGTTTCCAGGAGAGGAGTGCGCCTGCTTTGGAGGAGGAATTTGCAAGTTGAAAGGTTCGGAAACCTTCCAGATTCTGAAGTTCGCAGTCAACAAGTTGAAGTATCATGTAGGATCGGGCTGCGAAGTCCCGCATGGAAAGGAGCTCGTTGAAGCAGGTGAGGCCCTGCTTACTTGGATGCGGGTTTACCACTCCGCGAAGTCTAAGCCGACAGTGTCGGAGTACCAAGTGTTGCGCGAGAGTTGCGTCGTTTTCCTGGTGAACTGCGACCTCGCTAAGATCCACTTCACTCCGAAGTTCCACCTCTTCGGGCACCTGACGAAAAGGAGCATGGGGTTAAAAACTTGAACCACTGGAAGCATTATAAGGAGGAGAAGGGGATGATGAGGAGGAGGAGGAGGAGGAGGAGGAGGAGGAGGAGGAGGAGGAGGAGGAGGAGGAGACGGGTCAGGGAACGGGAAAGATGCTAAGGATGAACAGGGAAGGGGGGCATGAGAAATGAAGGGGGGGGTTCTTGTGCACCCCTAGGAGCGAATACATGGGGTCGCCTTCAGAGTACGACACTTTCGTGGATGAGTCTCTAAACTATCTTTTGAGGCTGTGCGCAGAACGGTCCCACAGGGCCACCATGGAGAAATCAGTGTTCCAATGTTTCGAGGTCCTCGGCCGCATGAACACAGTCACCCACTTGTACGGTAACATCCAGGATGGCGACCCCAGAACCAGGAATAAGCGGCCCAGAGAGGATTGATGCCAGAGGGTTGATGGCATATATAGCAAAGCATTCCTTCGCAACATTCCTACGCACGACATTCCTACTCTAACTCCCTCGCTCACTTTCCCACGCACAGCATTCCTACGCACTCACTTTCCTACGCAACTTCAAACTCCTACGCATCCACTTTCCTACGCAACTCCTTCGCAACTCCTTCGCCTCCTAAAGAGAAACACATAATAACTCCTACGCAACTCCTTCGCAACTCCTACGCTCCCAACTCCTACGCTCCCAACTCCTACGCCTCGAATTCCTGCGCTCCCAATTCCTACGCGTAGGAATGTCGAGCGTAGGAATGTGTGCCGTAGGAATGTTGAGCGTATGAATTTGCAACGTAGGAGTTCTGACCGTAGGAATGTTGACCGTAGGAATGTGGTGAATTCTCTATATGCAGCCGCGCTCGGCTGAACCCTGGCTGCGCTCCAGCGTGCGGCCGCGGCCGTGCGACGCCATGCAGGCGGCGAGCAGCGCTGAGGGAGGAGGAGGATCTCGAGGAGGAGGAGGAGGAGGGGCCAATGAGCAGAAGAAGGATGCCGAGGCGAGGAAAGAGGTCGAGTGCCCACCTGACATCACTCCTCAAGCAATGGCGCTCGCGCACGAGATGCTGGCGAAGTTTAGGAACGAGCTAGACGAGAAGAGGGAGAGAGCTAAGCCGCAAGAAGATATATCCTCGAGTACATCAGATGCCGACGACGATGGCAAGAGGTCGCCAGCATGTTCGCTTGACTGGGACGAGGAGAAGCCAGCGGAAGAGACAGCTCGAGATCTAGAGGAGGAGGGAAAGAATAAGAAGAAGCACAAGAAAGCTGAGAAGAAAAAGGAGAAAAAGAAGTCGGACAAGAACTTGAGGCGCATTTTCGATGACATCGTTGCAAGGGGGGAGAAAAAAACAAGGCGCCGCGAGGAGACCTCGCGTTTGAAGGCCGAGGATGCGGAAGAGCTGGAGGCTAAGGTCCGCATCACATCCTCCTTGCCGCCCCTCCCATCCCCCCTGTCATCCCTCCTCCTCGCCTCGCCCTGTCATCCCAAAGGTCGCCGAGC
The DNA here is from genome assembly GCA_963575745.1 of Prorocentrum cordatum. NCBI lineage: Eukaryota > Dinophyceae > Prorocentrales > Prorocentraceae > Prorocentrum > Prorocentrum cordatum. The sequence goes on along the minus strand of CAUYUJ010017727.1, from coordinate 387,881 downwards.
AGCGGATGGACGACAGCAGCTGGGACACTCGGCGAGATTTCACGACCATGCGCTTGATTTTAAGGCCGAAGGCAACCCTGAAGCGAGACAATGACAAGGCCATGAGGGGCCCAAACTACATGATGGCTTGGGACCGCGAAGAAGATGAGGTGCTCAACGTGAAGATCATCTCGAAGGAAAAGGCCTTATTAGAGATCATCGCGTCGCACGCGGGAAAGCCTGGAGTTGATGAGATGTTCGGTTTAATTCGGGAGTTCGGTCGACGATTGGATGAGCTCTATCATGACAATTTCGTGTTCCCTGCGATGAAGAGCGCGAAGAGAACCCGTGAGCAAGAGAAAAGCGGGGGGCGGTCGATCAAGTCAGTGGAGGAGGACGAGGAAATTCTGCGCCTTCCAGTGGATCCCGAGAAGGAGATCGATATCGCCACGCAGCCAGCTGAGCAGGTGGAGGCAGCAGAGCGCGAAGTGGCAGGTGAGAAAGATAGGGAGAAGAAGAAACGCAAGAAAGAGCCGAAGCAGGCGAAAGAGCGCAAGGAGGCAGAGAAGAACGACCTCGAAGAGCCAGAAGCCATAGACGACACGGGGGCACCAGCTAAAGCAATGCCGTGCAAGGATAAGCCGCGGGAGGAGGACTGGACGAGCAGGGTGCCCAGCTGGGAATCGCAGGGCCAGGGCTGGTGGGCAAAGGACTCACAGCGCCAGGGCTGGTGGGCAAAGGACTCCTCACAGCGCCAGGGCTGGTGGGGATCAAGCTCGAGCTCATGCTGGCCCGACAGGAGGGATGAGCCCGCCTAGAGGAGGAGAGGAGAGGCGAAGAGGCGAGTAGGCGAGGAGGCGCGGCGAGAGGCGAGGCGAGGAGGCCAAGCGAGGAGGGCGAGGACGAGCCGAGGCGACACGGGCGAGCTGAGAGAGCCCATGCCCGCGCAGCCATGCGACGTACTTGCGCGTGGCGTCGCCGCGGCCAAGGAAAGGTATGCTCTCCTCACCCGCCCCTCGAGCTCCGTCAAGTTCCTCATCTTTCTCCTCATCCGAACCCTCCACGTCTGGCTCCCCCGCTCTTTTTTTCCCGCCACCCCCCGCGCTCGAGAGGAGGGGGGCTCGCTGAACTGGCGAGGCGGCAAGTCAAGGGAGCCTGCCGAGATTGAAACCTGAGTGAGAGAGAGGTGGAGAGAGAGAGAGAGAGAGAAATAGAGAGAGAGAGAGAGAGAGAGAGAGAGATTGAGAGAGAGAGAGAGCGAGAGAAGATACCCTCTAAAAGGAGAGAAAGGGAGGACTATATATAGAGAGAGTTTTAGAGATAGAGGAGGGAGAGTGAGAGATTCGAGAGAGCGGTACTGAGATAAGAACTGCCAAAAAGTCTAGAGGGGCGGAGCGATGAGCGAGGAGACTGCATGTTGTTTCCCTCCCTTGCACCGCCGACGCCGCTCCTGGCTCGAGCGGTTTCGCGATCCGCCAGATCAGAGGAGGGGCAGAGGCAGGATAACGTGGATTGGGGGATGGACGAATCCAGCGACGAGTCCCCTTTCGCAGAGATCAGCTTCTGCATATTCACGATGCGCTGGATCGTGCTGGACATCTTCTCAGCGAGGAACAGGGCTCAGTGGAGGCCCTTGGCCGAAGAGGACCCACTGGGTCCAAAGTCCTTCCCATACTCTGGCTCCTATATAACGATTCCACTCCTACTCGATCCCGTGCTCCTCCTACCTCCTCCCACGTTTAGTCCCATCGGCCCCGCTGAGGGCCGTCTTCGGGCCCGATGTTGGCGTAATCCGAGTAGGCTTCGAAGCCACAGGAGGGGGGGCGATCATCTCATTCGCGCGGGATGCGATGACGGGGGGATGGGGACACCCCAAGGAACTTCTCCTGCTGAAGGAAGACTTAGGGCCCTAGGAGGCCCCACCGAGAGCGTCCCACAAAGCCCTCGTGAGCGGGAGGTCCGCGCCGCGCAGCGCTTCGAAGTCAACAGAGCGCTGACGATGGTGCCAGCGTTCATGGTGGCCTCGATCGCGCACTGGCAGGACGAGATTCGAGCGTGCTATCCCTTCGGGACTTCGCTCAAGGACCGATGGGGGAGGGAGGGTGGGGGGTTTACGAATCGGAGGAAGGAGAACGGGGCAGTTAGGTGGAGAGGGTGGCGAGGGAGGACGTGGAGGTGTTCCAAATCCCAGATATAGGACTGCATGGACGCGGAGGTGACGCGGCTCGTCAGGACGCTGCCGCCCGCACAGAGGCACCAGGTGGAGCAGCGCTTGATTGATGAGGGGTTCAACCATGCGGCGGCGGAGTTCGAAGCGATCGTCGATCAGGCGAGGCAGGCTGGTCTCGACGCGATCGTGCGCAGCAGGGCTGCATTCGAGGGCTTCGAGGACAGGCCAAGCCCGAACGGGCCGTGAGGCCACGAGAGGCCAGGAGAGGCCAGGAGAGGCCAGGCCAGGAGAGGCCAGGCCAGGAGAGGCCAGAGGAGAGGATGCCAGGAGAGAGGCCAGGAGAGAGGCCAAGAGAGGCCAGAACGACAAGCCAGGAGAGAGGCCAGGAGTGGCCAGGAAGAGGCCAGGAGAGGCCAGGAAGAGGCCAAGAGAGGCCAGGAGAGGCCAGGAGAGGCCAGAAGAGGCTAGGAGGCAGGGGGCCAAGGAGGCCGCAGGAGATGCGGCCAGGAGAGGCCAACAGAGGCGAGGAGGCCAGGATAGGCCAAGAGAGGCCAGGCCTAGACCTCGCGCGTGCCACGCGTGGCGCGCTCGATCGAGCGGCGGTGAGCAACAAATGCCTCCTCTCGATCCCTTGTGTTGTTTTTTTTTCCCTCTCTCTCACACACGCACACACGTATTCTCTCTCTCTCTCTCTCTCTCTCCTGCTCTTCTCTCCTCCTTCGCTCTCCTCTATCACTGACCTCGTTGCAAACCGACGGTTCGAGGACCTTAAGAAACGCTTGAGAAGGCCCGATACGCAACCAAATTGGCGGCACCCCTGTGTGTTTCCTAAACTTCTCAACGCGGCAACGGTATATAGTGATATCACGCAAACTATGATATATAAAAGGCATATAACCACAAAATAGAAGAACGTATAAACTAGAACCTAGAACCTAGAACCTAGAACGTAATCACATTTACATGCACGTTCTAGGAATTAGAACCTGCAACCCTCTGGGGAGGCCGCTGCCCGCCGGCGCCCGCTGCATTTGGACGCGGACCGTCGCTTCAACCTGCAGCGCCAGCTGGACGAGGCTGCGGACTCCACGGCGGCGGCGGAGGAGCAGCTCGCGGTGCGCCGCTCGCGGCGTGACTCGTGCGCGCTCAACCTCGCCGAGGCGCAGGCCGAGGGGGCTGGCCCCCTCCGTCGCCGAGCGCAGGCATCGGGCGCTGGAGCGCTAGCGGGGTTAGCCGAGCATCCCACCTTCAATTCTGAGGCGGAATTCCACGACAACTTTGCGGAGCTGGATGGCGAGGCGCAGGATGACCCCGGGAAGATGTGCGCCGAGGGCAACGAGATCATGCGCGCAGCGCAGCGGCAGTCTGTAAAGAGCAGATGGTTCACATCCAGCAAGAGATTGAGGCTGCTGTCTCCGAGGAGCGCAAGCGCGACCTCCCCAGGTCGCAGGACGAGGACGGGCGCTCTGAGCAGGACCCACCTGGCGGGCAGTCTCTAGTTCCCGCCGCGGCCCCGCACCCAGTGTGCCCTGGCGCCGCGGCAACCGCCCCAGTCCCTGCGGACGTTGAGGGCGCAGCTCTAGGCGTAGCCGCATCTGATGCTGCCCGCCAGCGTGCCGCCGCAGCCTCTGCGTCGTCGGGCAGCTGTGGCTCTGCGGTGGCTCCTGGCGCTGCTGCTGCTGACCCACAACGTGGGCAGTCTGGCCCACGGCGTGGGGGCCCAGTCGCCTGCCGCCGAGAGCGTAGGAGGCAGGCGAGGCGAGCCGACCGCACGGCGCAGCGCCGATGGTGGGCATTCGCCACTTCGCTGCTTTGGGCTGGAGAACGGCCCGTAGCAGGTGGTTGAGCAAGGGATGAGGCAGGATCGCTGCGTCAATGGCTACGAGGAGCTTCGTCCCGAGGCAGGCTTCCTCGACGGGCTGGGACTGGCAGCGCGTATCCGAGCCAGGCGAATGCATGTGTTCGTGGGATGCCACCTCATGCTGAACAGATTGCAGGAACGTGCCTGAGGCCCCCCAGGCCTTGCGTCGAAAGGAGGCATGTTGCCTTGATGGTTTTCGAGCTGGTGCAGGTAGTCCAACCTTCTGGTGCCAACCCAGCCTCGCTCGCGACGCTCGACGTCTCTGGGCCGAAACCCAGACAGCGGTCGAGCACTTGCTGGATGGCCAGATTAGGGATAACGTGATCCTGGTGCAGGAGACGCGCTTCCCCTCGAACGCGGTGGAGATCTCCGCGCGCGGCTGGTGCCACATGAACAGTCTCGGCCGCGACTTCAGCCCTCGCAGGAGAACAGGGTCTTCGGCGCAGGCGGTCTCCTCGGGAGTGGGGGCGCTTGTCTCCAGGCACCGTGGGGTCACTTCCTTGCCCCGACCTTGGGGGGGTGGATGTCGTCGCGCATCCTGGCGAGGAGGGTGGCTTTCGGCGACCTCTGCCCGGTGCAATTGAGCGGGGGCGGCGTCGACCTACTGTCCGAGCTGCAGGTCTTTCTGAATTCGCTCAATGAGCCGTGTATCGTTGGCGCCGACTGGAACATGGAGCCATTGGTGCTTCGACGAGCTGCTTCGAGGTTCCTAGCGGCCAAAGGGAGTGGGCGGCGTCGCAGTTGCGCCCGCCCCCCCCGCCCGCGGAGACCGCGTCGACAACTTTTTCGTAGCCCCCTCGGCCCTGGCGGCGCCCTCCCCCAACGTGGCCGGTGCTGAGGCCGACTGCGACGCATCCCGCCCGCGCCCGCGCGGCTCTCCTTCGAGCGGCCGGTGGCCATGGCCCAGGTCCATGCGCTGACGGCGCCCCGCTTCTTCGAGGCCCCGAAGGAAAAGAAGGCCCAGGTCACCAGCTAGCAAGGGGGGGGTCCTGAGGTCCGCTGAGAAGCTCCCCCGCGGCGCCCGGATGGGCGCCATGATTCGGCAGTCCGAGAGTTCCTCTTCAATGCCGAGAGGCACCTGGCGGAGCAGCTGGGGGTCACGGAGGAGGCGGACAGGCCACTGTGCAGAGCCAGGGGGCACCGCGCAGCCTCCAAGGCCCTCGTGGACTTGCCGAAGACGGAGACCACCGGGAAGGTTGGCCTCCTCACGCGGCAGTGGAGATCTCTTGGCAGGCTCATCCGCTAAATCAGATCAGCTGCCTCAGTGCTGCAGCCGCCCGTGGGGCATTCGGCCTCCATCCACCACCTCCGCAACGCGGCCCGGGCGCAGGTGCCGCAGTTCGACAAGCAGAGCGACCCCAGGTTCAACGGGGTCCGCATGGAAGCCCTTCCCCCCCCCCTAGTGCGACAGCACCTTGTCCTGCGACCCAACGGGATGCATGGCCCCGTTTGTGGGCCAGCAGGCCCTAGTCAAGATCCCAGTATAATGGGGAGCTCTTTGGCAGACCGGGCTTGAGAGCGAGGCGAGCAACCTGCGAATTGGGTGGGCTAGATGGACCTGCCACCCGTCGCGGCCGACAACGTGTTCGCGGCGGCCAAGTCCTTCCCCGGGCGCACCTCGCTGGAGCGGGATGCGTTCCACCCCAGGCTGCTCCTCTTGCTCGGGCGGCCGTTTGCGGAGCGCGCGGCTGACGTCCTCTCCGAGTGGGAGCAGCGCCCCCAGCCGACGAAGTTTTTCACGACGCTGATCTCGCGCCCATCGGCCCAATGTGCTGGCGGCTGCGCCTTTGGAGCCGCATCCGCCGCAGATGCTGCGCGAAGTGGTGGGTCGAACACCAGCCCTTTGAGATTTGGGGCCAGAGCTCGCGCGCATTCTGCGACAGGGCGGCGCGCATCCATAATACCTGCCGGGGGCTGGCCAGGAGATCTCACGTGGAAGGGGTGTCAGTTTACTCCGGCATAAGTCAGCAAGTTCTACGAGCGCATCGACCACTCGCTGCCCGCGGAGGCGGCTAAGGCCCACTGCTTCAGCCGGGGCCTGGTCAGGGCACTTTGCGTCGATCCACGCAGCGCCCAGGAGGGCCATGGCGGACGGGGCCACCTGTGAGGAGATGGCCGCCCGAGGCACCGTTAAGGCGGGCTGCGCCTGCGCCACCACGATGGCGCGGCTCGCGTTGCTGGACGTGCTCGCGCGAGGGCGTGAGCTCCTGCCCATTGGTCGGGTCGTGAACGTGATCGGCAACATCTCGGGCCACGCGCTGGAGTCTCTCGGCGTGCTCATTCGGCAGGCCAACACCTTCTTTCAGGAAGTGGTTCACGTGCTGAACGACAGGAAGCTCCTCGCCAACTGGGGCAAGACGACGGTCCTGGCGCTGTCCCTCAGCCTGCAGGGGGACCTGTGCAGCCAACCTGGGTGGCCGCTGCCGCCAGCTGCCTTCGCGTCGGGGCACCGCGACCTGGGCGGCGACATCTTGGCGGGCAGCTGCCGACGGTTTGCGCCCCAGGTCGCAAAACAGGTGGCAGCGTCCTGGCAGGCGGCGAGGCCCACGAGGATCTTCGGACCTGGGCCCCGCCAGGCGCGGGTCACGCGCGCTGTCCCCACCGCCAAACCCTGTTGGGGATCGGCCACCCATGTCTGGCATCCCGCCTGGGCGCACGAGGGCGCTGCGGGCGGCTGCCGCGAAGAGCGCCGGGCGTCTGCCAGCGGGCCTCGAGGTTGGAGGCAGGACCCGCTGGCGCTGGCCACAGGCTCGGCAGTGCAGGCCAAATTCAGCATCCGTTGGGCGGGCCAGATCCCTGAGGCAGTCGTGCAGGCCTGCCTGGCCGAGCGCCGACTTGCGCGTCTGGGGCCGCGGCCATGGGCGGCGGCTCGCATTCCGATTGTTGCGCTAGTCCTCACCATGGAGCGCATCGGGCGGGCCCTCTCAGACGACGGCCGCTGCGTGCAATTCGGATTCGGCCTGTCGCTCGACGTCCTGCACTTCTCGCCAGTCTTCCTGGCGGAGCGGGACAGAGGCCACCGGGGGGGCGGCGGCGCTGGGGAATTCGAGGGCGCGGCCAGGCGCACTCTGGCCTTGGCGTCTTCCTCCTTCCTGGAGGCCAGTCGACAAGCTCCCGGGTCGACCTTCCGCGGCCACCTGGGCGAAACACCACCAGAGTTGTCTGCGCTGGCTTGCGACGCTATCTCATTGGCCCAAGGAGAGGCTTGCCAGGCACAGGCACGAAGTCGACCCAAAGTGCCAGCTGCGCGGAGAAGACGGGTGATCGGCATTCCACCGCCACCATCGCTGCCCAGCGCGGGGGCCTGGCGGCGTGACGGGCTGCCTGTCGACCTTCGCAGAGCTGCCGAGCTGGTTCACAAGATGGGCCCTTTCTTCGACGAGCCGTTCAGCCAGGGCCCCTTCGGAGACGTCGAGCTGCTCTTCAGGCGCCCAGCCTGGAGCCCCGAGCGGGAGCGTGGCGCCCTTGGCTGGGGCGGGAACCTGGCAGCCCCAGACGGCACCCTAGTGTTCACTGGCGGCTCCTGCGTCCTCAGCGACTTCCGCAGGTGCGGCGTGCTCGCTGGGCAGCGATCGTGACAGGTGGGCTGGTTGCCGCAGCCTGGGGCGCGGTGCCACCCGACCTCCTGCCATCCCAGACCGCCAGGGCGGGTGGGGACTATGCGCCGGTCGTGGCGCTTAGGACATCATTGGCAACTACACCCTGCACATCGACTGCCTTCGCACGGCCATGGTCACGCAGGACATCCGACGAGCCGTAGGCCCCACATCGACAAGCGCCCACATCTGGGCCAGGGTCGGAGACTCAAAGGAAGGGGCGGAGGTCAAGCACACCCCAGCCCACCGTTCCTTCGCGGCCGCCAGGAGGGGCGAGATCACGGCGCTCGCGCTGCAGGGCAGCCGCCTCGCCGACAGGCGCGCCAAGGAGGGCGCGGCGCGCCGGGCGCCAGGGGGGGGCGGCCTCTCGCTGCTCCTGGAGGGGCGCCTCGCCAGGGCTCGCGACTCGGCCGCTGGCCCCTGGCAGCCCTGGGGGGCGTCAATTCGGAGGAGTGGCCCGAGAGCGACCCCTTCTCTGCGGCGCGGGACCAAACAGGGGCGCAGGTGGCTCTAGGTTGGGCGGCGGCGGCGGCCGCGGCGGGGGCTGATGCGGCCTCGCTTGCGCTGTCTGGCTCGGGGGGGCGAGCCACTCGCTAGCGCCCTGCGGCCTCGCCCACGAACGCGGAAGCTGGCGAACGCGGGCCCATCGCGCGCGCTCGTGCCAGGGTGTCGGCAGGCACTGGCCAAGGGGCTCTGGCCTCTAGCCTTTCTGCGGCCGAAGGCTGTCTGGAGGAGGGGCCGTCTCCCCGGCCTCCAGCTCCCTGAGTCCAACATTGTTTGCCTTTGGCCGCTCAAGGCTACGCTCTGATGCAATCCCGGGTGGGTTGGTCAGGCCGAGGTTTTTCTCGTTTGCGCGGCGCGCTACGTGTGCCGTCGCCAGCCTCGGCGCGCTCGCCGAGGGCTGGCCAAGGAGTGCTCGGTCTCGGGCTGGAGGTCCTCGCAAGGCTCGAGGGCTCAGGCCCGAGCGGATTGTTCGAGGCGGGCTCTGCCTGGCGAGGAGAGGGGACTCATCTCGGAGCAGGCATCGCCCTCGGCGGCCCCTGGGGCCAAGTGGGCACAGGCGCCGGGCATCCTTGGTGCCTTTGTGGGGGCTGCCTGCGCCCGAGGACCGCCTGTAGCAGGGCCTGGGCATCTGCCTGCGGGGAGGCCTGTCCAGCTCGTCGCGCCAGCGCTCGAGGGGGTGCTCGCTCCGTTCGGCTTTGCTTCCGCCCAGGAGGCGCGCGAGCGAGGCCGCCTTACAGCGGCAGGGAGAGCGGCGAGGGCTGGTCAGCGCGAGGAGGTGGGCCTCTGGCCCGTGAGGCTGAGCTGGGGCCGAGGAGACAGCGCCTGCCCCCTGCGGGCCCCTCCTGGGCGACTTCTGTCTGCATTCAGTTGCGAGCAGGCCGTCTTGGCCTGAGGAGGTACAAAAACGCACTGACCGCGAGTGAATGCAATTTCGCTTTGAGCGCTCTGCACGGCTGGTCAGAAGGGGTTTGGCCTTCCACGGCGTCGCGGCGCACTGCCCGCTGGGAGTATGGTTGCACGCTGCGTCTGCTTAGGCCTGCGCCATCGGGCCCCCTCGGCGACGGCGCGGCTCGGCGCCCGTCGGTCGGGCCTCCCCCCTGCCTCGGCGACGCCGTGGTAATGCCCGCAGGCGATCAGCATTCGTTACTACGAGTGGTCCCCGATGGCGCAGCTCATTTCCACTGCTTGCGAAAAAATCAGAAAACAGGCGCTCCAAACATGCGCGCGCACGCTCGCATACATCTCGCATCGTGTGCTCTGGCACGGGGCGCGCTGGCAATACATTGCTTGTGTGAGGTGTTCCAGGGACCCCCCTAGCAGCAGCAGTGCGCGCGGTCAACTTTATCCGAGATGTTCGGCCTTTCGGGGCCGCCCAGGGCCTGGCAAGGCCCACGCCCTTTGGGGTGCCCGCTCTCTGGGAACAGGGGAGGATATTGCTTTCTGCCAGAGGTGCGGAGCTTACTGCTCGGGCGCCCCTCGTCTCTTGGGGCTTTGTGACAAGTTTGCCAAGGCCCAGAAAACCAAACAAAAAACAATCTCGCGTCGGAGAAATTCCCGTGGCCGAAGGGCCACCATATCTCATTGCCCTGGCCCCCCAAGGCGGGTGCGGCGGAACGGCGGGGGGTGGTGACCACAGGCGTCTTTTGCCGGCCCTCATTTCTTTTCCTTTCAACCCTTCTTCGGGCTTGTTCGTCGGTGGCTGCCGACGCGGCGCAAAAAACAGAGGGGGGAGGAGGCGGAGGCGGAGGCGGGGGCAGAGGCGGATGCGGAGGCTGAGACTGCGGCGGCGGCTACGGATGCTGCGAAGGCGGCGGAGAAGGAGGAGAAGGGGGATGGGAATGGGGAGGAGGGGGAGGAGATGGAGAAGGAGGAGCTGGAGGCCGAGGAGAGGACGAGGACCAGGAGGAGGAGGGGTTCCACGACGACGATGACGACACCGACCGACGGACCGACCTACCGAAGACCGACCGACCGACCAGCCGACCGACTGACCGACCGACGACGGGCCGACGACCGACGACCGCCAACCGACGACTTACGATCGACGACCGAAGACCGTCGACCCACGACCGACGACGACGGACGACAGACGACAGACGACCGACGACCGAAGACCGACGACCGACGACCGACGATCAACGACCGACGACCGACGGACGACGACGACCCAGGACCGACGACCGATTGACGACCGACGACCGACGACGGACGCCGGACGCCGGACGACGGACGACGACGCCAACGCCGACACCGATACCGACGCCGACGCCGACGCCGACGCCGACGCCGACGACGACGGAGCCGACGCCGACGCCGACGCCGACGCCGACGACGACGACGACGTCGACGTCGACCGACGACGACGACGACGACGACGACGACGACGACGACGACGACGACGACGGCGACGACGACGAGGACGACGACGACTACGACTACGACCGATGATGAACGACGGCGTCGACGCCTACAAAGATGAGGACCAGGACGACGTCGCAGGTGGCGGTGAAGACAACGGCGCTGGCGACAGCAGCGGCGCTTAATCATGTCGGCTTCTGCCCCCGATCCGGGCCCTTGTCCCTGGACGCCCCACGACCCCAGGCCTTCAGATGCTCCATGGCGGCCGAGAAGACCCATCAATTCTCCGAAGTGGCGCGGTAACCTCTCGCCTCGATCCCCCAAGGCAGGGGTCAAAACTTAGCTGCGGCGGGCGGCGGCGATCGAAGGCCGCCGAGGGAGTCGAGGGCTGTCCAGAGCTTACCGATTAGCCGATTCCGTTTCCGCTAGCTGCTCCTCCCTTGGCTGGCCGTGCCGATTCCGCCCGTTACAGTCAACCCACATAATAAGCATGGGCAATTTTCCCAAGGGTATCCTTGCATGCTTGCCTCCTCGGCCCATCCATGGCGACTGTCGCTGGCCAATCTCGTTCGAAAAGCGTTCTCATGGCCTTTCAAGGTCTCTGCATCCTTACCGCTCATCCTTATGACACGGGTTGACTGTACTAGTACTGGCCGCCGACGGCCAACGAGGCCCATCGGGGGCACGGCAGCGGCGGCTGCCCCCCTCAAGAGGCTTGCGGCGGCCCAGCCCACAGCTGCGCGGGCGCGCGCTTCACCCCGCGCGGCGAGCCGGGCCGGTGCCTGGGCCGGGAAGCAATCGCCGCAGGAGCAGGCCCTCTCGGGAGGAGGAGGAGGAGGAGGAGGAGGAGGAGGAGGAGGAGGAGGAGGAGGAGGAGGAGAAGGAGGAGCAGGAGGAGGAGCAGGAGGAGGAGGAGGAGGAGGAGGAGGAGGAGGAGGAGGAGGAGCAGGAGCAGCAGGAGCAGGAGGAGGCGGTGAGGGATGCCCCCAAGTTCCCCCCGCGTGCACATGCCGCCAGAGAGAGGGGGTGAGCGTGCCGCCGACGCTCCCAAGGCGTTGGGTCTGGCGCCCGCCTCCTCCTCCTCCTGCTCCTCTTCCTTCTCCGCTGCTTCATGCTACGGGGAGGGGGGAGGCGATGGGTAGTGGATGGGTGCTTGCCTCCTCGACCCCCTCGGCTGGTCGAGGGCGCGCGGCGTGGTGGACGCGACGGTGACCTTTGCCAGTGCGAGCGCAGCAGCAGGAGGAGGAGGAGGAGGATGAGGAGACTACAAGGACCAATGCATGGAATGTTTTTCCACCCGCCAGGCTTGCCCAAGGGCTTCTTACCTGTTCTCGACGAACGGGTAAGTGCTGGGCCAGGCCTGTGCAGGCCAGCTTCCCCCAGGGTTGCTTGGCCGTTGTTCATTGTGGTTTTCCCGAGGTTGCCTGGTCTTGTTCCCTTACTGCGGCGTTCCCCGTGTTTGTTTGGTCATGTTACCCTACTGCGTTCCCCTGGGTTGCTTGGCCTTGCTTCCAAGCAGTGTCAATGATGCCAACCCGTTAACACAAGCAACGCCAAGGAACGCCAAGCAACGCACGGCAGTGCCCAGCAACGTCAACCAGTGCCAAGAAATGCCAAGCAACAAAACGGCAATGCCAAACAACGCCAATGCGCCCATGCAAGAGAAAGTTGTTCCCTCATTGGGGCCCCGCCGGATTCATTCTGCTTTTTGAATATTCCGTGGGGGTCCTCGTCGCCACAGCTCGATCCGCAATTGAGATTCTGGTCAGACAGTACTCCCAGAAAAGTTAGGGGATCGTTTTGTGACGTTCGAGGAGGGGAAGGAGGAGGACGGGGGGGAAGGTGGGGAAGGAGGAGGAGGAGAGCAGAACGAGGGACACGAGCTTCTGCTGTGTCGCCTGTTTGCCATGTCGCTGTTGTGGACCAGGTGGAGCCAAAACGAGACCTTCCGCCGGTGCCCCTGCCGTCGTTGACGTTACTGGCCTTGCTTGGACGTTCTGCCAGGCCTTCGTCGCCACGGCTGGATCGGTCTCGAAGTCAGATGAGGAGCCCGTCACGCCGACCCTCTCGGGGCAGACTTTGCGGTTCCAAGCGGCTCCACAGATCTTCAACGATGGGCGCAGGCTTCGGCAGGTTGTCCAAGTGTGCCACCTGGTTCCGTGGCGAACGAAGAGGAGGACGGAGGACGGAGGAAGACAGAGGACGGGAGGGAATGTGGGAGGATGAGTTTGGGATCCAGGTTTGGTCAGAACTGCCGAGGTTCGGATCCGATGAGGACACGCTGGACGTGGCCCCAGCTGGTACGGTGTTCAAGGACCGTAACAAGCAAAATGCAGGACGGAGGAGCCAGGACGATCGAGGAGGAAGGAGGGGGAGGATGATGATGATGAGGAGGAGGAGGAGGAGATCGACTGCGATGATGATCGTGCGAGGGAGGATGCCGAGAAGGAACGAGCAGAAGGCGGGGTCAGATGATGATGCTGGTGATGATGATGATGATGATGATGATGATGATTATGATGATGATGATGATAATGATGATGATGCTGATGATGATGATGGTGACGATGATGATGATGATGATGATGATGATGATGATCATGATGATGATGATGATGATGGTGATGATGATGATGATGATGATGATGATGATGACGATGACGATGATGATGATGATGACGATGATGGTGGTGATGATGATGATGATGGTGATGATGATTATGCTGATGATGCTGCGGAGACATTCCGACTGCCAGTAGTGCCGGTTACGGATCCGATTTTGTTTCCGGATTGGTATACCCGAGAATTCTCAGATCGATCTCCAGTCATTCTCGTTGGGGGGGGGTAAAGATAGATTTCTCAGCGCCGCGCTCACTCTGTGCAATAATGTGCAACCGTTTCAAGGATGGAGGGCGTGTCGGCTTGAAAAAATAGATCTTTCGCCCTAGCGCCGAGCACATTCGTTCAAACAGTTTGCAACCGTCTCCAGGATGTGATCGGTTTTTGATTCATTGTTTTGCCGATCGGCGCGGGCCCAAAAACTCCACCTCTCCCCCCCATGGAGTAGATCTTAGCTATTTTTCGGCGCCTGTTTCGAGCGGGTGGAGTCTCCCCCAGAGGCCGCACTCTTGCAAACAGTCGCACTAAGAAGAGGTCTGGAGCCAGACCCCCCCCTCCCTCCCCCCTTGCCGCCCAATGTCGAAACGCCGAATAAAAAATGCTCACGATTGATGGGGGGCTCGTTTTCGAAATATGGTTACCGCCTTAGCAGCAAGGGCTGATTACAAAGATGGAGGGCGGTTCCTTTTCACACAGCGGTTCTCGCCTCGGATCGCATTGGTGTCTCGCAAACTGTTTTCTCAATGTCCGAACAGCTTCAAGGCTGGAGGGTGGGCCCTTCTTCAAAGTGCTGCTCTCGCCTTCGCGGCGCGCACGTCTGCAACGGCTGCAAGGATGGAGGGCTGTCTGTTGAGAGCCTTCGCCTTAGCGCTGCGCGCATTCCGTTAACATGCTTTCAACAGCTTCCAGAATGGGGGGGGGGGGGGGCGCCGTTTGCCTGGTACAGCTCGCGCCCTGGCGCCACGCGTGCTCGTTGCAAAAGTCTGCAGAAGGGCGGGCCGGGCTCAGAAGAGGGATCGCTGCCTAGTGTCGTGCGCATTCGTCTTGAGAGTTTGCAGCAGTTCGATTGGCAAGGACGGCCCTCTTCAACCGTCGTATACATTCGGCAGAGGGAAACAATTTAGTAACCACCCCCCTTGGCCCCCCAAACTTACAGTTGGCACGCGCGGGTGAGACTGCGGTCGAGGTGCAACTCATCAGACCCACCGCCAACTTTGAACATTGGGGGGGAGGGGGAGGCTTTGACCGATGAATGTGCCATGAGTGTTCGCTATTGTTCTCCGAGGCCTGTACCATGAAAATCTGGTAGTCGCCGTTTTTTTCTCCTCCTGGCGAATTGAACTTGATCCAAGCAACAGACGGGGACACCATGTTGTCTGACTAACACGACGGCCAAAAGTTCTGCATGAAATTCTACAGCCTTGCACCTGCCCGCCCAATCGGGGCCTGTTGAACCATAATTGTTAGACCTGCGAGGCTGCACGGATCGAGGGCGGCCCTTTTGCCAAGTCGAGCCACCGCTTTAAGTGTTCTTCGAAGTGCATGACCAGAGGTGTAAATGTCTGCAACAGTTGCATGGGTGGGGGGGGGGGCCTTTTCGGTTCGAGGGAGGATCTCGCAACCCCAGTGGAACAGGTACTTCGCTTGTTCCGTTCTCTTGGCTGCTTGACAGAAAGGGTTCGCAGCGGAACCTTCCCGACGCGGCGCCCGCGCCAACCTGGCGGGCCCAGAAGGCGCTGGTCTTTCAGCGGGGGCGCTCGATTCAGCGAACAAGAAAGCCTGTGGGTACCTGAGAGGTCACCACCCACCAAACCACCCCAACCCAACCCGAAGGCTCAGATTTACCCTCGATTTCCAGTGGGGGGGGGATCGGGAAACATCGAAAAAACACGTGTGGAACCCTTACCACCCCCAACCCGAAATTCGGGTTGGGGTGGTCTGGTGGGTACCTGAGAGGAGGGGGACTCGGGACGGGAGCGTGTCCTGCAGCATCGCTGACGCATCTGGGGTTGCTTTGTTTCTCCTCCTCCCTCGTTTCCCCCTCGGGCAGGAGACGCTGCAGGGCATCGGGGCCCCTGACCGCGACGCCCTCCTGTCCGCGGCTCGGCGCGCTGGCTCCGCGGCCCGTCGCCGTCGCCGTCGTTGCCTGCCCAGGTTTTAAGTCGGGCCTGTCCGTCCACAGGAGGAGTATTCGAAGATAGTACAACAATAGTCTTGGGACGATGTTTTGTTTAACATATGTTTGACTGGGTTGGAGTACGTGTCGACTAATGTTTATTTTTCGTCCACAACCCCCCTGCAGGAGGACATGCCCGACCTAAACCTAGGTTCGGTTCGGCTCGTTCCCAATTTCAGTTTCCAGGGGCAGTTTTGCGGCCCCGTGGCCACGGATAACGGACCCCCGACGAAGCTGCACCAGGGAGAGGGTTCGAGACTTCTTCTCGTCGTCGTTGTCGTCGTCGTCGTGATCGTCGTCGTCATCGTCCTCGTCCTCGTCGTTGTCGTCGTCGTCCGTCGTCCGTCGTCCTCGTCGTCGTCGTCGTCGTTGTCGTCGTCGTCGTCCGTCGTCGTCGTCGTCGTCGGCGGCGTCGTCGTCGTCGTCGTCGTCGTCCGTCGTCGTCGTCGAGGTTCCGAAGGGGATCTTCGCAACATGCTCTGCGTCGGGAGGGGCGCGCTTCGGGCCCCCATGACCGCCAGAAGTTGGCTTGGGACGAAGAAGCTCTCGGGACGGACTGGAGGGGGGGCTGGGGATCGGCTTGGAGCGGATTTCGGTCTTCGTCGTCGTTGTCCCAGTCGTCGTTTACGTCGCCGTCGACGACGGCCTTGCCCCCCCATCCAGAACGGTCGGACCGAGGCATAAGATCGAGGTCGGTTCGGGGAGGGTATATGATTTTTCTTCGTGCTGGTTGGAAATGTGTGTGCATCCTGGGGGAGGGTACCCTCGAGTGACCCTACGGTGTGGGGTGAGGGTGCCCTCGAGTGATCGTATGGTTTGGGGTGTTCTGGCCGGCGCGGGGCCTCATGTTCTTGAAGGTTGTTCTTCTGTCCTGGGCCTGGCTGTACTACCGTCGGGCGGGGCCAGGACGAGGATGTATCCGCTCTGGAACGCGCAGAGAAGGCCGCGGCGCCCGAGACATCCTCCAGGGCCGCCGGATCTCAGAGACTGTTCGGTTCATCCTCACCCAGTGTTCTCCTCGCCTGGGCCTCGTCTTGAACAGTCGGGTCGCTGAATAAGGAACCCTTTTCGTTTGGAAGGGGCTCAGTGTCCCTTCGTTGTTTTGCACCTGTGCTTAGATCCCCTCAGGTCTTCTACGAGAAATCGAATTGCAACTTATGGAAAAACGAGGCCTTGTTCCTTATGTAGGGTTCCTTCTGACAGCGCTTCGATCGTACCGCCGCCCCCCTTCTCCCGCTCCAGGTGGTGTCCCGCGCTAGCTACCCTGACGCCGTTCCTAAATTGCACGTGGTGGCGCAGCCATGCTGCGGTGATCTGGTTCGCTTTAGAATCATAACGTCGTCGTTGTTTACGGCGAAAAGAGAAACGCTCCAGGCTCTTCTTCTCCCTGCCCGCCCCATCTGTCGGCGC
This sequence comes from Prorocentrum cordatum, assembly GCA_963575745.1. NCBI lineage: Eukaryota > Dinophyceae > Prorocentrales > Prorocentraceae > Prorocentrum > Prorocentrum cordatum. The sequence goes on along the minus strand of CAUYUJ010017727.1, from coordinate 371,208 downwards.
AGTGCAGCAGGGGCTGCCTCTGGGGGTTGTCTCTGCGCAGCCCCAGGCCTTCCGGCTCTCCTCCTCCTTCTCTGCGGCGCTGTATCGAACCATTGGCCTGCACGGCGGCGTTCAAAGCGCCCTAGACGTGATGCTGACTTCCCGTGGCTTGCTGTCTTGCTCTAAGCCCCCTCGAGTGGGTGCGGATTGCTTGGGGATGAGCGTGTTTGCGTAGAGAGAAAAAAAGAGAGCCCACCCCAGGCCTTGCCGACGTCATGATGGTTCCATGGCGCGGGCCCCTTCGCGAGGTCCTCCCAGCGTCGATCTTTCCTCGTGCGCCCGTGGAGCTTTGCTCCCATCCCCCTCGCCTCCCTGCCCCCCCTCTTCGCCCTCTTCGCTCCTCCCTCCCCCACGCTGCCCCCCCCCCCACACTCCCTCCGCCCTCTCCCTGGGAACGGCTTGTCATCAACAGCCGCTACTTGACGGTTCCGGGGCTCGGCGAGGGCCCCCCAGGGCTCAGGATGGCCAGAGCATCCCCCGTCGTGATTTTTGCCAATGGCTCGACGGGGGTCTTGGACGTCTGCTTCCGCCTCCCTCCCCCAGTCCCCCCCCCCCCCTTCAATGGCGCAGTTTGGCCGTAATCAGGTCGACGCGACGGCGTTTGGGCGCATTGGTCTGCCATCCCTGGCAATGGTTTGTTTCAGCGCAGGGCGTTACACCATGACAGATTGATCTGGTTCTGGCCGCATTCTGCCCGCTTTTAACGAGGCCCTGGCCATAGAAGTAGCCGAGACAAGTGGTGCGTTGACCATCGGCTGTCCGTGTCTCTTTCCCTTCTCCCTTGTCCCCCCCTCCAAGCGATCTGACGTGGAAGAACCCTTCTCGCGGCGGTGGCCGGCTCAGGTTCGCGGGCACCGCGAATGCCGTGGCGGTGCGCTGGCTCCTGGAGAGGGGCGCCTGCCTGGACGCCTGCGACGCGAGCGGCGCCGGGGGGCGAAAAATGGACGCGTGCCGGCGCGCTGCAAGGCTAAGGATGAGGGCGCGTAGGAGGCGGAGGAGGAGGAGGAGGAGGAGGAGGAGGAGGAGGAGGAGGAGGGGGAGGAGGAGGAGGAGGAGGAGGAGGAGGAGGAGGGAGGGAACGAGGAGGAAAGGGAGGAGGAAAGGAGAGAGAGGAGGAGGAGGAGGAGGAGGAAGGAGGAGGAGGAGAGGAGGAGGAGGAGGAGGAGGCAGGGAAGAGGAGGGGAAGGGGGAGGGAGGGAGGAGGGAGGGAGGGAGGGAAGGAGGGAGGGAGGGAGGGAGGGAGGGAGGAGGAGGAGGAGGAGGAGCAAGGCCGTGGGCTCGAGTGGGCTTGGGGAAACCCGCAGGAGTTCTGGCCTCAGGTGTGGCGGGATCCATCAATCCGTCCACGCGTTTTGTTTTTCTCATCCGACCCGCGTCGGTGGCAACACTTCGCCACCACGCCACATTTCTCTTTCCAGTCAGGAAGCTTCGCCCGCCCGAGGAGTCCTGGTACCGCAGGGCACGCAGGCAACGGGCGAACGCCCGCGTGCTACTGCGACTGGGAGCTGCCGCCTCGCTCCTCCAGCAGCACCGCAGCGCGCAGCAGTCCCAGCGCCAAGTGCCAACATGGACGTGTGTGTGTGTGTGTGTGTGCGGCGTGCGCAACGGCGGAGGGCACGCGTACTGCCGTGGCTGCTCTGGTCATTGGCGCAGCTGCTGCAAGCCCCGCAGCCGCTCGGCGACCCCGCAAGCCTCGCGGGCAGCGCGGACGGTCGGCCAGCCTGGCCAGGGGCGCGGCACCGCCGTGACGCAAACCAGTGGAGGAGCGCGCGGACTCGCCGCCGTACATCCGCATGGCCACCCCGAGCGAGGCCCTCTCACACCCAGCATACCAGCCACCAGCCCTTGAAACCCAAGCCGTCGCAGGAGGAGCTGCAGGAACACCTGGAGAAGACCAGGCTCAGGCTCCAGTTCCTCTGGGCGCAGCACCGCAAGCAGTGGGCTGGGAAAGAGGACGCCAGAGAGACGGGCCAGGAGATCGCAGTCCACAGGCGCATGCTCATTGGTCCACGGTCCCGGACGCCGCCGCCGACGACGACAAAGACAAAGACAAAGACAATTGCGACAAAGACGACGACGAACACGCCGACGACGACAGACGACTTCAAAGACGACGACGACAAACACGACAAAGACGACGACGACGACGATGACGCCTACGCCGACGCCGACGCCGACGCCGACGCCGACGCCACGACGACGACGACGACGACGACGACGACGACGACGACGACGACGACGACGACGACGACGACGACGACGACGACGACGACGACGACGACGACGACGACGACGACGGCGGCGGCGGCGGCGGCGGCGGCGGCGGCGGCGGCGGCGGCGGCGGCGGCGGCGGCGGCGGCGGCGGCGGCGCGGCACCACGCAGCACCACGCTGTTGCACCACGCTTCTGCAGCGTGCACGTACATCCGCATCCGCGCATCCGCATCCGCAAGCACCACCTCCGCAGGCACCACGTGGCTGCACGCACACCACCGCAGGCACCACTTCCGCAGGCTCCGCAGGCACCACCTCCGCAGGCACATCCGCGCGTTGGGGCACCCAAATCCGCAGGCACCACGCTGCTGCACGCGGCTTGCCGCAGCGGCAGCAGCATCCTGGTGCAGGACTCTCGGGGCTCGCCGGCGCCTCGCCTCGCCCTCGTGCCTCGTCTTCTTCCTCGTGCCTCCCTCCCGTCGTCCTCATCCTCGTTCTTCTCGTCCTCGTGCCTCTTCGCCCTCGCCCTCGCTGCGCCTCCTGGCTTCCCTCTCCCCCCCCCTGAGTGTCCTCGTTCCTGCTCGCTCTCATCATCATGCCTCCTGGTCCTTGTCCTCGTGCCTGCTCCTCCTCCTCCTCCTCGTTGCTTGTGTCTTCTTGTCCCAGTCCTCGTCCTTCTCGTCCTCGCGCCTCCTCGCCCTCGCTCTGCCTCCTGGTCTTCCCCCAAACAGCTTCCTCGTGCCCGCTCGCCCTCGTCCTCATGCATCCTGGTCGTCGTCCTCGTGCCTTTTTCCCGGAAAGGGCGTGGGCCCAGGGTTCTCTTTTAGTTGGTAAACCTAATCCCCCGGTGCCAACTTGAGGGAGGCCGGCGAATTTTTTCCCTGATAAATAACGAGGTCGAAGGAGGCCGGCGAATTAAAATTTGAGGATGTCTCGAGCGAAACGCTTGTTTTTGAAATCCCGATCGATAAATCACAGGGTGCGGGCCACTTTTTCGTGTGTTGAGGATGTCTCGAGCGAAACGCTTGCTCCGCAGAGTTTGCCGAGGATGTCTCGAGCGAAACGCTTGTTTTGCAGAGCCGACCGCGACGCGGAAAAGCGCCCCGCGCGAAGGAATTTCGATGATGTCTCGACTAATTCGTTTGTTTTTGTACGATTTCCTGGAATTTTTGGCAGGATGTCTCGAGCGAAATGCACGACCCCACCCTAGCACGACCATACCCCAGCACGACCACACCCCAGCACGACCAGACCCCAGCACGACCCCACCCCAGCACGACCCCACCCCATCACGACCAAACCCCAGCACGACCACACCCCAGCACGACTCCCGACCCCAGCACGACCCCTACCCCAGCAAGACCATCACCCCAGCGCACGACCACACCCCAGCACGATCCCGCACTCACCACAGGCAGCTGCACAACACACCTCGCACGACATAGCCCCAGCACGACCAACGCCCCATCACGACCACTCCCCAGCACGACCTGGCCTAACACGACCACCCCCGCCGCACGACCACGCCCCCAAGTCCGACACGCTACCCCCCGCACGTCACACCACCAGCACGACCCCAGAAGGGTCCCCAGCACGACCACACCCCAGCACGACCACACCCCAGCACCAGCACGACCACACCCAGCACGACCCGATCGATAAATCACAGGGTGCGGACCACCCCAGCACGACCACACCCCAGCACGACCCCACCCCAGCACGACCCCACCCTAGCACGACCACGCCCCAGCACGACCACACCCCAGCACGACCACACCCCAGCACGACCCCACCCCAGCACGATCACACCCCAGCACGACCCCACCCCAGCAAGACCACACCCCAGCACGACCGCACCCCAGCACGACCTTACCACAGCACGACCACACCCCAGCACGACCACGCCCCAGCACGACCACGCCCCAGCACGACCACTCCCCAGCACGACCAAGCCCCAGCACGACCACGCCCCAGCACGACCACCCCCCGAGCACGACCAGACCCCCAGCAGACTACCACTCCGGTGGGGGACGCACCCACCCACCAGCACTACCACACCCAGCACGACCACGTGCCCCAGGAGCACGACCACACGCCTTGGTTGAGTGGTTGCCTGCGTCTGCGAATGTTTCGTGGGGTGTCCGTCTCGTGGAATGTTTTCGCGGGGTGTCTTCGTGAATGTTTCGTGAGGTGTCTCGCGGAATGTTTCGTGAGGTGTCTCGTGGGATGTTTTGTGAGGTGTCTCGTGGGATGTTTCGTGAGGTGTTGCCCCGTTGGGTATCGTGAAAACGTGCCCATGCTCCACATGTCTATATCCCTTTCCGGGTTCGTGGTCCATCATGTTCTCCTCCTCTCGCTCCACGTCGTGCCTCCTCCTCCCGTTCCGCACGTTTCCCTAGTTTGTGTCGCACCATTCCTCCTCCTCCTCCTCCTCCTCCTCCTCCTCCTCTTCCCTCTATCCTCCCTCCCCCCCCCCTCCCTCCTCCTCCTCCTCCTCCTCCTCCTACCCTACCTCACTACCTCCTCCTCCCCTCCTCCGCCTCCTCCTCCTCCTGCCTCCCCCCTCCTCCTCCCCCTCCTCCTCCCTCCTCCTCCCCCTTCTCCTCCTCCTCTCTCCTTCTCCTCCTCCTCCTCCTCTCCTTTCTCCTCCTCCTCCTCCCCTCCTCCTCCTCCTCCTCCTCCTCCTCCTCCTCCTCCTCCCCTCCCCCCTTCTCCTCTTCTCCTTCTCCTCCTTCTCCTCCTCCTCCTCCTCTCCTCCTCCTCCTCCTCCTCCTCCTCCTCCTCCTCCTCCTCCTCTGGCGGCGAAGGTGGCCGCGAGCGGTGCGGGCCCCGAGAGGGCGAAGCGCGAAGTCGCCTTCGCGAAGCTTTGGAGAAAAAGCATCCCTTTGCAGGGCGACTGGAAAGTCGCCCCGCCTCGTCCTGAATCGGTTCGACGCGGAGCCGACGGAAGAAGGAGGGGAGGCCCAGCTCGATGTGGAGGCGGAGCCGCTCGCGCTGAGGGAGCGGCGCCAGCCCGCTGAGGCCATCGGCAGCTTCGCCCGGCTGACCAACCGGTTCGGCCTCGTGGTGCCGGGTGGCGTCCTGGCCGCCCCGCATGCGGTGCCCGCGGGGCCCGCGGTGGGACTGCTTCGCAAGGCGCTCGCCGCCGGTGCTGATGCGCCCGCGGCCGCAGCGGCGGGGGCGCGGAGGACTGCTGCGCGCGAGGGCGGCTTCCGCATTGGAGACGAGGTCCCCCGCCATGTCCCCGCAGGAGCGCCGGTGCAGGATCGTCACCTCCGCCTCGGTATCGAGCTGCGCTTCGCTCTTCGTGGAGCTGGCCCCGGCCTCCTGGCGGGCGGGATTTTGCCCTTCGGAAGTTGGCGGGTTCCGATGCCAGGATCCTACCCATCGAGCGGGGCGCCCAGGGCCGACGCGGCCTCGTTTTGAAACAGGATGGTCGAGATGACCCGACTGGAGGATTTCGGAGTTGATTGGACGCTGCCAGGGCCGAGGACTGCCCGCCGGCGCCGTCGCCACCCGCGGCGGGAGGGGCTCGGCATCGAGGGCCACCGCGGGCCCTCCCTCCAGATCTGCAAGCTTGTTTCGAGTGGCTGGGGAGCGCAGGAACATGTCAAGCCCTGCCCACAGCTCACGGGCGCCCTGTGCCAGGACCAGCTGGGACCAGCCCCATCAGCGTGGAGATGAAGGTCTGGATGTTGCAGGCGCTAGAGTTCGCCCGTGGTGGCAAGGCCAACGACGCCGAGAGCAGGGGTGTCGGAGGCAGGATGAGCCTCGAAGAGCACGCGGCTTCCGCGGGCATCTCGCGCGAGCTGCCGTCGGTGATGGTCGCTCCCGAGGCTATCGGCTCTGTCTGGGCTAGCGATGAGAATGAGGGTGAGCAACTCAAGAGCGTGCGCCTGACCCGCGAGGAACGGGGACCCAGGCGCAAGAATGGCTAAGCGGTGGATCCACGCTGCTGTCGGACGGGGGCGACGGCGTGGGAAGCGAACCCCCTTCCGACCTGAGCGCGGCCACGGGCCTGCTCGCGCTCGGGATGTCCGCGACGCGGGTCGGAGTCGCGCGCGCGCGATGTCTTTCCTCTTCCGCATCCTGGAGCGCGGGGTGTCCTCGACGGGGGCGCGGGCCGGGGCTTGTCCCGCGGTTCGCGGCGGCGGCCGGGGAAGCGACCCGGCGCGCGCTCCGCCGTCTGCCGCGCCGTGGGCCCCCTGGAGCGGCCTCGCGATTCGTGCGTTCGCTGCCGTCGTGGCCGAGGTGCATCCTGCGCGGTGCCCTCGCGCGCCCAGAGGAAGTGCTCGGACCGCGTCGAGGCCTCGGCGCAGGAGCGCGGTCCTCCACCTGCCTCACCTTCCCCCGCGGCGGCGCTTTCGCAGCTTCGCGTGGCCGGGGGCGCCTGCGCCGTCGAGCAGTGGCCCCTCGGAAGCTGCGACCCCGCGCTCCTTTCTTTGCCCGTCGAATTATTTGTTTAGCAGAGCGCGCTCATTTCGAGCGAAGCGGCTGCCCAGCTTCGCCAGAGTTCAGCGCCCGCGCCTTGCTTCATTGGTCCTGACCATGCCCTTGTCCAGGGTCGGCCTGGGTGAAAAGGGCCGCCCGCTCGATTGGGCGCTTGCCGCTGCGCCCGATCAGCCTGCCGCGTGCGCGCTGGTTCAGCATCTGCGCGCCAGGGCGCAACGACGCGCTGAATGGCTGGTTGTATGCTTGCAGACATGCCCTGGTTTGCGTTATGGACGTCTGGGGGCATCGGGGATGTCAGCGGGGTTTAGAACAGCATTGGAGTGGTGGTGCCTGTCCCGTTTGGGGACAGGCACCGCCGTTCCGTTGCGTTTGGGCCTGCCCGCAGGAGCGCCGCTGCAATCTCGCGCCCCCTCGGGGGCCGCTGCGGCCGCATTCGGGTGAGCTCTCGGGGGCCGCGCGTGCGCCCGAGAGCGATTGCAGCCAAGCGCCACCTCGACGAGGCACGGGATCGCACCGGGGGCGCCATCAACGCGCGTTGGCGACGGCACCCCCCGACGCGTGCCCGGGCCTAGTTGGTGCGACGCCAGGCGGGTAGACCAGGGGGCGCCCTTGGCGACCGCGCCCTGCGTTCGGGGCCCCAGGCGTTTGGGGCGAGCGCGGGATTGCATCAGCGCCCGCCCTGGACGCCCAGGATGCATTTTGCGCGTCGAGACCAAGCGCTCGATTGCGCGCCTTCGTGGGCGCACCTCCGAACGAGCTACTCTAGCCCGAGATCGACGAATGCGCGGTCGGCCACTCTGCCGATTGGAACGCGCACATTCGAACTCACGCGCCTTCGGCGCCAGCGGATGCCCGGAGAAGGCAGCGCCCTGCAATGTTCCATGGGCCTTCGCATCTGCGCATGTGCAACCGCCGTCAGCAGCGGCGCGTCGGCCACCCCGCCCCGCGCCGCCCCGCCTGGGCAAGGGCGCGGGCGTCTGTCGCGCCCGGGATTGCTCCGACCCCAAGTTGCGCGCCCAGAAGTGCTGGTCCGGTTTTGTCCAGCTAGTGCGAGGGCATCACCGACATGAGTATTCTTTCTACGATAGTACCCGAGCAGACATTTTCTTCGTCGAGAAGAAGGGTGGCCGCCACCGCATGGTGGCGGACTGTCGTCGATCGAATGAAGTTTTGAAGGGGCCTGGCGGGGCGTGGCACGCGACGGGCGACTCCTTCGGCCCCGTCGAGATGCTCGGCTATGCCGGCGCCCTCGCCATCGAGGGCGCCGACCTGCAGGGCGCCTCCCGCCACCTGGATTTGCCAGAGGCTCTCCGCTACGCCTTCACCCTTCGGCCCGTTCGCGCCGGAACGGTGGGGTCACCTTGGCGGGCAGCCAGTGCGCGAAGGCGTCCGCGCTGCTGCGCCCGGGGCTGCGCGTCGTTCCCATGGGCTGGCCCTGGGCGATGCGGCGGTGCAAGGCGCTGATGGAGCGGGTCGTCGAGGCGAGCGGGGGCGACGACGCCTCCCGTTTGCGCGACGGCCGTCTTGCCCCTTCACTCGAGACGGCCCGCCACCTCCAGCGCGTGGACAATTGCGTCAGCATCGGCTACGGCGAAGAGTAGGTAAGGACCAACGTAGTTAGGGTCATACAGAAGCTCGAGCGAAGGGGCCTCGTCGTGGCCCGCGAGGTCCACATTGGCGACGCGGAGGGCGAGTGCTCCGCGCTGGGTTGGCCCATCACCTCCGCGGGCCGCTCCTCGGCACCTGCGGCGAGGCTATGGCGCGCGAGGCTGGCGGCGCGCGCCGATGTTGCCAGGGGGCGCTTCTCGGGGCGCGACCCCAAGAGGGCCCTCGGCCGCGTGATCTTCGTCGCGACGGCTCGGCGCAAGGGCCTCGGCATCTTCGAGCCCTTCTTCCGCCTCGCCCAGGAGCGCCGCCACCGTGGGGTGCCGCTGCGGAGCCAGGCTTGGCAAGGACTGCTGGCCTGGGATGACGTTGCTCCTCTGTTGTGGCGTGACCTCCGCGCGCCGTGGCCCGCGTCCGTCGGTCGCGCGGGCGCCCCCCCCGGGGGTTGGGCGTTTGCGAAGCCCAGTGGGAAGTGGGTGCGGTGCGGGAGGTGGGTCGCCATTGCGAGAGGTGGCGCCATGGCTGGTCCGAGCGTTTGCCTCCGCGGCGCCGGGTGCGAACTGCCGAGCTTGCTGCTGAGGGGGCCGTCGGCGCGGCCGAGGGCCTGGGGGCCCGGCTCGGCGCCGAGCTCGCACGCGGTGGCGCCGCGCAGCCGCTCGGCCCGCCAGTCGAGCGCGACCTGGGCAGCTTCCCTGAAGCATCTCGATCGTTGCTTGAGAAGAACGAGTGGCGTGTCACTGGGGGAACGCAGTGAGGCCGCCTCGAAGGCATGCCTATCCTCGAGACCCGAGCTGTTCTCCATCGCGTCCGTCGTGCTCCTGCGAGCGGTTTCCAAGCGCTGCGAGCGTCTTCAGGTCTTCGGCAATTCGTCATCGTCGGTATCCGCAACGGCAAGGATGTGGGCCCATAGCCGCCCTATGCTCAGCGCCATGCGCAAGATCTGTGCCCTGTCAGCGGCGCCTGGGAGTTTCTTCCGTATTCGCTGTATCCCTTCGGAGCACAGCGTTGCAGATGGCCCCGTCGAGAGGCCGAGGTAGCCCGAACGAGCCCTCTAGCGTGGTCCTCAAGGAGCCGCCCAGGCAGTTCGAGCAGCACCCTACCCCGTCGAGTGCACCTCACTATGTGGAGTCCAAGCAGCCAGCGTAAAAACCAGAGCCCCACGAGCCCCAGCGGCAGTCCTCGCTACCTGCGAGCACCCTTAGCTCGAGGGCGCTGCGACTCTTTCCATGCGTTGCGAGTTCCACGCGTGAGTCTCCTCCCGCCGTTGACCGCGGGCGGCCGCTGCGGTCCGACAGCTGGCGGTCTGCTGTAGGGCCATGGGGTGAAGTTGCAGCGCTGGATGGCGGGGGGGGCCTGCGCGCATCGGCCCGCTGGCGTGGGGCGGTCAACCCGTGACCGGCTCCGCCCCCTGTCCTTCGTCCGCCGGGGCCGGCGGCAGTGGCGCCCAAGTCCGACTTGGCTCTTGTCCGGCGGGCGGGGCTGATCGATGCGCCGGGCGGCGCGTTCGTCTTGGGCGCCGCGTCGGTCCGGGCGCCAACTGGCAGCCAGTCTTGCATCCGGATGATGGAGGGCTTCGTCCACTGGGCGAAGCTTCGCGGCAGGGCCAAATTCAAGGCCCCCGCGATGGACATGGCTGTCCGCGACTACCCACGCGTCGTGTCCGAGCACTGCTGGCACAAGACGCACGCCAACCACCTGATCGCGAAGCTGGCCTGGCGCGACCCTCGCTACACAAACGAGCCGAGGTCGCTCGACCTGCCGCTGGCGGAGCCGGCGTCGAAGGGATGGCACATCCTCGCGCCCCTACGGAGCGGCAGGGCGCAGGCCGTCGACTTCGTCGCGACGATCATCCACTACCTCGCGTGCCACGGCAGGGGGCAGGCCGCGCTGCGCGCGATGGCGGAGGCCCGCCGTCGCGAGGTCGCCGCGCTGAGCGCCCCCCTCTTCTCCGTCGCTCAGGCGGAGCTGGCACGCGGCTGGCGGCAGGCCGCGCGCGCCGGGGCTCGACCAGCTCGGCGCCTGCCGCGGGAGCCAGCTGCGATGTGCGGGCCAGGGCGGGTGGCTGACCGAGCAGTTGCACGCGCTGTCCGCCGCGCAGCGCCGGCATGCCGTCGCCTGCTGCCGGGGGCTGGTCGCGTCCATGCTCGGCCCGGCCTGCCCTCGCCATTGGCCCCAGTCTGCCCGATCCGCCTACGATGCTGGATCTTTTCTCGGGCGAGGGCGGGCTGGGCCGGGCGTTCTCAGGAGGGAAACAACACACAGACACCATTTATCGTCGATTCCCCCGGAAAATATGGGAAAAAATATGGGAATTGGGGGGGGGAGACAGAAACCCAAAAATGATGGGAAACTATAGCGAATCTTTTTATTTGTGTGTACTTGTGTGTGTGTGTGTGTCCCAGGGCCCCTTCGACTTCCTCGGCCTCCCTCGTTTCAAATCTCACCGACAGGCTCTTGTTGAAGTGCCGGATTCGCTGAACAGTGTTGTTGCCACATTCGCCTGTATCTCCATCGCGATGCGCATGCAACGGTTGGTTGGAAGCCCCGAGGTCTTGAGGCTCTGGCTTCTCCTTAGGTTCCAAGCTCTGCTTAGACGCGAATCAGACATGTTCCCGGAAAGGGCGTGGGCCCAGGGTTCTCTTTTAGTAGGTTTACCCCCGGGTCTGACGGGAAGAGGGCCGGCGGATTTCTTTTGCGATAAATAACGAATGGGAAGAGGGCCGGCGAATTAAAATTTCAGGATGTCCCTAGCGAAACGCTTAGTTTCCAGAATTGTTTGAGGATGTCTCGAGCAAAACGCTTGTTTTGTGTTATAGCTTGTCTTCTCCTGGGGACCTGAATTCAGAGGATCTCTCAAGTGAAATGCTTGTTTTCACGTGCCCAGGTCTTGAGGATGTCTCGAGCGAGACGCTTGGTTTCACGCCTCCAGGTTGTCCAGACAGATGTCTAGCATGAGGATTTGTTGAGGATGTCTCGTACCAGAGGCTTGTTTTCACGTGTCCAGGTCGCCCAGGCGGATGTCTAGCATGAGGATGTGTCGAGAAGTCTCGATCGAGACGCTTGTTTGCACGTGTCCAGGTTGCCCAGGCGGATGTCTAGCATGAGGATGTGCTGAGAACGTCTTGAGCGAAACGCGTGTTTTCACGTGTCCAGGTCGCCCAGGCACAGCACAGCCCTCGGCACGGTACATCAATATCGATACCCCTAGCATTGCAGTCTGGCATGTTGCCTGGCACGTTCCGCGGAGCGTCCCGTGGCGAGTCCCCCTGGCACGTCGCGCGGTGCACGTCCATTGGCACGTTCCGTAGCGCGTCCCCTCGGCACGTCCCGCGGTGCGTCCCCGTGGCACGTCCCCTGGCACGTCGCCTGGCGCGTTCCTTGGGACGTTCCGCGGCGCGTCCTCCTGGCATGTCCCCCTGTCCATTAGCTCTACAGCACAATCGCTATACAGCACAATCGCTATACAGCACAATCGCTATACAGCACAATCGCGGCATGGCACATCGCAGTTCAGCACAGCGCAGCACAGCACAGGCCTCGGCACGGTACATCAAGATCGATACACTCAGCATTGCAACCTGGCACGTTCCGTGGCGCGTCCTGTGGCGAGTCCCCCTGGCACGTCGCGCGGCGCGTCTCCTGACACGTCCATTGGCACGTCCATTGGCACTTTCCGTAGCGCGTCCCCTCGGCACGTCCCGCGGTGCGTCTTCGTGGCACGTCCCTTGACACGTCTGGGGTAGCTACTATGTGCTGAGGCAGCTCGAGCTTAAGATCCAGATCAGTTCGGTCAGGACTCGGGTGCAAAGGATGACTCGATCCACAACGCTATAAAGCACATTCGCGGCATGGCACATCGCAGTTCAGCACCAGCACGGCGCAGCACAGCACAGGCCTCGGCACGGTACATCAAGATCGATACATTCAGCATTGCATTTGCCGGTCGCCCAATCAGGTGTCTTTGAAACGCTGCCATGCCTTACATTTCTATATTCCTTTCTGGGTTCGTGGGTCGATCATGTTTTTGATCACCTCTTTGTGCCAATGCCCTTTGGAGAAAGGAGACTGGCCTCATGATGTCCGATCTGGAGCCGGGTGCTCGCATCACTAAACCAGGTCCCACTAAACCCAGTTCTGCCAACGCCCGATCTTCCTCGTCCCCCTCCCCCTCCTCTTCCTCCTCCTCGTCCTCGTCCTCATCATCCTCCTCCTGCGCGCCAGATGCCGCGACGGCTGGGAGGGCCTCGACGTGCCAGCGGCCATGGCGGAGTTGCAGGCGCGCGGCGACAGCGACGTGCTGCGGGCGCGGGCGGGCAGGCTGCTCTTGGCTTACGATGCTCCAACCTACTTTCGCTTTGATCACCAGGAAGAATTTGGAGCGCCCCCAAAAGTACCGAAACTCAAGGGTTTTCAGGTGTCGGGCCTTGGGAGACGCTCGCCCGACACTGTTTCGACATTGTTTCGACACTCTTTTGACCCTTTTCCGGGTGCTCGAAGTTGTTTCTGGGATGCGGTCCGTAAGTAGGACGGGAACAACATAACTCTCGGCCGATCCGCCATACCGCTGGAGGCCCAGCCGCGGAGGAGTAAGTCCTGCAAGGCGTTCGCTGGCTGGTCGGCAGCGGCGACCCGTTCCTCGGCGGCGAGGCGTTCGTGGGCGGCTCCGCCTTCGACGCAGAGGCAGCCGACCGGACCGTGGCAGCGCGCGCGGTCATCGCCCTGCCGTTGGGGCCCGACCGACTGGGCCGACCTGGGCCCCGCTCGGCCTGCCAGGTGCTGGCAGCTGGGCTGCAGGGCCTGATCCAGGACGTGGACGGGGGTGAGCTGCTGGCTATCTTGCTGGCGGTGCGCCACTCGACGCCGCCTCTGGTCGTTCACTGCGACTCGGCGCCTGCGTCGTCGAGGGGCTCTGCGAGCGCGGGCCGGCGGCGACCTGCGGCGCGTCCAGCGGCTGGGTGCATATCTGGAGGAGGGCCTGGGCCGCCATCGCCATCGCCGATTTCGGCGGCTTGGGGCCCGAAGGGCAGGCCGTCCTCAAGGTCGCCGCGCACGCGACGGCGCGGGACATCGAGGGCGGGCGGGCGTCTCGGCGCGGGCGGTGTGGCAACCTAGAAGCCGACCGCTGCGCCAAGGGTCACGTGGAGGAGTTGCGCGCTCCGCCAGCCTTGCGGGCGCGCTGGGATTGGCACTGACTGGCCCTCGACGGCGGCGGCCCGCAGCCGACTCGACGTGAGGAAGGTGCCGCCCAAGTTAGTCCTGTCGGTGACGCAGCGCTGCGTCTCGCAGCGAGCTGGGCGAGTGGATTGCTTGCGATGTTGCGTATCTAGCTCCCTCGACAATGCGGCTGCGTTCTGGAGCTCCCTGTGCAAAGTGCGGCCAGGGGGCTCGGAGGGCGGCAGCTCGGCCCCGCGTCCGCCGCCGCGGCATTGGCTCTGTCGGCCGCGGCGGCAGCAGCCGTGGACGACCTCGAGCGGGTTCCGGCGTGCTCGGAGGCGGCGAGGCTGCCGCTGACGATCGGCAGCCGAGCAGTGTCCGAGCAACAACAACAACAACAACAACAACAACAACAACAACAACAACAACAACAACAATTACTAGCACGTGGGGACACACCGTTCTCACCAGTGCCAGGGTTTTCATAGGAGGCGGGCAATACCCCCACTTTGTGGGGGGGCCGGTTCAAGCTCTACCAAATTTCCAAACGACTCTTCGCCACCACCCACACCCAGCTTCCCGCCCTATGACGTTCGGACACTTCACTTCGTGGCATGCGGACGACCGTGGCTACTATTCAGGGCCCCGCGGCCGACGACGACGGCGTGCGCGCGCGAAGAAAAAACGAATGTGTCCCGCATGGTATTATTTGACAGGGATGATGGCCCTGGCAGGTGCGCAACCGTTGTTGCAGAAGTTCGAAAAAGTTGCTCGCAAAAGCCCGTTTGACAGAAATGTTTAAAAAGTGTTGGGTTTCCTACGAATCCGCAAGAGCGCGCGGGATGAAATTTTGACATTTTTTTGAAAAACCATTGGTTTTTTGATGTTTTTATGTTAAAATCGCTACGAAAACTAAGGTTTTGGAAGGATTTCGTCTTGCGCGCGCGAATGTCCACTTTACCTTATTTTTTGCAAGGGATTCTTGAAGTTTGGTTATGTTAGAACAAGAAATGTCCACTTTAGCTTATTTTTTGCAAGGGAAAACCGATCGTAACAACACAACCGGATCCGGACCAACCCGTTTTGCCTGAGACTTCCTCACGAAAATGATGAAAATGAGGCTGCGGCCTAGGCGCGGCGGGGGGGTCGTGCACCAGGGGTCCCAACAATAATTATTCTTTAGAAGTAATAATGTTCAACAACAGCAACAGCAACAGCAACAGCAACAGCTACAGCAACAGCAACAGCAACAGCAACAGCAACAACAAGGGGGTCACCGTAGCCTGCGGCCAAGCCTGGGCGCTGCCAACTGTGCCCCTCGCCCGCGGTGCCATGTCCAAGGAGCCCCCCGCGGCCTCCAGAGCACTCCTCGCGAGGCCCAGAGGGCCGAGGGCCCCGGGGGCTCCAACCTTCCGCTGCAGGACAGGGGCCAGAAACGATCACGAACGTGATCAGGTGGTCCTCGTTCGCCCTGCGCTCCTCGCGGTCGCGCCCCTCGAGCCACGGCGAGGCCTGCCGCGCGGGCCGGGACGCAAGCCACTGCCTCCAACCGCGCTCGTCGCCCGAGCGGGTCCCTTCCGACAGCCGCTGCGAAAGCGTCTCGTGTGTCTGACCCTCCAGCCCGCCCGGCTCCGGGTGGTCGGCCACGGCGAGGTCGTCTCAGGCAGCCCTCTGCGCGTCCTGACTTGACCAGCTCAGCGGCCGGTGTCTACCTCGTTTGTCGCCCCAAGCCCTGCTTAGCCTTGCCCGCCGGGCTTGCTCGCTGATGCAATCGGGTTGGAGTTGCACGTCGGGAACCTCTGGACCTGAATACTTTTCGAGTGCGCCTTGGGAACTTGAGTGGTGGATGAGCGGTTCTCTGCGGCGGCTTAGTGAAGAAGGTCTATGAGTGTGTCTGTTGGACCTGTTGCTCTTGCCAATGGCTTCCGGCGCAGTTCGACAGGTCGGTCCTTCGCGCTGCCAGCCTAGCTGAGCCGGTGGCTGCTCACAGCGGTGTGGCTGTTTCTGTTCTTAGCGACGTGATAAGTTCCTATCGTCCAGGTCTCTGTCTGTTCCAACTTGAAGATCGAGTGTTTACTGATCATTCGCGCTGCCCTTCGGCACGGCTTCAGTGGCAAGACGATGCGTACTCTTGGGGTTGCAGACTGCAGCGCACAGTCCGTCTCGATGTGTCATGTGTCGCGAGCGTTCGCTTGTCGTTTGGCTCAGGGGGCCCCTGCCTGGCCACGGTTCCAAACTGACCTGCCGCAGATTCGTGACCATACCCTGAGCTTCTCCCTGGTCGGCAATCCCTCGGATTGTTTGTGAGTTTGTTTCTGTCCTGTCCTGCATGGGGGCGGTTTTTCAAGGGACGCCCCCCCCCTCGACGCGCAGAGTTGCCCTGACGACCAAGCGTCCGTGACGCAGCCCAGCTCATGTGTGTGGTCTGAGAGAGGCGGAGCAGTCTGGCGCGATGGCTGGTGCAACCCCCAGCAGACTGCTGGATTGGCTTCTTTTCTTTCCTCTCTCCAGAAGTTTGGCTTTCCAGGTTCCAGGCGGTTCCGATGCTTTCAGTTGTTGCCGTGCCGAGGGCCCTGTGCCGAGGGGTGTGGACTTCGGCCCGACTTCGCTCTCAGCATGGGTGTTTTCTGCTGCTTGTCGTGTCAGCCCCGGCGATCGGCGTGGCTACCAGCATTGCCCCCGCGTTGCTGGTCGATTCTCGATGTGGGCATGCCCCCTCCTCATTGTTCGCACCCCTTTTCACTTTCGGTTGTGGACCGCTCCGTCGGGGACGTCGGTTGAAAACATCTTTGAAGTCAGGTTGGACTTGCTGATGCAGCGCCACCTCCTAATTCGGGCTGAACATGCCCGTGTCCGTAATCGTGTGGGTGGGTCTAACCTTATTTAATCGCTTCGCTCATTCCGCCAGCCCGTATTGTGCCATCGCAGGCGTTTGCTTGCGCGTTCGTGGCCTCTTGGAGCCTCGGTGGGGCCGTTTGGGGCCTCTTGGCGCCTCTTTTTAGGCCTCTTGGAGAACTCGGGAGGCCTCCAGGGGGCCTCCTGAGCTCTCGTGACGGTCTCTTGGGGGGCTTTCGGCGGGCTCTTGGCGGTATTTGTTGGTCCTCTTGGGGCCTGGGGCCTGACGTTGTTGGTCCTCTTGGGGCCTCACGGGAGCTTATTGGGGCGTCTTGGGGGTGTCTTGGAGAGTCTCTTGGGGCCTCTTTCGGGGTCCTGGGCGCCTTCTGGGGCGGAGGGCTCGATTTTTCAGTTCTCGGTTCCCTTCTTGAGCCCCTCTTGGGCCCGTCTTGGGGCCTCTTGGTCCGCCTTGGGCAGCACTTGGGCCGTCTGGGGGGCGCTCTTGGGCCGCTCCGGGGCCGTCTTGGGAGCCTCGTGGGCCGTCTTGGAGCAGTCTTGAAGGCCTCTTGGGCCCTCTTGGAGCGTCCGGAAGCGAAAAGGCCAGAACGCAAAAAAACATAGAAAAAACCAATGAAAATCAACGATTTTGGCAACTTGGGGCCCTCTTCGGAGGCCTCTTGGAAGGCCCTTGGAGCGTCTTGGAGGCCTCTTGGGCTGTCTTGGGGCCATCTGGGGCGTCTTCGGGCGATCTTTGGCCGTCTCGGGCCTCTCTTGGACTGTCTAGAAAGCTTCTCGGGGCCCTCTTGGACCGATCTGGGGCCCTCTTGGACTCCGAAACAGAACTCCGGCATCTCTGACCCGACCTTGCCGGGACCTTGCCGGGACCTTGCCGGGGTACTTTTCGTCCGGGGACCCCCAGGGGCCGCCCCGCGCGCGCGAACTAGAAATACTGTTAACCAGGTACCGGAGATCTTAGCACGCCCTGGCCCGTTGTGGGTGGGTCTAACCTTATTACTGTTTCGGAACGTCTCTCTAACTTCTCTGGTGTTTCGAGCTCGCTCTCGGCTGAGGGGGCAGGTGGAATGCTGAGCACAGTTGCCCTCGCGGGCGTGAGGTCCTGACCTGTTCGAGCGTTCTGTTGTGTATGAGTTTTTGTGTTTGTCCTCTTGTGCCCCCCCCTGTGTGCTCGCCCGCTGCTTCTGCTGTCGTCGCTGGTGCTGTTGCCATGCGCCCTCTCCTGCGTATCCCTCCTGCTGCTGCCCCGCTGCGTCCCTGCTGCTGCTGCTGCTGCTGCTGGCGGTGGTGGTTGGCTTGCCCGTCGCCGAGGCTTCCTGCGCATGCACTCCTCCTCCTCCTCCTCCTCCTCCTCCTCCTCCTCCTCCTCCTCCTCCTCCTCTTCCTCCTCCTTCCCGGTCTGACCGGGGGCGCGTCGGCTGGCAGATGTTCGGGTGCGCTGGCCTCGATGAGCCGACCGCCCAGTCTCTCTCTCGCCCTGCCTCTCCGCGGCTCGGCCCGCCCGCTCACCCCGTTGCACGAGGGCGTCGGCGGGCTGCTGCTGCCGCTCTTTGCCCGCTCGGAGCGGTCGCAGAGTCTGTCCCGAGCGCCGCGGGCGGAGCGCCGGCCCCCTCGTGCGCGTGCGAGTGTGCAGTGAGGCGGCCATGGGCGTGGCTGCACACGGCGGCTCGCACCTCTCTCTGCCTGCCCTCGCCCGCGCGCGAGGCCCTGGCACGTTCCGGCGCACCTCCGCCCGTGCCCGCCGCCGCCTCCCCCCCGCGGGCTCCCCGCTGGCTCCCGGGCGGCGAGTCTCTAGCGCACTGCTTGCTCGTGCCCGACCGTCCCCGCCTCCCTCCTGCTCCGCGTGGTCTGTGCCCTGGCGCCCATCCTGGAAGGGCTGAGACGGTTCGGCTCCGTTCGAGCCCGAAGCGTCACGCTGCGCCATGTCAGCGAATTGCGAGGTCCGGACATCGTCGATTGCCACCCTGTCATTGCCATCGGCTCCGTGGTACAACCGCAAAGAAATCGCAATCGTCTTCACCACAATGTGTGCCCCTTCCGAAGGACCTCGTGCGCCTCCGCGCGCTCCTGGACGTCCCCGACGCGGCGGGTTGGACCCCGCTGCACGTCGCGGCGGTGATGGGGCGCAGGGACGTTGCCGTGCTGTTGCTGCGGCGGCGCGCCAGCCCAGCCTCGAGGACACCTGCATGGAATGAGTATATGTCGTGATCGTCGTCGTCGATTGCTTTTTCCCGGAAAGGGCCTGGGTCCAGGGTTCTCTTTTAGTAGGTTTACCCTCGGTTTTTACTTGAAGGGGGCCGGCGAATTTCTGCGCGATAAATTACGAGGTCGAAGGGGGCCGGCGAATTAAAATAGTGAGGACGAAAGCTATTTTTCGCCACCCCTCACGCAGATCGTGCTCTTGGAATTTTACTGCCTTTAAGGAAACCTCGATATTTCACAGGTGAAGCCCACTTTTTCCGACATCGGCTTTAAACGATAAAAAAACGAGGTAAACGCGTTCGCTCGATAAATAACGAGGAACCGCGGCCTCCCGAACGGCGCTGGGAACGGAGTTTGGGATTCTTGAAGTTGCATAAGTTCGGAAATAGCAGCAATCCCCTGTGTTTTTTTACCCTGACCCCGCGGATCTGCGTGAGGGGTGGCACTGAATTTCAGAAATGTGGCAAATCCCATGTGTTTTCGGATCCTGACCCCGCCGACCTGCGTGAGGGGTGGCGCGGAATTCTAGAACTGTAGCAAATCCCATGTGTTTTTGGACCCTGACCTCGGGGATCTGCGTGAGGGGTGGCACCGAATTTCAGAAATGTGGCAAATCCCTTGTGTTTTTGGACCCTGACCCCGCGGATCTGCGTGAGGGGTGGCACCGAATTTCAGAAATGTTGCAAATCCCTTGTGTTTTTGGACCCTGACCCCGCGATCTGCGTGAGGGGTGGCACCGAATTTCAGAAATGTGGCAAATCCCATGTGTTTTTGGACCCTGACCCCGCCGATCTGCGTGAGGGGTGGCACCGAATTTCAGAAATGTGGCAAATCCCATGTGTTTTTGGACCCTGACCCCGCCGATCTGCGTGAGGGGTGGCACGGAATTCCAGAAATTGGTAAATCCCATGTGTGTTTGGACCCTGACCCCGCCGACCTGCGTGAGGGGCGGCACCGAATTTTGGTCATGATGGACCCACGAACCCGGAAAGGGATATAGACATGTGGAGCATGGACACGTTTTCACGATACCCAACTGGGCAACACCTCACGAAACATCCCACGAGACACTTCACGAAACATCCCACGAGACACCTCACGAAACATTCCACGAGACACCTCACGAAACATTCCACGAGACACCCCGCGAAACATTCCACGAGACACCCCACGAAACATTCCACGACGACAGGCAACCACTCAACCAAGGCGGTGTGGTCGTGCTGGGGAGTGGTCGTGCTGGGGTGTGGTCGTGCTGGGGGGTGGTCGTGCTGGGGGGTGGTCGTGCTGGGGGGTGGTCGTGCTGGGGCGTGGTCGTGCTGGGGCGTGGTCGTGCTGGGGCGTGGTCGTGCTGGGGCGTGGTCGTGCTGGGGTGTGGTCGTGCTGTGGTGAGGTCGTGCTGGGGTGTGGTCGTGCTGGGGTGTGGTCTTGCTGGGGTGGGTCGTGCTGGGGTGGGGTCCTGCTGGGGTGTGGTCGTGCTGGGGTGTGGTCGTGCTGGGGTGGGGTCGTGCTTGGGTGGGGTCGTGCTGGGGTGTGGTCGTTCTGGGGTGTGGTCGTGCTGGGGTGTGGTCGTGCTAGGGTGGGGTCGTGCTGGGGTGGGGTCGTGCTGGGGTGTGGTCGTGCTGGGGTGTGGTCGTGCTGGGGTGTGGTCGTGCTGGGGTGTGGGCGTGGTCGTGCTGGTCGTGCTGGGGTCGTGCTGGGGTGGGGTCGTGCTGGGGTGTGGTCGTGCTGGGGTGGTCCGCACCCTGTGATTTATCGATCGGGTCGTGCTGGGGTGTGGTCGTGCTGGTGCTGGGGTGTGGTCGTGCTGGGGTGTGGTCGTGCTGGGGTGTGGTCGTGCTGGGGTGTGGTCGTGCTGGGGTGTGGTCGTGCTGGGGCGTGGTCGTGCTGGGCGTGGTCGTGCTGGGGTGTGGTCATGCTGGAGGTGTGGTCGTGCTGAGGTGTCCCGCACCCTGTGATTTCTCGATCGGGATTTCAAAAACAAGCGTTTCGCTCGAGACATCCTCGAAAATAATGTCGCCGGCCTCCTTCGACCTCGATATTTATCAGGGAAAAATTTAGCCGGCCTCCTTCAAGTTGGGCACCGGGGACATGTTTACATACTAAAAGAGAACCCTGGGCCTTTGCCCTTTCCGGGAAATGTGGCAAGTCCCATGTGTTTTTGGACCCTGACCCCGCGGATCTGCGTGAGGGGTGGCACCGAATTTTAGAAATGTGACAAATCCCATGTGTTTTTGGACCCTGACCCCACGGATCTGCGTGAGGGGTGGCACAGAATTTCAGTAATGTAGCAAATCCCATGTGTTTTTGGACCCTGATCCCGCGGATCTGCGTGAGGGTGGCACCGAATTTCAGAAATGTTGCAAATCCCTTGTGTTTTTGGACCCTGACCCCGCGGATCTGCGTGAGGGGTGGCACCGAATTTCAGAAATGTGGCAAATCCCTTGTGTTTTTGGACCCTGACCCCGCCGACCTGCGTGAGGGGTGGCATCGAATTTCAGAAATGTGGCAAGTCCCATGTGTTTTCGGACCTTGACTTCGCCCAGGAGGGCACAGGAGGCTCCAGGAGAGCCCAGGAGGGCCCAGGAGAGCCCAGGAGGGCCCAGGAGGACCCAGGATGCTCTAAGAGGCACCAGGGGGCCCAAGGAGGGCCCAGGAGAAGCTCCAGGAGGCTCCAGGAGAGCCCAGGAGGGCCCAAGAGGTCCAAGGAAGACCCAGGAGGGCCCAGGAGCCCTTACGAGGGATCGTGGCCCTGGGAGCGCTGACGTAGCGTAATGGCCCTGGGAGCGCGGGTGTAGTGTAATTCATAATTTGTTGAGGATGTCTCGAGCGAAACGCTGGTTTTGCAAACTTGGGGGATGTCTCGAGCGGGGGCCTCGTGGGGGGCCAGAATTCAGAGGATGTCTCAGGCGACATGCTTGTTTTCACGTTCCGCTCGCAAGGATTCCGAGGATGTCTCGCGCGTGCCGCGTCCCGCGCGTAGGAATTCTGATGATTTTGAAAGGATGTCTCGAGCGAAGCGCTTGTCCCCAGCACGTTCCGTAGCGCGTCCCCTTGGCACGTCCCGCGGTGCGTTCCCATGGCACGTCCCTTGGCACGTCGCTTGGCGCGTCCCTTGAGACGTTCCGCGTCGCGTCCTCCTGGCATGTCCCCTGTTAGTCCTATTAGCTCTGGGGCAGCTACTATGTGTTCAGGCAGCTCGAGCTTAAGATCCAGATCAGTTCGGACAGGACTCGGATGCAAAGGAGGACTCGATCCACGAGGCTATAGAGCACAATCGCGCCATGGCACATCGCAATTCAGCACGGTGCAGCACAGCACAGACTTCGGCACGGTACATCAAGATCGATACACTCAGCATTGCAACTTGGCACGTTCCGTGGGGCGTCCCTTGGCGAGTCCCCCTGACACGTCGCGTGGCGCGTCCCCTGGCACATCCCGTGGCACATCCATTGGCACGTTCCGTAGCGCGTCCCCTTGGCACGTCCCGCGGTGCGACCCCATGGCACGTCCCCTGGCACGCCGCTTGGCGCATCCCTTGGGACGTTTCGCGGCGCGTCCTCCTGGCATGTCCCGTTGTCCATTAGCCCTGGGGCAGATCAGTTCGGACAGGACTCGGATGCAAAGGAGGACTCGATCCACGAGGCTATCGAGCACAATCGCGCCATGGCACATCGCAATTCAGCACGGCGCAGCACAGCACAGCCCTCGGCAGGGTACATTAAGATCGATACCTTCAGCATTGCATTTGCCCGTCACCCAATCAGGTGTCTTTGAAAACGCTGACATGTGTTACAGTTCTATATTCCTTTCCGGGTTCGTGGGTCGATCATGTTCCTTCGGTCGTCGTCGGCGAGGAAGAGGAGGGGGGAGGAGAGGAGGACATGGGAGGAAATGTGAGGATTGGAAAATAATGGGAGGAACAATTAGGTTGCAGGATGGGCGTTCGCCAGGCGTTCTTGTTGTGTTTTGAGAAGGTAGATCGAAACGTCGATGGCCGCCGCATGTTTTAGACAAAGTCAGGACGACTGCACCCGATGCGAACGCGCTGGTGTGATCTAGCGTACCCATCGTTGTTTTATTGTTTACCTCCAGTGCCAAAGCCGCGCGGCGCTCAGGGCTTGCTTCGCGTCCCATGCCGCTGCTACTATTCAGGTGTGCGTGCGCACGCTTGGGTGCGTCTGGGCCGCTAACGTATGGTAGGCGCCCGCGTTGCAATTACTGCGTCGTGTTTGTTGTTGTTCGGTGGTGTTTTGTTTTTGTTCCCGGAAAGGGCTCGAGCCCAGGGTTCTCTTTTAGTGGGTTTACCCCCCGGTTTCGACGGCTGGAGGGCTGGCGAAATTATTCTGCGATAAATTACATGCGGGAGTAGGGCCGGCGGAATTATTTTTGAGGATGTCTCGAGCGAAACGCTTGTTTTTCAGAATTTGTTGAGGATGTCTCTAGCGAGACGCTGGTTTTGCAGAGTTGGGGATGTCTCGAGCGAAACGCTTGGTTTCAGAATTTGTTGAGGATGTCTCGAGCGACACGCTGGTTTTGCAGAGCCGACCGCGACACGGCAAAGCGCCCCTCGCGCAGGAATTCCAAGGATGTCTCGCGCGTGCCGCGTCCCGCGCGCGGGAATTTCGAGGATGTCTCGACTATTTCGTTTGTTTTGCCAGGATTCCTTTGAATTTTGGCAGGATGTCTCGAGCGAAATGCTTGCCTTTCATAATTTGTTGAAGACGTTTCGAGCGAAACGCTGGTTTTGCAAAATTTCCATGATTTGTTGAGGATGTTTCGAGCGAAACACTGGTGTTGCAAAATCGGGGGATGTCTCGAGCGGGGCCTCGTGGGGGGCCAGAATTCAGAGGATGTCTCAGCCAAAATGCTTGTTTTCACGTCCCGCTCGCAGGAATTCCGAGGATGTCTCGCGCGTGCCGCGTCCCGCGCGCAGGAATTTCGAGGATGTCTCGACTAATTCGTTCGTTTTGCCAGGAATTCCGAGGATTTTGATAGGATGTCTCGAGCGAACCGCTTTTCCCCAGCACGTTCCGTAGCGCGTCCCCTTGGCACGTCCCGCGGTGCGTCCCCATGGCACGTCCCTTGGCACGTCGCTTGGCGCGTCCCTTGAGACGTTCCGCGGCGCGTCCTCCTGGCATGTCCCCCTGTCAATTAGCTCTGGGGCAGCTACTCTGTGTTCAGGCAGCTCGAGCTTAAGATCCAGATCAGTTCGGTCAGGACTCGGATGCAAAGGAGGACTCGATCCACGAGGCTATAGAGCACAATCGCGGCATGGCGAATCGCAATTCAGCACGGCGCAGCACAGCACAAAAATTCGGCACGGTACATCAAGATCGATACAACACTCAGCATTGCAACTTGGCACGTTCCGTGGCGCGTCCCTTGGCGAGTCTCCCTGGCACGTCGCGTGGCGCGTCCCCTGGCACATCCCGTGGCACATCCATTGGCACGTTCCGTAGCGCGTCCCCTTGGCACGTCCCGCGGTGCGACCCCATGGCATGTCCCTTGGCACGTCGCCTGGCGCATCCCTTGGGACGTTTAGCGGCGCGTCCTCCTGACATGCTCCCCTGTCCATCAGCTCTGGGGCAGCTACTATGTGTTCAGGCAGCTCGAGCTTAAGATCCAGATCAGTTCGGCCAGGACTCGGATGCAAAGGAGGACTCGATCCATGACGCTATAGAGCACATTCGCGGCACGGCACATCGAAATTCAGCACGGTGTAGCACAGCACAGCCCTCGGCAGGGTACATCAAGATCGATACACTCAGCATTGCATTTGCCCGTCACCCAATCAGGTGTCTTTGAAAACGCTGCCATGTCTTACAGTTCTATATCCCTTTCCGGGTTCGTGGGTCGATCATGTTGCGGTTTACTCGGTTGTTGGGGGCGCTGGTGGCTGAACGTTGTTGCGTTCCGCTCGTGTCTGATGCGTTGTTTTGCATGTTGGCGTCTGTTTCGCAATTTGTATACGGCCATACCTCTCATTGCCCTCGTCGCCTGCAGGAGCACCGAACGCCTTCGCAAGGCCCTAATCGCAGTCACAAGCTGGTTCATCGTATTAGTTGTAACGGCCCGATCGATCATGTCTGAGCCGTTGTGACGCCCAGACGCAACCGTATCATTCATCAGCCTCATGTTCTCCACCTCTTCGCGTACACCACTCATGTCAACATAGCTCCCGAATCCCAAATGGGCATACTCGCAGTTGACGTTGCATCTGTCATATGCTGCGGTGTCCCTTGGACCGCCTTGATCGGCTGACGGGGTTGCCGATGTTGATGCCGTAATCGGGTGCTGTTTGCGTTGGGTCCTCTATGTCGATGCCCCTTTTCGGTGCCGAATAAATACAGACACCTTTGCTTGCTTGGCAAATCGTGGTACATAAATTAAAGACACATGTATACACACATGCACGTATCAAGAAGGCGGCGTGCCCCCTTCAACCTCTCTCTCTCACACGCACGTGTTTGTATGCATGTCTTCATGCATGCGTATGTTCATACACGAGTTTCACTCATACGTGTGTGTGTATTTCTTTTATGATGGCGGCATCCGGCCCATCCCGCCACCGAGTCTGGGTTGTAGGTCAGAGGCCTCCTGGATGCCTGTGGGGATCCTTTGGGAGACCTCTCGGGTGCCTTGTGGAGGCAGTTTTGCAGGCGTCTTGGGGCAATTTGGGGCCTCTCGGGGCTTGATGTGGGCCTCTTGGGCCCTTTTGAGGGCTTCTTGGGACATCTTGGGCGCACCTCGGGGGCTTGTGGGGGGGAGTTTCAGAGGCCATCTTGGGGGGAAGGGCTCGAAATATCAACTCGTGTTCCCCCTCTTGGGACCGTCTCTTGGGCTCCTCTTTGGGGTTCGTGGGCCGTTCTGGGGCGATCCCGGGCGCCTCTCGGGCCGTCCTGGATGCCCTGAAGACCGGAAAGGCGGCAGTGTCAAGACCATGAAGGAACACATATGGGTTCTGACGATTTGGATTCTCGGGCCGTCGCCCCCCCAGAGCCTCCAATACGGCTTAAGAGGCGCCCAAGGCGGATCCAGGACTCGTCCCTGGGCCAGCTGAAGCAATGCTGGGCGTGCATGTCCCGAGCGACGCGCTCCTGGCCTTTCGGGAAGACACGCTGGGACCCCCCGAGAGCGCGCGAGAGCGATCGGAAAACGGGATTGTCATATTTGAAGGCAGAGAACTCGAAAGGACCTGGGGACGCTCCAACTCGTGCCTGAGTACACGGTGGCGGATATATGAGTATATGAATGCATTCGTATATGTGTACATACACGTACATACACAATGTACGCCCAGCCGTATGTTTCGCACACAAGCCTTCGGATACCCACATACACACATCCGTGCGCGCACACACATATATATATATATGTATTACATATGTATATGTATATGTATTCGAACATGTGTATGCCTATTATATGTCCATGTAAGTGTACATGTGCCACCTTTCTCGAAGTGGGCTTCGGACCCCCGGACGGGGGGAAAGGGGAAGGGCTCGGGGATCTATTCGTCCGAGTCAATCCAAACCCAGGTCAGGCGGGCCTTGCAGGACCTGCATGATCCTGCAAGATCCGACGCTCTTGCCGACCCCTGTTTGCACGGACCCCCGTCTCGAGGCTCCCGAAGGGGCACAGCCGGACATCTAACACGCCTTGGCAAGCGGGGGTCGGTGGACTGTTTTCTCTCGCTCCACTAGATGCTGCCATAGGAGGAGGAGGAGGAGGAGGAGGAGGAGGAGGAGGAGGAGGAGGAGGAGGAGGAGGAGGAGGAGGAGGAGGACTGCCGTGGTTGTCCTACGCCGCAGAGGGGATCCGGCGGAGTATAGTGGAGTGTTTCATCCACGCAGGCCCAACCTAGACGCTCAGGCCTTGGGGAAAAATAGCGAACCCTCGAGCCAGATTCATCTGTCAACGTCCCCCCCTCCCCCCAGTGTTCAAAGTTGGCGGTGGGTCTGATGAGTTGCACCTCGACCGCAGTCTCCCCCGCGCGTCACCAACTTCGAGTTTGGGGGGCAGGGGGGGTGTTTACTAACTTTATGTCGGGCATGTCCCGTTACAGAGGGATTTTCGACGAAAAATAAGAAATACCACCAAAAGTACCCCAAAAAGGTAAACAAATATTCAAAAAATAGTCCCCAGACTATTTTTCCCGGACAGGGCGCAGGCCCAGGGTTCTCTTTTAGGGGGTTGCCCCCGGATCTGACGGCTGAAGGGCCAGCGAATTTCTTCTGCGATAAATAACGAGGTCGCGTAGGGCCGGCGAATTAACTTTTGAGGATGTCTCGAGCGAAACGCTTGGTATTCATAATTAGTTGAGGATGTCTCGAGCGAAACGCCTGTTTTGTGTTATAAATTGTCCTCTCCTGGGGACCTGAATTCAGAGGATCTCTCTAGTGAAACGCTCGTTTTCACGTGCCCAGGTCTTGAGGATGTCTCGAGCGAGACGCTTGGTTTCACGCCTCCAGGTTGCCCATACAGATGTCTTGCATTTGGATTTGTTGAGGGTGTCTCGAACCAGAGGTTTGTTTTCACGTGTCCAGGTCGCCCAGGCGGATGTCTGTCGAGGAAGTCTCGATCGAGACGCTTGTTTGCACGTGTCCAGGTTGCCCAGGCGGATGTCTAGCATGAGGATGTGCTGAGAACGTCTTGCGCGAAACGCGTGGTTTCACGTGTCCAGGTCGCCCAGGCACAGCACAGCCCTCGGCACGATACATCAATATCGATACCCTTAGAATTGCAGCCTGGCGTGTTGCTTGGCACGTTCCGCGGAGCGTCCCGTGGCGAGTCCCCCTGGCACGTCGCGCGGTGCACGTCCACTGGCACGTTCCGTAGCGCGTCCCCTTGGCACGTCCCGCGGTGCGTGCCCATGGCGCGTCCCCTGGCACGTCGCCTGGCGCGTCCCTTGAGGGACGTTCCGCGGCGCGTTCTCCTGGCATGTCCCCCTGTCGATTAGTTCTGGGGCAGCTAACATCTGCTCAGGCAGCTCGAGCTTAAGATCCAGACCAGTTCGGTCAGGACTCGGATGCCAGGGAGGACTCGATCCACAACGCTATATATATAGAGCACAATCGCGGCATGGCACATCGCAGTTCAGCACGGCCCAGCACAGCACAGCCCTCGGCACAGTACATCAAGATCGATACACTCAACCTTGCACTTTGGCACGTTCCTTGGCGCGTTCCGTGGCGAGTCCACCTGGCACGTCGCGCGGCGCGTCCCCTGGCACGTCCCGCGGCACGTCCATTGGCACATTCCGTAGCGCGTCCCCATGGCACGTCCCGCGGTGCGTCCCAATGGCGCGTCCCTTGGCACGTCGCCTGGCGCGTCCCTTGGGACGTTCCGCGGCGCGTTCTCCTGGCATGTCCCCCTGTCGATTAGTTCTGGGGCAGCTAACATCTGCTCAGGCAGCTCGAGCTTAAGATCCAGATCAGTTCGGTCAGGACTCGGATGCCAGGGAGGACTCGATCCACAACGCTATATAGAGAGAGCACAATCGCGGCATGGCACATCGCAGTTCAGCACGGCCCAGCACAGCACAGCCCTCGGCACAGTACATCAAGATCGATACATTCAGTATTGCAGTTGCCCGTCGCCCAATCAGGCGTCTTTGAAACGTTGCCATGCCTTACATTTCTATATTCCTTTCCAGGTTCGTGGGTCTATCATGTTTGATTATGTTTCGATTATTTCGGGGGTATTTGTTATTTAATCGCTTCGCTCATTCCGCCGGCCCTGGAGCGCTATTTGGGGCCTCTTGGGGCCGTCTTGGGGGCCTCTTGGGGGCTTCTTGGGAGCGCCTTGGGGCCCCCTGGCGGCGTCTTGGGCTCTCCTGGGGCCTCTTGGGGGGCTCTCGGGGGCCCCTTGGGGCGGGAGGGGGGGTAGTCGATTGCAGCCACCCCCTCGGAGGCCACGATCCTCGTGAGGGGTGGCGAAAAATAGCCTCCCCCCTGGGGATCGCCCGGGACCCAGCCGTGGATTGGCCGGGGTACTCTTCGTCCGGGGGCCTCCAGGGGCCGCCCCGCGCGCGCGAACTAGAAATATTGTTAAGTAGTTACCGGAGATCTTAGCACGCCTCTGGCCCGTTGGGCCGGCGAATTTTTCGTCGAGAATCCCCATGTAGGGGGTCAGGCCCGACTTAAAACTGACCGTTTCCCTCTACCGCTTCGCCTTCGGGCAGGCGTGCAGGTGTCGCCGGTCGTCGCTGCTCTCCTGCGCCCCCCGAGGGGTGGCGGGTCCAGCGGAGTGGTGACCCGCGCAGGCCCGAAGGTGGACCGCGCCGCCATGCGCGCCAATCGTCGCCTCTTTCCCACGCTCCTGGCGTGAAGTCGGGCGTGTTCCTCCACAGGAGGGATCGTCGAGAACAGTCGAGGAACAGTCTGGGGACGGTGTTGTGACTATCCTTGGGTATTTGTTCAGTGTTGTTCTGGCCATTTTTCAGTCCTGGTCCAGAATAGATCGCTCCATTCAAAACGGAAACTCTCAGCAGGAGGGTTGAGAATAGTACTGCCAGCTCTGGTGCTTCACCCTTTTGCTTTCTCCCGTGATCCCCTGACCTTGCGGAGGGCTTCCCGCTTGGTGGCCCCGTGGTGGGGTTCGGGGGGGCCCGAGATCCGCTCGTCGCCACGCGACGGACACTGGCATAAGTCGGCGGCTGGAACCACTCAAGCACCACGTGTGAAGCGGACGCGCTTTGCACCCGTGCATCATGCTTGGGCCAAAGTGGCTTGAGAGGAGGAGGAGGAGGAGGAGGAGGAGGAGGAGGAGGAACATGAGGAGGAGGAGGAGGAGGAGGAGGAAGGAGGAGGAGGAGGAGGAGGAACATGAGGAGGAGGAGGAGGAGGAGGAGGAGGAGGAGGAGGATTGCGCCTCCGACCTGGCCAAGCGCGCCGAGCCTCCCTGGGCAGGACCCGGCATGGGGAGAGCGCCTCCGACCTGAGCAGGGACCCCTTCATGCGGGAGCTGCTGGACGAGCACGCGGAGCACCCCTCCGGCTCCGCGCCCTCGCTGCGGCCGCCCCCGAGGCCGCCTCCGAGCCGCCGCCGACGGCAACGATGACGCGACGCCGGCGGCCACGAGGGCCCTTGCAGCGACGACGACCCCGACGCCGACCGACGCCGACCGACGCCGATGACGGCACCATTGACCGACGACGCTGGCCGCGGCAAAGCCACCGACGACGCCAGCGGCGCTGGCGGCGGAGACTACGATGAAGACGACCACGCAGGAGGACGGCAACGAAGGCAACGCCGGCGCCGCCGCCAGGCGTGGCGTCGGCGCCCAGCGCCAGCAGTCGTCGTCATCGTCGTCGTCGTCGTCGTCGTCGTTTTGTCGTCGTCGTCGTCGTCCTCCTCATCCTCCTCGTCCTCCTCCTCCTCCACCGCCTCCTTTCCCTCCTCGCGCTCCTCTTCCTCCTGCTTTCTCATGCTAATCTCCCTCCACCGCCTCCACTTCCTCCTGCTCCTGCTCCTCCTCCTGCTCCTTCTGCTGCTGCGGCTGCTCCTCCTCCCATATCCTCACACATCCCCCTCGGAGGGCAATGGCCCTGCTCGCCCTCCTCGTTCCCGCGGGCATCCGTTGCTGGGCCGCAGCGCTTGTTGAACGCCCTGCCCGTCCGCGACAGGTCGAAATCCCTTCCCGGAAGGTGGCGGAAGGCCTGCGGAAGGCCAGCGCAAGTGAAGCGAGGGCGGCTCCGCAGGCGGAAGCCAGCGGAAGTAAAAGATGCGTTCCAAAAGATGTTAACATGTTTGGATTCAGGGTGTCCAGAGCGGACCAGGCGCAGCTGGAGATGCGCATACACCAATAAATCGGCGTTGGATCGATGCCATTGTCGTGAACTCCCGCAGGCGATCGGCTAACGAGAAAGCCAGCACGTTCAAGCGTTGAAACTGGAATGGGACATGGAAGCGTCAAAAGGGTGTGATCGAGAGGCGCGTTGGTGTGCAGGATGAGGTGGCGGGCGGCGGCGAGGAGGAGAAGAAGGAGCTGCATCAGGAGGAAGAGGAGGAGCTGAGTTAGGTCAGATGAAGGCGGAGGAGGAGGAGGAGGAGACGGAGGAGGAGGAGGAGGAGTATGCATGACAAGGGCGGGTAGGAGCAGCAGCAGGACGTCGTCGAATTTTTCTGGTTGGGTGTTGTGGGTGATCATATGTTCTATGTTTGTCGGTTCGAGCAGTCTTCAAGTATTGTTGGTGTCCGCTGGCCGTGCGTTCTAGGGAGTTTTCGGAGTTCTAGGGGCCAAATTGTAGAGGTCGGTCCATGGTCTAATGTTGTAGGGACCCACGTGCACGGTCTGGGGTCTGGAGTCTAGTGTGTCTACAGTGCGTTCCGTTGCCAGATTCATGATGGCGCCATCAATTTCTCGACGTGTTCGCTTCCTGGCTTGTCCCTTCTGTATTTTGGTGTGTGTATAAGTGTATGGGTATGTGCATGTGCATGTGCATGTGCATGTGCATGTGTATGTGTATGTGTATGTCTATGTGTGTCTGTCTGTGTGTTGTGTGTTGTGTGTGTGGTGTGTGTGTGTGTGTGTGTGTGTGCGGGGGGCGTTTCGTTTCTGGGATTCGTGTACTCGTTTCCCGAGTTCGTCGCCCCGTGGTTTCTGGGTTTCGTCGTATCCGGTTCCGCGGCTCTTTCTTCAATGCTTTCCGCTCCCTCTCGACGTTTCCCCGCTCCCCTCGTCAAGCGGTGATCTTGCCCCCCCCCACCACGGGAGGCCTTTCCTCGCCGACATGCCCGTGAGCGACACGCCAGGGTTCCAGAGCCACGACTTGGAGACCTGCGAGCCTTTCTTTGTGTCCCAGCCCCAGCGAGCAGAAAGAAGGTGATCAGGTCCAGATTTCCAAAGTCATACCGTCGAGCGATGCATCTCATGCCTTGAAGGCATCTTGCTTTGGTGCTTGGCTATTTTTTATGCGAGTTAGGCTGTCAGGAGGGCACAGAGGGAAGGTTGGCATCATTTTCCGGGAAGAGCTATTGCATGATCTTGTTTAGCCGTGTTGCGCTATGGCGAGATCAGCACGGATATTGTTTGGATTGAGGCCGCGCGAGTCCCTCTTCAGCAATGAGGCGTGCCGCAAGGAACTTGCACGTGTGGCGCTGGAGGCGGCTGTGGGGGAATGGTCACGGCGAGGATGGTGATCATGGCCGTGATTATGTGGAGTAGCAGGGGCAGGGTGGGGGAGGAGGAGCAAGCGGAGATGGATGAGGACGAGGGGCTGTTGGCGGATGTGTGGAGAGGCGCAGCGTGCCTGATTTCCGATTGCTGAACAGCAGATCGTTGCCGACGATGGCTGGCCTCGAGCTCATGTTGCCCCCACAGATGAGTTGGCCCTGAGAGCGTCCCACCTGAGAAGACATCCAACATATGGCCTTCACTGTTTGGCCTGACTCCGCCCCTTCGCTCTCCTGAAGGTTCTCTCCTCCATTCTCCCTGTCAGAGCTTGACGCTGACATGCAGAAGCATTTGCCGTAGCAGTATGTTCGTTCGCGCGCTCAAGGGTTTTCCTGCCCAGAGGCCGACGACATCTGCAGTGCCACCCCCTCGTCCTCCTGGGCCCTCCCGACAAGCATGCCGGCGCCATCGTAATCGTATTGGTGCTCATTCTTCCTTCCTAACAACATGGCAGGATTCTTCGAGCGATGACGAAGCATGAGGAGTGAATTGACAGACGGTATGCACTATTTGATCCGCGGGTCGAGAGCGCACCTCTCTCGGTCGAAGCTAAGCGGGCTGATGGGATGCTATGCACTTCCTAGGGACTTCAATGCATTTCTAAGGAACCCTATGGATTGCCCAAGGATTCTGATGGATGTCGCAAGACATCCTATCGATTTCATAAGGGACACCATTGATTTCTCAAGGAATCCTATGGGTTTCTTTGGGATTCTTATAGGTGTTTTCAATAATCTACTTCCTTCCCAAAGGAACCCGCTTAATTGCCTAAGCAATCCAGCGGAGTTCTTACGGATTTCTGTGGATTTCCTAAGGAACCCGATGGGTTTCCGAATGACCCCGATGAATTTCTTCAGAGTCCTATAGGATTCCTAATGGTTCCCATGGATGTCCTAAGGAATCGTACGGGTTTCCTTAGGGATCCGATGGATTCCCCGAGGAAGCCGATTGATCACCTAAGGGATTCTATGGGTTTCCAACAGAGTCGGATAGATTTCAGGAGGAATCTTGTGGATTTCCACAAAGGAACCTTGTGGATTCCCATAGGATTCAGAAGGAACCGCTTCGATCTCCAAAGACATGTTTTACATGTCCGAAGAATTCCTATATAACCCCAAAGGAATCATATTAATTTCCAAAGGATCCCGATGGAATTCCGGAAGAGTCCCATGGTTGTCCTAAGGAATCTGATGGATTTCGTAAGGAATCCGATGGAACTCCTTGTGAACATCATGCATTTCCTAAGGATTCCGATGGCTTTCGTTAGGAACCATATGGATTCAGGAGTCCGAAGGATGTCCTAAATCATCAAATGGATGTGCGAAGCAATCCGATGGATTCCTTTAGCATTTCTATTCATTTCCGAAGGCATCGGGTGCATTACCTCCGGATTGCTATAGATGTGTCAACGAATCTTGTGGATCTCCTGGGGAATGCATGGGTTTCCAAAGGAAGCCAATGGATTTCCATAGGATTCCTATAGATGCCCGAAGGAACCTTTATTTTTTCAAGAATCCCACGAATTGCCGGAGGAATCCTATGGATTTCCAAAGGAATCCCCTGGATTTCCAAATCAGTCCTGTAGATGTCTGAAGGAATCTCACGGGCTTCCTAAAGAATCCGGTGGACTTCCTAGGGATTCCGATGGAATTCCTTGGGGATCTTATGCGTGTCCAATTGCATCCTATGGATTTCCTAAAGCGTCCTATGGATTTCCTTAGGGATCGAATGGATTTCCTAAGGCGTCCTATGGATCAGAAACCCAATCGATTTCTTTACATATTCATATTTTTTCATGTGATTCCGAACACATATGTATGTGAATATTATATATACATATATATGTGTGTATATATCCAGCGGAATCCCTATGGATTTCCGAAGGAATTCCATAGAGTTTCTAAGGAATTCCATGGATGTCCTAAGGAATCCTACGGATGTCCTAAGGCATTCGATGGATGTCCAAAGGAATCCTAAAGATTTCCTTGGGAATCGCATGCTTTCCCTAAGGAATCCCATGGGTATCCTAAGAAGCCCACAGGACGATCTAAGGAATCCGATGGTTTCGCTTAGGCATCCCATGGATTGCCCCAAGAAGCCCATGGATTTACTTTAAAGATCCAATGCATTTCCAACGGGTTCCTTTGGATGCTCTGAGGAATCATATGGATGTCCGAAGGAATCTGCTAGATTTCTTAAAGACCCCTATGGATTTCCAAACGGATTCCTATGGAGCGTCCAGGATCATCTTCATCATCTTCATCATTATAGTGCGGTCTCCGGAAAAACGTTTAGTTCCCCCCCTTGGACGCCGAACTTTATTATCCCACGCGGATTAATTTCAGTGGCACAGGGTTAGTAGTCCAGGTTCTGCTCGGCCGTTGGCCGAAGCGCCCTCGTGGCGCGGCTGCATCTAGCTCTTTTGACCTGCTGTTGCTTCTGCTACTGCTGCCCCACCTGGCATCTCTTGTTTCCGATTCCGTGTAAGCATCGACAGCCTTCTACCTGAGGGCCGGCCGACCGACCGTGGGGGAGGAGCGGGAGGAGCGAGGAACGAGGAACGTGGAGCGAGGAGCGTGGAGTGACGAGCGCGTAGGAAGGAGGCAGCAGGCAGAAGCGAAGGGGGCGGAGCGAGGAAAATGAGGAGGAGGAGGAGGAGGAGGAGGAGGAGGAGCTTGGGGACGAGGAGGATGATGCCGTGACTCGCGGCGTCGCGCCGCGTGCGTCGTTGCATTCGGGAGGGGACTGGGGCCGAGAGGTGTTCGACAGAAGCCCCGGCCACGGCCTTGCGCTCTTGGTGGCGTGCGGGGTGGTGCCAGACAAGCCCATGGAGGCGGTGCTGGGCGGGGTGCGGTGCGAGAGGGAGCGGAGTCACGAACAACTCCAGCTGTCGGAGGTTTTTGGAGCGTTGTTCGCCTTTTCACGGCGTCTGGGGGGGCGCTTCCCGTCGAACGGGTTTATCGCTTCGTAGCGTTCCGAGGGGACCACAGAAGAGTCCCTCAGGGGTGACGGGGAGCCTAGACCGCCCGGTCAAAATCTATTATGGGGTCGTGCTCTCGCTTCCATGCGGGCAACATGTTTGGTCCAGCCAGCCACGATCCCTTGTAACGAATTATTCAGGTGCAAATTGCCGTGACCTCACTATTGTCCCGTATCGTCGACGTCTTGGACACCCCAGGAGTATATCGCAATGCGCGTGCTCACTCGCAGATATCTGGTTCTTCGCCCCGCCTCTTCACCTTTACTGCTCTGAGTATGCTTTGCGGGGTAACCCTTGACTCTTCGCGCATCCCTACCAGCCCATCCAGAAGCGACTGCCAGACGACACAGTGTAACATCCGCTTTGAAAGATCAGTGAAACGCCGAGTCCCACTGGCGACGGATGAACCTGCGCAGCTCACTATCCACTTTATCCGGAACCAATGCCCAGGCGAGTTGTCTGAGATACCTCGCGTGATCAGCCAGCAAGGGCCATCCAAACACGATGCCCAGGCGCGCTGCCGTGATCCGTGATCAAGGGGAAGCAGTGGCATGCTGGGGGACAGCCGCGGCGCAAGCGTGGCGGGGGCGCAGAAAGGGGCAGGATCGGCTATATGGGGCCGTGTCGGAATCTCCACCTCAGGATCGGCTATCTTGGGCCGTGTCGGGGCACGGGCGAAGCAGGTGGGGGGATCATATGTCGAACGATTCAGCGCTGGTTCCAGTACCGCGGCGGCCACAGTGGACCGCCTTGGGGTGTCGCTCGTGCCCGTCCTCGTTTCCTTGATCGGGGGGGGCAAAGACAGGGGTAGACTCATCACGCCATCTGGTCCCGCGCCTCGGCGAGCATGCTGTCTCGTGTCAGGGCTTCGCTCATCCTCGGCGGGCATATCACACGGCTTGCAGGCGTTGTTGGGTCGCGTAAAGGGGTTGGGATACCTATACGACCACCCTTCGGGTGATAAGGAGGTTGTGGGGGGGGAGAGGGGGGGGGAACAAACATGTGACTCAATCGATCTCACTATCGATCTCACTCAACAAGACACCACGGGACACCACGGGACACTTGTCGATCTCATTATCGATCTCTTTATCGATCTCACTCAACGGGACACCACGGGACACCTCGGGACACCGCGGGACACCTCTCGATCTCACGATCGGTCTCATTATCGATCACACTATCGATCTCACTTAACAAGGCACCACGGGACACCTCGGATCACCACATCGGTTTCGCTATCGATCTCACTATCGATCTCACTCAATGGGACACCACGGGACACGACGGGACGGGACACCTTGGGGCACCACATCGATCTCACTATCGATCTCACTATCGGTCTCACTATCGATCTCACTATCGATCTCACTCAACGGGACACCACGGGACACCCGCGGGACACCGCGGGGCACCGGCCGCCGGAGGAGATACATTTAATCCGGCCGCGACCCAGTCACAGGAGGATTTCGGGACACCCGCGGGACACCGGCGGGACCCCGCGGGGCACCAGCCGCCGGAGGAGTTACATTTGGTCCGGCCGCGGCCCAGCCACAGGAGGATTTCCTTTCGCCCGCCCACGCAGCTTCGCCTCGCCCGCACGCGCGCACGGCACGCACGACACGAACTCGAAACCGAAATCGATTTCCTGGTAGGGGGGGTCTCCGTTTCACGTCGGACTCACCCCCAACCTCCGATATGTTTAATGATTTAACAACGGGTCTCATGATGCGGCGGCCACGTTGGGCCGTCTGGAAGCATCGCTCGCACCATCCTTGCCTCTGGACGGTATTCAGACCCCTTTGGAGGCAGCGACCGTATTGCAGAGTTTTCGTTTTCATGCAGAAGCAATGCGGGTGAACCTTTGCAAGAATTCAGCGTCGATCGCATGCAATCAATCCAGAAACGATCGCCAGGCGAGTTGTTCAGTAAGGGAATTGTTGAAGCATGTCGTGAACATCTGCCAGATAGGCCTGCGGGAAACCGAATCCTATCGACACGGGGGGAAAGGCCATTCAGCAGAGCTTCGGTGAATGTAGAACCGATGCCCGTGCAATGTGTCGTGGGAGCCTCGTAGAGGCCGCCTGGGACCATTTTGGGAGGAGAGGGAGAAGGGAGGGGGAGGGAGGGATGGGGGGGGGGGAGCAGGAGGGGCAGGAACAAGAAACACAGCAGGAGAAGGCTGAAGATACTGCCTGGTGTATTCTTTGAGCCATCTTGGTCTCCTCTTCGGGCCTCTCGGAGCTGGCCGCCTCCATCTTTTAACAGGTGTGCAGGAGCGGAGCGGGTGCACGAACTGTCGTTCGCGTATCCATGGCCATTTTGGTCTCGAGCTCCGCTCTTGAGTTCAGTTCCGTGCTCTCGGTCACCAGTTGTCTGTTTTCCCCGATCTCCCAGGCAGGCGCAGAGCAGGACCTGGCCACAGGTTGGGGATCGCGGAGGCCGCTGGCGCATCTCCTCGTGGGGCCTCTGCGATCCCCGGGGTGCCGCCAGCGCAGTTGACGACCGGGGTCGCCGCGGGCTCGGGCGAGGACACCCGCCGGCAGCGTCATGCTGGGCTGCTGCGCGATGGGCGCCGCGGAGCTCGGCACGCCGACCACGAGAGCTGCTCGCTGCAGGGGGTCGCAGCTCCGGCTGCTGGACTGCGTGCCGAGAGTTTACCAGCCTGGAACATGTCCCTATCCCTATGCTGGGCACCACCTCATCACGATGCCAATCTCAGGGATTCCCTTATTTTTTGAGGGCGGCTCCCTAAGATTGTCATCGCCTGTTGGCGTGTCAATCTTGAGGATAGGGATACGTTCGAGGCTGGTAAAGAGTGTCTCGGCCAGCACACTGCAGGAGCGGCGGCCTGGAGCCCGCCGCGCGGGCCGTGGAGCTGCTGGGCGGCTCTCGGCAGCGCTGCCGAGTCCCTGCCAGCCCGCCGCGAGGGGAGCTGCTCGGAGGCCGCCGCGCTGTCCACGGCAGTTGCCCGGCGACCTCGCTGTGGTGTTGGCGGCCACTCCCATCGGGTTTCGGGCGGGGGGAGTGCGAGTCGTCATGGCCATGCCAGGCCAGGATCACCTGGAGTACGGGTCGGCCATATGCCAGCACCAGGCTGAGAGTTTGGGGTTCCAGCAGCTACCACCATCATTCGTCGCACAGCTCGGGGAACGATACCTTCAGGCCTCCTAGCCACTGAAGCGCCGCCGCCTCTCGCCTCTCGCCTCCATCAAACCCATTGCGCGCGTCCGCTTTTCATCATCAGCAGGACTATTCATTCTCATCATCACCATCCCCCCCTTATCATCTGCGCCATCCTCACCCTCATCATCTCCGTCGCCATCGCCGTCGTCATCGCCGCCCCCCGCGTATTCCATCCGCTGTCGGAGGCGACGATAAGGGCGAATAGCCCATGGAGAGAGCAATACGGGCGGCCCGGATTAGTGGTCGACCCTGCCAGATCAAGGGTACCCTCGTGTCCTGTGTCTTGCGACCCATGCCTCCTGCATTCTGTGGCAACGTGGCCCTCGGAAGGGTCTTGTGTCCTCTCGCGTGTCCTCTCCAATCAAGTCCGACTGTACATGTGTCCAGGGGCGCCAATGGTCATTGCCTTCGGCGAGGCTCCCAGGCGAATGCGTGCAGTGCTCGCCCTGGGGCCGTTCGCCCCCGTCGTCGCCACCCGCGCTGGTCCTCCTGGGGCCCGGCAGGTGCAGGCTGCCCGCTCCCCCCTCCCCACGGGCTTGACGGCCAAAGAGGCCTCCAAGACGGCCGAA
This sequence comes from Prorocentrum cordatum, assembly GCA_963575745.1. Lineage (NCBI taxonomy): Eukaryota > Dinophyceae > Prorocentrales > Prorocentraceae > Prorocentrum > Prorocentrum cordatum. The sequence goes on along the minus strand of CAUYUJ010017727.1, from coordinate 332,779 downwards.
GGGCCCCCCAGAGGAGGAGGAGGAGGAGGAGGAGGAGGAGGAGGAGGAGGAGGAGGAGGAGGAGGAGGAAAAGGAGGAGGAGGAGGAGGAGGAGGAGGAGGAGAACGGGGAAATGAGGAAGAGGAGGAGGAGGAGGAGGAGGAGGAGGAGGCGGAGGGAAGGAGGGATCCGAGAAGGAACCCGAACAGACATCCGAGCCCTCGGCCCCAAGAGGCCCCCAAGAGGCCCAAGAGCCCCAGGAGGCCCCCGGGAGTTCCCGAGCTGGGTCCGCGGCAGGTGGCCGAGCTCCTGCGGATGTCCGGCGTGAACCGGCAGCGGCTGGGCGAGTTCCTTGGGGAGGAGTACTCGCTGTCCCAGACGCTCCGTTTGGCATCTGCCTCAGCGCCGCCGCGGTGCTTCAGGGCAGCCGAGCATCTGATTATGAAACCTCCCGAGAAGCTGGGCCAGCGTTCCTTAACCAACTTGCCGGAAAGCTGGCTCGGTTTCTTGAGCACGTTCGGCACTCCAGCGTTGACAACAGAAGCCTGTCCAGGTATGTTTAACGCAATTTCCAAGGAGTTGGCCTAGATTCCTCAACTGGAAGTTATCTTGATCACATTGTCGGCCGTATTGTTTTACCGATCGCTGCCCCCATCCCCATCCAGATCCACACCATCCCGCCGCCCCAGGTGGGGATATACCCCTCGAAGCTCGAATGGAGCATCCTATATCCCTATCTCGGGGGGGTCAATCGGCCAGTGGGGTCCAGGCCACGCCCGCGGGGATGGGGTACAGTCGGGCATGGCCCTCGACAGGAGGAATATCCAGAAAGATCATAACATAGGTGAAGTTTTGTCGACTATGTGTTGTGCTTTGTTTGATTATGTTTGGACGATGCGTAAATTTCTTCCGAAATCCGCCTGTACAGTGGAGGCCCATGCCAAGAAACACCCTGCCTGCCTCCAGGGTGCCCTGGGTGTCTTGGGTCTCGATGTTTTGCCACGGGAAGCGTGACGCTCCCACGCCAGAAGTCCGTGGACTTCTTGGGGGCCCAGGGTTGGGTTTCTTGTGGAAGGTGTCATGTGGACTGGCCTCCACTGTAGCACACAGGGACTTTGAACCCTCTCTATGGTGGGAGGACGGGTGTGCGGGCCGTCCGCCCTGACGACGTATGTACTACGTTCTGGGGTGGTGAGGATTGAAATGGATATTGAGAGGATGAGGAGGAGGAGGAGAAGGAGTAGGAGGAGGAGGAGGAGGAGGAGGTGGAGGAGGAGGAGGAGGAGGAGGAGGAGGGACCTAAGTATAGGGATCGATTCCACGACCTTAGTATAGGCCTGACGGCCGGTGCCGCCGACCCTGAAAAACGTCGACGACGACCTGGAGAAGGAGTAGGAGGAGGAGGAGGAGGAGGAGGTGGAGGAGGAGGAGGAGGAGGAGGGATCGATTCCACAACCTTCGGTGTCTGCATGCTCTGCCCCCCTCTCTGGGGGGGCCTCCCGGGAGGCTCCTCGTCGCCGGCCGGCCAGATTCGTGCCCGAGGTTCTTGGTCAGGGGGCACCCCTGGGGAGAGGTTCGGTCATCGGGGGTCAAAGGAGCCCTAACCTCAAGTCGGGCGCGTCCCTCTACAGGGGGAATATTCAAACATGGTAAAAAATAGTTACACCTGAGAAAACCCAATCAGTGGCTTCCCGCCCGAGGCTCTTGGCCAGAGGGCACCCCTGGGGAGAGGTTCGGTCATCGGGGATCAAAGGAGCCCTAACCTCAAGTCGGGCGCGTCCCTCTACAGGAGGAATATCCAAAACATAGCCAACAAAAACAGTTACACCTCCGAAAACCCCCATCAGTGGATGATGTGAAAACTAATACTATGGATCTTGAGATCGACTGTGAGATCGAGAATGAGATCGATAGTGGAGTCGATAGTGAGGACGATTGTAAGGTCGACCTGTAGTCCGAGAGTGAAATCGATTCAATGAGATCGATAGTGAGATCGATCGCGATATCGCTCATGCGATCTCTAGTGAAATCGCTTGTGAGATCGATAGTGAGATCGATTGTGAGATCGATGGTGAGATCGATAGAGAAGTGCGTAATGAGATCGATGGTGAGACTGATCGATAAGAAGATCGATCAGGAACCCGGGAACCCGGGAACCTCGCCGCCCTCCGAAATCGGCCCGGAACCGGGAACCTTGGAACCCAGAACCGGGAACCCGGGAACCCAGCCAGCAACCAAAATCGGCGGGAAATGTTCGCCAAATCCTTCAACATCCGCGAGGACCCCTTTAGTGCAAGCACTGATTGGGGAATATGGGGACGTTTTTTTGTGGATGGTGGGGTGGAGGGGGGAGGGGGGAGGGCTTCTTAGAAGCACCCCTGCTGTTTAGAAGGCGCGGGCCTTATCTATAGACGTAAGGCCGGCGCCTTCTAAGAAGCAGCCTCCTTCTGAGAATCCCTCCCCCCTCCCTCCACCCACCTGTGCTCGCCGCCAAGGGGATCCAAGAACCCCTAACCTCAAGTCGGGCACGTCCCTCTACAGACTACAGGAAGAATTTTGAAACATAGTCCAAGCATCGTGTTTTTTACATTTTTAAATAAAACAGGTTTTTGAATTTGTATGGGTTATGTTTGACTATGTTTAGTTTTTCGTCCAAACTCCGCCTGTAGGGGAGCATACCCGACGTAATACAATAACCCAACCCTAATAACATAGTGAAGACGTGGCCTCACTTAGGTCCCCGTCTTTGTACGTAGCACCACGCAGGTGCAGATGAGAGTGATGGGGGCGACGGGGACGTCGGCAGTCTGAGAAGTTCTTCAGAAGCCCTCCGCAGGCGCATAGTTTTGACAACTTCTCAGGGTGAGGGGGCCGAATGGTTATTCACTGTCCCTGGGTGCGTGGCTGAAGTGGGATTCCGCGATGCGGAGTATTGTTATTGTTGTTGTGGTCGTTGTTTTGATTGGTGTTGGTGTTGATGTTGGTGTTGGTGTTGGTGTTATTGTTGTTGATAATGTTGCTGTTGCTCTTGTTGCTTGTTGTTGGTTGCTGGTTGTTTGCTCATTCTTGTTCACTGTTTGTTGCGTGTTGTCTTTTTTGTGGTTGTTGGCGCTGTTGTTAATATCATTGCTTGTTGAGTGTTGATGTTGTGGTGGTTGGTTGGTTGTTTGTTTGTGTGTTTGCTTGTGGCTGTTGTTGTTTGGCGTCGTCCCCCCCCCCACGACCAGCCCCGCGACCCACCCGCGACCCAATCCGCGATCCACCCGCGACCCACCCGCGACCCATCCGCGACTCCGTAGCCTTTTTGGCTCAAGCCATTTTGGCTCAATTCTGATCGCTTGCGCCTTGGCCGTCGAACTTGGTCGCAGCCGCAAGGCGAGGCTCGAGGGCGAGCTCCGCGGTCGACAGGCCACCAGGTTCACACGCCCGTCAAACCCTTCCCTCTGCTTCCATCGTCGGTGGGCGACAACGGCCGCGGTGGCAAGACGAGAGGGGGGCAGCAGGCCCAGGGCCCAGGGCGCGAGCAGACGGACCGACCACCGCACGTGCACGGCGCGTGGCCGTGGCTGGCCCTCCGCCACGAAGGAGGAGTGCTACAAGCGTGGGGCACGTGCTGCGCCCGAGGGGATCGCGGGCCCCTGGCGCGACGGAGGCGGCCAGGCGGGGGCCACGCGGCGCGCCCAGCACGCCGACGTCCGCGGGCCCCCCCCGCCAGGGCCCGCACCCGCGCAGGAGGAGGAGGAGGAGGAGGAGGAGGAGGAGGAGGAGGAGGAGGAGGAGGAGGAGGAGGAGGAGGACGCTCGTGCCAGCGGCGCCGCCCCCAGTGCCGAAGGGCAAGCTGCCCGAGGGGAGGCCTCAGCAGCCAGCGTCCGCTGACGCCGTGCGGGGTCGGCCTTCGCTGCTGCAGTGCAGAAGGTGGTCGAGGCCGACAAGTGGCTGGAGGATTCGTAGACGGAGTGCAGCGACGCGGCCGTGGAGGTCAGCACGCCAAGGCAGGCCTGGACCAGGCGCCCAAGGCCACGAGCGCGAAGGCGGGCCTCTTCGCGGCGGGCGCACAGGCCCAGCCAGCCTCACCCGAGGCAGGCCTCGACCTCTCGGCCCTGTGCAAGGGCGAAGCGCCTGAGTTCTACGATGGCGACGCATTCGACGTGCAGGGCCTCGACATCGAGCCCAGCGAGAGGGAGTCCTACGAGCGGCTGAAGGTGCAGCTCCGGGAGCAGCTGCGCTCGCCTGTCCGAGCGCTGTTCGTGCCTGGAGCGCCAGAGCTCGAGCGCAAGAGGCAGGAAAACCGGGCCATGCTCGACCGCCTCGCCGCCAAGCGCAGGCGCCAGTCGCCAGCAGCGCGAGAGGGGGGAGCACCTGCCGTTGGCGAGCCGTCGGGGGACGCGGCGGCCCAGCCAGTGCCCGCCGACAAGCCTGGCACGGCCCCACCCGCGACGCGGGATGGGCAAGCGGCTGCTGCTTTGCCTGCTGCTGCTGCCCCTGGTGCCCCAGCGCGCGGTCGCAATCCAGGGGGCGCAGCCGAGCGGGTCTCACCTGCCAAGGACGGAGAAGACGCCCTCGACGCGGCGGCCGCCGAGCGAATCCGCCGGGAGGCCGTCGGCAGGGCCTGGCGGCCACAGCCGTGTGTGCAGGAGCATGGGCCTAACGGCCTTTTGGGCCCCTTCGCCGCGGCGGCGACCGACGCCAACCGCGCCGCGCAGAGCAGCTGACACGAGCGCGGCGGGCGTGCTGCGCGTTGAGGCTGGCGCAAGCCCAAGGCCTCGTGCCGAGAGCCCGCGCCTGCCCCTGCGGCGAGGTCGCCTACGTGGAGGGCTTCCTCGCCGCGATCGACAACGGAAAGTATCGCTTCTACGCGAGCTGGCCACATTGGCCACGCGGCGTCAGCCGCGGTAGCATGCGACACGGACGAGCGCGGGTGGAAGGACTGTGTGCCGAACCCCGCAGAGGTTACAGCTGCCGCCCCCCCCGCGGGGCGCAGCATGGGCTGGCCGAAGGGGGGTCGGGGAGCCAGCATGGAGAGGGCGGCGGCGCATGCATTGGCACAGCCCTCAGCGGCTCGGCCAACCCTACCCAGAGGGCGTCGGCGAGGGCCACGACGACCAGAAGGCAGCGGCGAGCGGACCGAGGTTGCCAGATCCTCCCGGTCAGCGCCACGAGCTGGCCCAGCATGCTCACGCAGCTCGAGGAGCAGATTATCTCTAAGGGCGTCGCCGCCGTAGTTATCCAGGAGCACCGCTTGAAATATTCTCGAGTGGATAGCGCGATGAAGGTGGCCTACCGACTGGGCTGGAAGTGCGACCTACACCCTGCTCGACGCGCGGAACGCGGGGGCGCCGCGGGCGGAGGCGCTCTACTTGCCAGGCCCTGGGTGGCTGTGCGACGCCTCAAGCTCCAACGCGGTTGGATTCGTGCTCCCTTCTCGGCGCGCCAGGGCTTCTGGCTGACCGACCTCGGGCCCGAGGAGGGGCCGCTGCTGGCGTCGGTCTACCTCCGCGCGGGTGATGAGTTGGACGACGTCAATTCGGACATCTTGTTCGGCGTCGGGGCGGTCCTGCGCGCGGCGGTTCGGCCTTGCATTGTGGGCGGCGGCTGGCACATTTACCCGTCAATGGTCGCAGGCAGTGCGCGGGGCGGTCCAGGCATCGGCGGAGCTGCAGGACACTTGCATCACCGGCAAGATCGCCCAGGCGATTGACTTCTTCGTCATTAGCCTGACGATAAGTTCATAAGCCACGCTCACCAAGTCAAGTTGGCAACGGTCAGAGTTCAGAAAGGGTAGGCCGCAGTGGTGCAGTGATCGCACATCAACACGATGCCGAACATACACAATGAATCTTCCTGAAGTCATGAGCGTCGCAAGGTGGTGCTACAGCATCTTGTGCATCAAGTAGTAGAGTCAGGAACATGCGCTTAGCGTGTCGGGCCGCTGGTTCTGGCCCACCACGTTCCTGCGCGACATGCTAGCAACGTCCCAGTCTCAAAGCATTAACGTTCCAAGCTTTTCCCAGACCACCCGTCTCACCAAAAAGAGCGATACGGTCTCAGCTTGCAAGGCGCAGCGTGTTGCAGGGGCCTCCGCTTCGACACGCTAGGCTAAAAAGTTCCTGACCTCGGACTCAAACACATACTTCGCCACCAACCGAAACATCTCATACCACTGATGCAGATCGGGTGGCTTCTGATCCAACAGTATGGTCCGCACTCGATCCGGAAGCGTAGCCCTTCGGAAAACATCCGAGCGGATCTTGATGTCCAGCGTGAGGATGAGGAGGAGTAAAACAACAGGGAAAAAGGGGGATGGGGATGACAGAGGATTGATGAAAAGGAGGATAATGAGGAGGAGAAGGAGGAAGAGGAGAAGGAGGAGGAGGAAGAGGAGAAGGAGGAGGAGGAAGAGGAGAAGGAGGAGGCGAAGGAGGAGGGGATGGAGAGGAGGAGGAGGAGGAGGAGGAGGAGGAGAGGGAGGAGGAGGAAAAGGAAAAGGAGGAGGAGGAGACAGAAGAGAGGAGGAGGAGGAGGAGGAGGAGGAGGGTTTTTTGACATCAGCCATCTGAGAAAACGCGTGGGTTCGAAACACGAGCAGCCTTGTAAATTGCTCGAGCATCACCCACCAAGAAGTCCGATAGAGAGAGAGAGAGAGAGAGAGACGCTCTGCGTACCGTTGGCTGGCCCCTGTCCGCCCTTCGCCTTCCTGCGTGCGCCAGAGGCCTTTGTGCACGGCGTGAGGCTGGAGGGCACCGGCGTGATCGGGGCCCTCGCCGAGGTGTTCGGGGCCCTGCATCCACCGGAGGATGATGGCCCTCTTGCTCCTCCTCCTCCTCCTCCTCCTCCTCCTCCTCCTCCTCCTCCTCCTCCTCCCCCTCCCCCCCTGAGACTATGGCGTGATATATGTGTGCGGGGGGGGAGAGAGAGAGAGAGAGAGAGAGAGAGAGAAACAAAAAAAACACGACGGAGGCTGTAGCCCTGGTTCCAGGCCCTGGGGCTGTCACAGATCGATCTGGCGCGGGTGCAATGCGCAAAAGAGCCGGCGTCGAGGCCTCAAGCCGTACTCATTCTGCGACGCGGCACGTCACGAAGTGGAATCTCGGGGTCTTCTGTGCGTCGTATGTGCCCAGTGCCTGCGCCGATCCGATCCGATCTTCCGACGCGAGTCCAAACTGGCCCACACTTTTCTCTTCGAGCGCCTTCGTTCTGGAATTGTCATGTATCGGTACATCGTATGCCAGAGGGCTTCGTGATTCAACCCTCAGTCAGGGTGGGCGGCCCAAGCTAACTGGATCGGAAAGAACGTCTTTTGATTACGCTTGGAGGAGGGGGAAGTCATGGGGTTGGGGGTGCGACCCCCACCCCCTCCCCTTCAAGAGTCCGGGGGAGAGGGGTCGCCCCCTGTGAAAGTGAAGGTCGGGGGGAATGAGGGGAAATGAAGGAGGTGGATTCGAACCCTACCCCCAGCACCTGAACACGACGACGACAACGAGCACGACGAAGACGATGAATAGAACGACGTATCCCGCCCGCCCCAGCGCTGGCACTCTAAGACGACGGCTAAGACGAGGACGAGGAGAAGGACGACGACGACGACGCCCCGCCCGCTAGAACGACCGACTCGCCCAAAAAGAAGTGTCTTGCCCCTCGACCGATTGACCGACCCGCCGCGGACGACGACGGCGACGATGACGACGACGACGACGACGACGACGACGACGACGACGACGACGGCGACGGCGACTGCGATGGCGACGGCAAACGACGACGTGTCTCGTCCGTCCGACCGACCGAATCGCCGACGACGACGAAGTCATTAGCTGGCGGCGAGAGGGGAAGGGGGGGCGGTTCGAATCCCGCCTGCTTCCCGGCTTTCCAGGGAGATGGGGGGATTAGGGGGGGCGTTCTCGCAGGGGAGGGGTGTGTGTCCCGGTTCTGGAGAGGAGGGGGGGGAGTTTCGGAGGGATGTGTTTTGGGGGGGGGTCCTGGTTGTAGGGGGTGGGGGTGATTTTAACACCAGTGCAGCGTAAGTTCGTCTATGTCGGGATCCTAAGGCTCTTAGGTTTCGGGGCGTCGTACGAGGTGGGAGGGAAGCGTTGTTGGCTCGCAAAGCACACAGGCTGGCACAAGTTAAAGTCTTCAGATCATATTCTAAGTTCTTGACTCTTCGTGTATCCCCACCAGCCCATCCCAAGGCAGCAACCTTAGCGAATCATGCCGACTGTCGTGGTTTTCGCGCGTACCTCCTCCTGCCCTTGGAGGAGGAGGAGGAGGCGGGAGGGAGGCGGGGGAGAGAGAGGAGGGAGGAGGGAGGAGGAGGAGGACACGGATAAGGAGGAGGAGGAGGACACGGATAAGGAGGAGGAGGAGGAGAACGAGGAGGAGGAGGAGGAAGAAGAGGAGGAGGAGGAGGAACACATGAAGATCAGAAGAGCCTCCCCGGATGTCTCTGTTGTTCCCAACCATCTTGTGGTGTTGGGTCCTCGTTTTGAAGAGACGGTGCCCCGCGTTCTCCCTCCTTCCTTCCTCCCGCTGCCTCCTCCCCCCTCCCATCATCATCATCATCATCATCATCATCATCATCATCATCATCATCATCATCATCATCATCATCATCATCATCATCATCATCAACACCCATTTCGGCACACCCCTCACACGTTTCGTGGCTCCATAGGGAGCTCCACCGAAGGCCCCAGTGCCCGCGGCCGCATGCGTCCCCCACACCCATTTCGGCACACCCCTCACACGTTTCGTGGCTCCATAGGGAGCTCCACCGAAGGCCCCAGTGCCCGCGGCCGCATGCGTCCCCCACACCCATTTCGGCACACCCCTCACACGTTTCGTGGCTCCATAGGGAGCTCCACCGAAGGCCCCAGTGCCCGCGGCCGCATGCGTCCCCCACACCCATTTCGGCACACCCCTCACACGTTTCGTGGCTCCATAGGGAGCTCCACCGAAGGCCCCAGTGCCCGCGGCCGCATGCGCAGCGCACACACCCATTTCGGCACACCCCTCACACGTTTCGTGGCTCCATAGGGAGCTCCACCGAAGGCCCCAGTGCCCGCGGCCGCATGCGTCCCCCACACCCATTTCGGCACACCCCTCACACGTTTCGTGGCTCCATAGGGAGCTCCACCGAAGGCCCCAGTGCCCGCGGCCGCATGCGTCCCCCACACCCATTTCGGCACACCCCTCACACGTTTCGTGGCTCCATAGGGAGCTCCACCGAAGGCCCCAGTGCCCGCGGCCGCCGCGGCCTCACAGTGCACCGCGTGCGCGGCGCATGCGTCCCCCACACCCATTTCGGCACACCCCTCACACGTTTCGTGGCTCCATAGGGAGCTCCACCGAAGGCCCCAGTGCCCGCGGCCGCATGCGTCCCCCACACCCATTTCGGCACACCCCTCACACGTTTCGTGGCTCCATAGGGAGCTCCACCGAAGGCCCCAGTGCCCGCGGCCGCATGCGTCCCCCACACCCATTTCGGCACACCCCTCACACGTTTCGTGGCTCCATAGGGAGCTCCACCGAAGGCCCCAGTGCCCGCGGCCGCATGCGTCACCCACACCCATTTCGGCACACCCCTCACACGTTTCGTGGCTCCATAGGGAGCTCCACCGAAGGCCTCAGTGCCGCCGCCCGCATGCGTCACCCCCACCCATTTCGGCACACCCCCCGCATTTCTCGCACGGCAGGGTCATCACCACGGTGGCGTGCCAGGGGCGCACCATGCGCGAAGGCGACGGGGCGGGGGAACGGCGCTCCGGGGGCGGCCAGACCTCCGGGGCGCGAGCAGTCCGCGGCCAGACCATCTCTCGGTCCTGTGGACTCTCGCCCTGGGCCGTCGGCTGCCCGGCGCGCTGCTCCCTCGGTCGACGTCGCCCAGGCGTGATCCTGGATTGCGGCCGCCACGAGGTAGGGAACGGCAAGAAGGAGGACGACGACTGGTGGCTGGAGCTCTACGTGCTGCTCTCGCGCGCCACGCGCCACGAGGACCTCCTGCTCATGCGGGCGCCGCGCATCGAGTTCTTCCTGGCAGGGCCGCCGCAGGGCTTGCGGAAGCAGCTGGAGCAGTTTGCGGCGCGCACGAAGCGGCGCAGGAGGGAAGCGACGGCCCTCGCCAGGGAGCTCGGCTTCACCGAGTTCATCCGCGAGGCCTGACCTGAGGAGCGTCTCCCCCGAGCCGCGCCTTCTCTCGACTGCCCGACTAATTGTTTGGCCTCGCGCCGCGGACGACCCGCGCGCGTCGCTGGGACCCTCTCGGGGCGACCAGCGCGCGTCGCGGGAACTCCGTGCTGCGGGGGGCCCGGCGCCTCGTTCGCCCGTCGTCGCTCTGCCCAGCGGTCAGAGACTTGCCCGCTATCAGCCAGCCAGTTAGCTAGTCAGCTCTCTCTGCTTCGCGCAGCGGACGACCCGCGCGCGTCGCTGGGACCCCGCCCGGGGCGACCAGCGCGCGTCGCGGGGACTCCGCGCTGCGCTGCGCCCGCAGCCTTGGATTTTGGAGTGCGCGGGCAAAGAGGAAGGAAAAGAAGAGCCGAAAGCGGGCGCGATCCTCGCAAGAGGCGTGCCGACATGGGCGTCGCGACGTGCGGACGCTGCCGTCGGGGTTCCCGCGGAAGCTGCCTGCGGCGGCCACGCCCAGTGTCACGTGTGTTCGGACAGGCATGCTCGACACTTACACTAGGCGGTTCCATGATCGCATTCATGCAAATATATTCACTCGCGCGCAGACCCATTCATACTCAGATTCCCTCGCGCTCTGACTCACCCGCGTTCTTTCTCTCGTAATCAGATCTATCGTATTCCTTTGCGTTGTGTACCCCGCCACATTTCGGCACACCCCTCATGCGGTTCGTGGCCCCATAGGGAGCGCCACCGAAGAAGATGCTTACAATTGCGATACTCACAATTGCATATGGTTGGGTCCTTCGCCCGGATAATTTTTGAGGCCTTCGGAGCGTCTGGGGGGCATCTTGGGTGCCTCGGGAGCCTCCTGGGTGCCTCTTGGGGGCCTCTTGGGAGCCTCTTTGAGGCCTCTTGGGCGCCTCTTGGGGCCGTCTGGACGCCTCTTCGGGCACTCTTGGGGCGGCCTTGGGAGCCTTGGGGACGCTCTTGGAGCCATCTTGGAGGATATCGATCAAAAAAAGGGGTGAGCCTCAAAAATTGCCTCGTGGATCCCTCTTGGAGCGCTCTTGGACACTCTTGGGGCCGTCTTGGGGCTCTCTTGGGCCTCTCTTGGGGCCGTCTTGGGGCATCTTGGAGCCATCTTGAGGCATCGGAAGGCGATCGAAAGCGAACCGGCGACGATGCAACAATCATTGGCTTTCCGTAGGTGTTTGAAGGATGTTGGCCTAGGCCTCCTTGGAGGTCTCGGAGGCCTCTTGAAGCCGTCTTGGGGCGATTTTGGGTTTTTTTGAAGGATCTTCGGAGCCATCTTGAGACATCTTAGGCTATCTTGAGCCATCTTGGAGCTCATCTTAGGCTCTCCGAGGCGCTCTGGGGGCCGTCTTGGGCGATCTTGAACGGTCCAACTACCAGCGCCCCCCCCCCCGTCCAGGTCCAGGGGAGGGGGTAGGGGGAGGGGCAAACCCGTTCCCGAAGGGGAAGGAGGGGGTTGGAAGAGGAGGCCCCCTAGACCACCTACGCCCAGAGGGTTGGTGGGATTGCACAACGTAGACTGCACCGCGAAGATGGCCACGCGTAGCTTGCACAACCTACATTGCACCACGCAGCTTCCACCACGTAGATCGCATCACATAGATTGCATTTCACAGGTTGCACAACATCGGGCGCACATAGGTCGCACCCTATCCGTTACAAGGAACCACGAGCTGGGGCGCACGCTATCTAACTTTTGCGTTGCTTGTTTCCCAGCGAAGCTTGCACGGCACCAGCACTCCGATGAAACCGTTCGGAAATGACGTGTAAGGCACAACGTCGGCGATGAGTGAGGTCTCGATCGACTCTATTCGGCCCTCATTGGACCAGATGCTATACCCCTCGCCGCCAAACGCGGCCTCGAGCTTCCAAGATGCGATGCTGCTTGCGCGAGTGCCGTTCATGGCGGTGTACATCTTCACTTGTGCAACGCTAGATGAACCATCTTCTTCTTGAGCATGCAGTCGGAGCGTTGACCAAAGGAACCCTAAATAAGGAACGAGGCCCCTTTTTCCCAGGAGTTGAACTTCGATTTCCCCTGGAAAGCCTCAGGAGAACCTGAGGCAAATTGTTGAACAATCAAGAAACACCGAGCCCCTCCCCAACGAAAAGGGTTCCTTCTTCAGCACCCCGGCTGTATGCAGAATCATGCTGGTGGCAAGTGCCAGATTCACTGAAAGGGCTGGCGGCGAACCCAAGAGGTCCTACACCAGGGCAGTTTTGCGCCTGCCGGCGACCCGCGGGTTCATCAGGCCAACATCAAAGTCGAAAGCGCGCGTGCCAATGACAGCATGTGGGCTGTCACATCCTTTCTGGTGCCTCTCATTTCCGTGTCTGGATTGCGCGTATCGTTCGCGCACGCATCCGCAGTGCGATGGAACCGCTCGTGCACATAGCAGTGGAAGAGCCTGCCATATGTCTCCAGGGCAGCCACAGTTGAACATCATAACAGTTGAACATCATAACAGTTGAACCGCATGTCAGGGTTCTGCTGCAGCGAGGCACCCCATGACGTCAACCCGGCCCTCTCGGGCGGCTGTGGCGCCTATGCGGCGCAGGACGTGGCCCGTGCCGTCCCCACGGCACGGTCCTGGGGCGGCCGAGGGCCCTCGTGGCTGCCGGAGAGTTTTTTTTTGTCGGAGACCCGCTCGGGGGCCCCTTGCAGGCCCCTGGCAGGCCCCCTCCCGGAGCTGCACCGGTGGCATCTGGAGGTGCCGGCTGGGCCCTCGGAGCCAGGAGCGTGACCTCGGGTTTGTGGAAGGCGATGAATGGAGAGGAAGCATTAAGTCGATTAAGTCGATCCATTGATGTCCAGATGTCTAAAATATGTTTCAAATATGTTTTGAACATGTTAAACGACATGTTTGAAACATGTTTAGAACATGTTTTACACATTTTAAACACATTTTAATTCAATGACAGGATTGTTGGAGGGTCCAGTGTCATGGCATCCACAACCTCAGGTCACGAGTGGGGGAGGTGCTTGAAGCCCCAGGGCAACCGAACACGAGGCTGCACCTTCCAAGACCGAAGTGGTCTCTGGAAAGCTTCCTGGAGCGCCAGGGGAATCCCTCGACGGTGTCGAGCGCATTCAGACCAATCGCTGGTATCTCGGGAACCCCACTCGAGGCCCTGGCGGGTGTCTGGAAAGCCAGCGATGCCAATCGGGGCTCTCAGGGAAGCCCCGCATCGATAGCCACCATACTTTTGTATACATCCCTACGCCGAAAGTTTTTCCTCTTGGACATAAAAATATGACAACATCAATGGATCCAATTGGATCCCTTTTCGGGCGTGGGAGAGTTTCGTGGATCCTATTTCTGTGTTGCGCGGATCCAATTTCCTGTGTGTGAAAAACGATGGATCCATTTATTTCCCGCGTATAGATATGCAATGAGAATTAGCATCCGGGACCCAGGGGAAATAGGATCCGCGGAACACCGCAGGTGAAGGATCATGCTATCCACGGAACTGTGGATTTGCAGACCAATGCTATGATTCTACGGGGGAGGGGGTCTTCCCAGGATGAAGAGGGGAAGGATGAGGGAAGAGGCAAGAGGAGGTGGGAGGAGAACAGAAGGGATCGGCGCGTCGCTTCCGACATGTGGGGCTCAAGAAGAAAATCTTTCGGCCTGCGTAAGTATGTGGTGTATATGTGCAATATACATGTATGTGTGTATGTTTGTGAATATATACATATGTGTATATATATATATATATATATATCCTGGCGGTGCGCCCACTCGTGCGCCGTTGTGAGCGGCGCGGTTGTGGCTATATCGGATTCGGCGGAGCGCCCTATGGGGCAACGAAGCGCGCACAGGCGCACCGTGCAGAAGTGCGCGGCGGGGGCGCAATTGGACGCGGCACTTGAAGCCTTGGGTGGAGATGTGGCCACAATGCGCGCCAGGTAGGTGCCGTATTGCGCTGCGGTCGCGCATGTGGACACATCCTTTGGGGCTTTACGTGGGGCTCCCTGTAGGATATTGGGCTACGCAGCGCGTGAGGGGCGTGCCGCAGTGCGCGGCGGGGACGCAAATGGGCGCTGCCACTAGGCCCTTGGGCGGGGTTTCCTCTGGGGCCGCGGATTACGCGAGGGGCGCACCGAAGTGCGCGACGGGGACGCGCGGGGACGCAGCCGCTGCGGCTTTCGGTGGAACTCCCTGGGGTCACGAATTGACCACCTGCGCGCGCGAACGCCCGCGCGCACGCAAGTAAACTATGAAACAACCCGGGGTTCCAAGGATGGCTCCAACATGGTTCCAGGACAGCCGCGATGGCTTCTAGTGTTGGCGCCGCTGCTTTGATTTCTGAGTGCGCGCGCCCATTTGCGCAACTCGCCAGAGCGCGTGCGCTGACCCCGGGGCGTCAGGGATATTGTAATGGCCTCCGGCCAGCGCCGCCGATCCGGGCCGCTCCCGATGCGTGTGGGAACGGACGATGACGACGACGACGACCGACGACCGGGTCAACGACGGACGATGACGACGACGTCCCTCCTCCCCCCGCTGCCCTCCCCCTCGATTCTTGGACCCCCCCTCGCTTGAGCTCGACCCCCCCCTCCGTCCCCGCTCGAGCTTCCTCCTTGGACCCCCCCCCCCGCTTGAGCTCGACCCCCCCCCCCCGTCCTCGCTCGAGCTCCCCCCCCCCCCTCGATTCGGGGACCCCCCCCCCCCGCGCCCCCCCCCCCCCCCGCTTGACTCCCCCCCCTCCGTTCGACCCCCCCCCGTCCTCGCTCGAGCTCCCCCCCCTCGATTCTTGGACCCCCCCCCCGCTGCCCTCCGCGCTGGACCCCCCCCCCCCGCTTGAGCTCGACCCCCCCCTCCGTCCCCGCTCGAGCTTCCTCCTTGGACCCCTCCCCCCGCTTGAGCTCGACCCCCCCCCCCGTCCTCGCTCGAGCTCCCCCCCCCCCCCTCGATTCTTGGACCCCCCCCCGCCGCGCTGACCCCCCCCCCCCCGCTCGAGCTCGACCCCCCCCTCCGTTCGACCCCCCCTCCCCGTCCTCGCTCGAGCTCCCCCCCTCTCCCCCCCTCGATTCTTGGACCCCCCCCCCCCCCCGCGCTGACCCCTCCCCCCCTTGAGCTCGGCCCCCCCTCCACTCCGTCCCCGCTCGAGCTTCCTCCTTGGACCCCCCCCTCCGCTTGAGCTCGACCCCCCCCCGTCCTCGCTCGAGCTCCCCCCCCCCTCTCGATTCTTGGACCCCCCTGCCGCGCTGACCCCCCCGCGCTTGAGCTCGACCTCCTCTCGTTCGAACCTCCCCCCCGTCCTCGCTCGAGCTCCCCCCCTCGATTCTTGGACCCCCTCCCCGCCGCGCTGACCCCCCCCCTTGCTGAGCTCGACCCCCCCTCCGTCCCCGCTCGAGCTTCCTCCTTGGACACCCCCCCCGCTTGAGCTCGACCCCCCCCCCCCTCCGTCCTCGTTCGAGCTCCCCCCCCCCCCCCTCCCCCCCCCTCCCCCCTCGATTCTGACCCCCCCCCCCCCGCTCGAGCTTCCTCCTTGGACCCCCCCCCCGCTTGAGCTCGACCCCCCCCCTCCGTCCTCGCTTCGCTCGAGCTCCCCCCCCCCCCCCCCCCCCTCGATTCTGGGCCCCCCCCCCCGCGCTGGAGCGTTCACTGAATTGCGTGGATAATTCGCCGGGTCCCGCCCCCTCCCTGAGCGAAGCTTGAGCGAGCTCAAGCCCACGCTCTCAGAAACTCACACGCCGGATCGGCGGACTTTTTGATCGCGAGCGTAGCGGAAGTGCCGGAACGCTGTCCGAAAGTCGTAACAAACTAACTACGGCCTAAATTGCGCAATCAGGAGGGAGAAAGAGAGACATTGAGAGAACAGCGGAAGGAGAGACAAACAGGAGGCGGGCCTCGCTGCCGTTCAGAAAAAATGCGCCTTCGCCTGGGGGGGGGGGGGGGGGAATGAGCTTCGGGGATATTTTTTTGGGTCGGGGGCGGACGCGAATTCGCAGTCGCCGAGCTGAGAGGTCCGGGCCACGGGCCTGTCAAATTAGCAACGCGCAAGCCTACGAGCACAGCGGCCGAGCCCGGAATCAGAACCTACCGCCGGTGGGGCCGCAGGCTGAAGGGGAGCTGGCTGAGCTGACTGCAAACGGCCAGGGTAGCTGATGCACACATGCGAGTGAATTGGCTCCTGTACGCCAGGAGAGGACGTGACCTGTTCTGTACCAACAGACCGCACGTCTGCCGAGCAGGGCGGTGCCACCAGACGGGCGAACCCGGGGAAGCGGCGCGCAGCCAGGAGAACGATGCCCGAGAGGTGCGAGCGCACAGGAGCTCAAGTGGGTACCGTGGGAGGAAGTCACCCGGTACCAGATGGACCTTGTCGCCACAGGGCGCCAGGGGTCAAGGCCACAGCTGTGGCGACGTATGTGCCAAGAGGCGGTAGCGATGCGACAGCGGGGGTGGTGCCGGCCACTGCAAGAAGGCTGAACCACTCCTGAGTGAGACGGCAGGTGAGTCCCCGAGGGGCCGGCACCAAGTTTCGGGGATACGCGAAGCGTCTAGATTTTCTAGGTGTGAGCCATTATTCAAAACCCCAGACAGCGGCACATCGCGCCAGGAATTTCCGAACCGCAGCGGCCTGCGCATCAAACGCGACCGCACCCCCTGTCCATGGACCCGACGAAGTCCACAACAGCGGACACCGCCAGAAACGTGTCCTGCAAGCATCGCTGCAGGCGTTCGACTTTCACAGCGCCCGCCGCACGCAGAGCGCCGGCACGCCTTGATAGTGCAAGGAGCTCGCTTGCCTGGCACCTCACGTGGGCCGCGTTCTTGTCCTGGCATCGCTCGGACATGTGCATCTTTTTCTCGGCGAGGGCCATCGAGGAGCATCCTTGATCACTTGGCGAAAAAACCACGCACGAAACCGCAAAAAAACACAAGGAATGGACGTCCAAGCGATGGCGAGTTGTGCCTGTCTCTCCTGGCACTTGAAAAGCAGCCAACTGCTTCGCCGAGCAGCGTGCGCCAGCTGGCCGGACCCTTGCTGCAATAGATTCCAGGCCCGCGTCGTACCTGTTTTTCTTGCGACCACTGTCGATGCACCCTCGAGCAGCCACTGTGCAGTGACAGTATATCTCCGTCTGCGAAGAGACCGTGCGTTCAGTCGTGCACGTCCACTTCGCATGGGCCGACGTACTCATCAAGTGAGCGATTGAGTAGCTCTGCGTGCGGATGGTGCGTCATGCCCTCAAGCTTTCTCCACATCTGCCAATTTTGGTTTGGACTTCACTGGAGCTCGTCGCTCGAGGAACACGCGCCGCGCGCCGAGCCTGCGCGCCCGTGGCAAGTGCCCAGTCCTCTTGGCATCGCTTGGACGTGTGCATGTTTTCTCGGCGGTAAACCACGAGGGCCATGCTGGATCATCGAGGAAAACAACGCGCACGAAGCCGAAACATGCAAGGGGGAATGGACGTCCGAGCGACGGCACATCCTCATGCTGCACGACATGGCCACACAACAGGTTCGCCCGTCTTCGTCACACGCCTCCGACTTCACAGCGGACAAACGTTGGCACAGCAGGCGCACTCGTCGATCCCCATCCCCGCGAGGGTGCCGCGTCCATGTGTGGGCGCCGCCGTCCCGAACCACGGCCCCGCGTTCTGCGAAAAAATGCGAGCGGCGCCGCCACGTAATGGTAATTCCACGCCGCCAGAGCGCATGCTGGTGCCCTTGTCATCAAAGATCGGACCGATACACCTTAGGCGATGCTTAAGAAAGCTGAAGTTTTCGGCCAGAGTCTCGATTATTCTTAATGTTTCCATGTAAATCCTAAGATGTTCATAGAAATTTTGGGTTTTTAGTCAATTTCTGAGACTGTGAATTTCTTAACCCATGATTTCTTAAGCATTTCGCAGGGTGTACTTGCGGAAAACGCCTGGGACATGCCCGCGCACCATTGCTTGATCTTGACGCTCTGCTCGGCCATGAGGGTGAGCCACTCCTCCTCGTTGCTGAGGGCGTTCGCCCCGAATTCAACAATACTGAAATACACAGGCTGCAGCGTCCGTTCGTTGCTGGTAGAGAAAGTGATACCAGGAGTGACCTCACCTGGTCTTAAATCATATTCCACGGGCATTCTGGCGTCGAGAGGACTACGTCACGTCGGCGCCTGACAAAGGCATTGAATTCTGAGCTAGCGGTCAGAGCTCTCCAAAGCAATGCAATCGGATGCACGATAGTGGTGTCGCAACACCCGCCTCCAACAGCGCGAAGGTTCACCGATCGGTGCATGGGACCAAACGGAGTGGGAGCGTCGTTGGCCGCATCGCGAGCGTCCCGAATTGCTCCGCGGGTGTGGAGCTCGGGAGTGCCATCGGGATCCAACGCAAGTTCTGTTATTGGCAGACGCCGCCTGAAACCACCTAACTTTCGCAGCTTGGCTGCCCTCAGCTCTGACATGTCAGAGCGCGATACATTCGTGGAGCCACAGCTGCACGATACAGATCAACATGCGCCCTTCGACCCCCTCTGGTATCTGAGGATCAGTGTGTAAGCTAGTCGTATGTAGGGCCGTGCGGTATACCAGGATCTAGGGCCGGGGGGCCGAAGGCCGCGCAAAGCCATGCGGGCCCTTGGGGTCTAGGTTCACACGGGCCGGGGCGTTCGGGCCTCGGGGTCCAATGGCGTCCTGAGCTCAGGGTCATAGAGCGATTGCCGCTACAGGCAGTTTGAAACTCATCCTGGCGGAGGACCCAGCCATAATGTGTAGGTGTGAGTGCTGCAGTTGTGGGCCCCGCCTTCGGTGGGGCTCCCTGTGGGTCCACGAAGCGCGTGAGGGGTGTGCCGAAATGGGCGCGGTGGCGCCATGCGAACCCTGCCACTGGGGCCGTCGGTGGATCTCAGCGTGCGAGGGGTGCGCCGACATGGGTGCGGTGGCGCCGTGCAGCCCGGCCGCTGGGGCCTTCGGTGGAGCTCCCCATGGGGCCGCGAAGCGCGTGGCGGGCGTGCCGAAATGGGCAGGGGGGGCGCATGCGAGCCCTGCCACTGGGGCCATCGGTGCAGCCCTCTATGGGGCCACGAAACGTGTGGCGGGCGTGCCGACATGGGCGACGGGACGCATGCGAACCCTGCCGCTGGGGCCTGTGGTAGAGCTTCCCGTGGGGCCACGAAGCGGGTGAGGGGGGTGCTGCAATGAGCGGGGGGGGCGCATGCGAACCCTGCCATTCTTGCCTTCGGTGGAGCTCCCTAGAAGGCCAGTAACCGTGTGACGGGCGTGCCGAAATGGGCGGGGGTACGCATGCTAACAATGCCACTGGGGCCTTCGGTGGAGCTCCCTATGGGGCCACGAAGCGTGTGAGGGGTGTGCTGGAATGGGTGGGGGGGGCGCATGCGAACCCTGCCACTGGGGCCTTTGGTGGAGCTCCCAGTGGGGCCACGAAGCGTGTGAGTGGTGTGCCGAAATAAGCGGGGGGGCTCAGACATCTCATCATTATCAGCGCTGGTGCCCTGAACTACACGGGCTCGAATCCAGCGCGACAGCAAAGTAACTACGCACTGTACTCATACGCGGTGCCCTCACATACAAACTCGTTCGTTGGGTTATATCGTATACATGTACACACATGTTATATATATATATATAGAGGTCTGGAAATATAGGGAGAGGGAGAGAGATGTAAGTATATATATATATATATATATGCACGCAAACGTGTGTATACGTGCGTGCAGACGCACATGTGCATCTGCATACCCCTGCGCTTCTCGGTGCATCTCCCAGGCCACTCGCAGGGGCGCCCCGGCGATTTCGCTGCGCGCCTCGTGGGCTGGGCCGCAAAAGGTTCCGCTCCTCCACGGCGGCGCGCGGGCGCGCAGAGATATGGCGACGCGCGGGGCAGCGCGGAACGCAGCGCACAGCGTGGAGTGAGCTACAGTTCGGGTTGCCTTCCGCTCATAGGGCTCACAAGGTTCGTGGGGCTCGCAAGGCACATAGGGCTCATGGAGCTTACAAGGGCCCATCGTGCTCACATGGCTTATGGGGCACATCGAGTTCATCGGGCTTTTTTAGGGCTCATGGGGCTCATGGGGCTCAGAGGACTCACAGGGCTCAGGCGGCACAGAGGGCTCATAGGGCCCATAGGGTTCGGATTGCCCAGGTAGGGCCCATAGGGCTCATAAGGCTCAGAAGGCTCAGGGCTCACAGGGCTCATAGGGCTCATAGGGCTCATAGGGCTCACAGGGCTCACAGAGGCCATAGGGCTCACAGGGCTCAGAGGGCCCGGGGGGCCCAGCGGCGGGGAGCGGAGGGGGCGGAAGCCCTAAAGTCTCATAGGGCCAGCGGCGGGGGGGCGGATGGGGCGGAAGCCCTGCAGCCCCAAAGGGCCAGAGGTGGAAGGATGGAGGAGGGGGGTCGCAATTTCCTCACATCAGTTGCGTCGTCGCCCCGCGCGGAGGCGCGCTCCCCGTGCACCGCAACCCTTGCATGAACCTCGCGAAGGTGATGCAAGGAAGAGGTTGGAATGGCCGCCCTGCCAGACACGCGGTCACCGATCGAAGGCGGTATCGATCAGGGGAGGGGGGGCGGGGGGGCGAGGAGAGCCGCAGCGTAGCGTGCTTGAGCGGCCCATCCGCGCTCGCGGCAGCCAGCTCGACGCGCGAGCGAGCGCTAACTAACAATGAGAGGGGGGCGATGAGGAAATGATGAGGCGGCTGTCTCCAATCGAAGCGCGCGCGGCGCTGCTGCGCTCGAGGAAAGAGCGTTACGAGCAAGGGGGGGAGAGTGGCGGCGGAGGCGCGCTGCTACGGAGCAGCGCGACCGACGAGCTTGCCGCTCCAATACTCAGTGCCAGCACCGATGGAGTGGATATACATACGAAATGTATACAAAAGATGTTACCCACTCGCTGCGCTTCGCCTTTACACTCATAAGGCTTATATGGCTCATACGGCTCATATGCTTAGAGAGGGCATATAGGACTCATAAGGCTCATGAGTCCGAAGGGATCCGGGGGCTCATAGGGTATGTAGGGGTCATGCGGCTCGTGGGGCTCGTTGGACTCCTGGGGCTCATGGGACTCATGAGGCTCATAGTGGTCATCGGGCTCGTAGGGCTCATAGGGCTCATAGGGCTCACAGGGATTATAGGGCTGATAGGGCTAGTGATCTTTTCAGGCTCTTGGGGCGTCTCGGGCCGTCGGAAGGCCGAAAAGAAGCAAATTCCCAAAGCCTTCTTTCTACAAAAACGAGCCTCGTCGGGCCTTCTGGAGGCGAGGCCCTCTTGGAGGCC
The DNA here is from genome assembly GCA_963575745.1 of Prorocentrum cordatum. NCBI lineage: Eukaryota > Dinophyceae > Prorocentrales > Prorocentraceae > Prorocentrum > Prorocentrum cordatum. The sequence goes on along the minus strand of CAUYUJ010017727.1, from coordinate 311,410 downwards.
TCCTGGGCCTTCTTGGAAACCTCTTGGGGGCCTCTTGGGCCGTCTTGGACCATATGAGAGTCATCTTGGGCCGTCTTGGTGGGCTCCAGGCCCGTCTGACGCCGCCGGGAGCAATCTCGGAAGCCTCTCTGAGCCGTCTTAGGGGCTCTCTGGGGGCGCCCGCGCGGGCCTCTCGGGGCCGTCTCTGGGGCCCTCCTGGGGCCGTCTTGGGGTCCTCTTGGGCGATCTGGGGGCGAGCTGGGGGGGCCTCTTGGGCCATCCTGGGCCGTCGGAGAACCGAAGAAGCGCAAAGCCCAAATCCTTCAAGCACCTGAGCGAAATCCATGGTTTCGACCTCTTCGGGCCTTCCTGGAGGACCTCTTGGAAGCCTCGTGGGCCATCTTGGAGGCCTCTTGAGAGCCTCTTGAGCCATTTTGAGGCTATGTGAGGCCGTCTTGGGTGCATCTTGGGCTGTCTCGGAGGCATCTTGGGGCCATCTTAGCTGTCTTGGAGGCCATCTTGGCCATCTTGGAGGCGTCTTGGAGACCATCTTGGGCCATCTTGGCGGTCTTGAAAGCCACGCTGAGCCGTCTTGGGAGAAATGATCTTGGAATTCCGGTCCTTGTGCGGCTTCCGCGGGGCTGGCGGGACGGGCCGAAGCCCCATGGGGGAGTTCTTTTTTACAAGAACCAAAACAAAATCGTAGAAACAATCACCAGACAGCTCGCCCCTTGGCCCCCCGCCAGCCCCACGCAAAGGGGCGAGCATATATACGGGCGCAGCACCGCGCTGGATGCGTAGCCGTCGGCTGGGCCAACCAAGCGAATGACGCATCGCGTGGCTGCTGGATGCCCGCGCCGAGCACAGATTTTCTCGGTTCCTCCCTCCTCCTTCTCCTCCTCCTCCGCGGGCTTGAAACTGCCATCGAAATATCCTCACCCGCTGGCTTAAAACTACCACCGAAATATCCTCACCCGCGGGCTTAAAACTGCCACCGAAATATCCTCACCCGCTGGATCAAAGCAGCCACAGGAATATCCTCACCCGCTGACTGTCACCGAGATATTCCTCACCCCCGGAAAAGAAACTGCCACCGAAATATCCTCACCCGCTGGCTTAAAATTGCCCCCGAAATATCCTCAACCGCCGGCTTAAAACTGCCACCGAAATATCCTCACCCACCGGCTTAAAACTGAGACCGAAATTTCCTCACCTGCTGGCTTAAAACTGCCACCGAAATATCCTCACCCGCGGAAATAAAACTGTCACCGAAATATCCTCACCCGCTTTCTTAAAGCCGCCACCGAAATATCCTCACCCGCTGGGTTAAACTGCCAGCGAAATGTCCTCACCCGCTGGCTTGAAACTGCCACCGAAATATCCTCACCCGCTGAAATAAGCTGCCACCGAAATATCCTCACCTGCTGGCTTAAAACTGCCACCGCTCGATAACACTCGATACCACATCGATAACACCTCATGCTATCGAGGTGTCATCGAGTGTTATCGAGGTGCTCTCGAGCGTTATCGAGCTCGATCACACTCGATAGCATCTCGAACACATCTCGAACACATCTCGAAAACATGTTATCGACGTGTTATCGGGTGTTATCGAGGTGTTATTGAGCGGGTGATGGTCACCCGCTGGCTTAAAACTGCCACCGCAATATCCTCACCCGCTGGCTTAAAACTGTCACCGAAATATCCTCATCCACTGGCTTAAAACTGCCACCGAAATATCCTCACCCGCTGGCAGAAAACTGCCACCGAAATATCCTCACCCGCTCGCTTAAAACTGCCACCGAAATATCCTCACCCGCTGGCTTAAAACTGCCTCTGGATTATCCTCACCCGCGGAAATAAAACTGCCACCGAAATATCCTCACCTGCTGGCTTAAAACTGCCACCGGAATTTCCTCACCCGCTGGCTTAAAACTGCCACCGAAATATCCTCACCCGCGGAAATAAAACTGCCACCGAAATATCCTCACACCCGCTGGCTTAAAACTGCCACCGAATTATCCTCACCCGCGGAAATAAAACTGCCACCGAAATATCCTCACCCGCTGGCTTCGAACTGCCACCGAAATATTCTCACCCGCTGGCTTAAAACTGCCGCCGAAATATCCTCACCCGCTGGCTTAGAACTGCCACCGAAATATCCTCACCCGCGGGAATAAAACTGCGACCGAAATATGCTCATCTGCCGGCTTAAAACTGCCGCCAAAATACCCTCACCCGCGGAAATAAATCTGCCACCGCAATATCCTCACCCGCTGGCTTAAAATTGCCACCGAAAAATCCTCACCGGCTGGCTTAAATTGCTACCGGAATATCCTCACCCGCGGAAATAAACTGCCACCGAAATATCCCCACCCGCTGAAACACCGAAATATCCTCAACTGCTGGCTCAAAACTGCCACTGAAATATCCTCACCCGCTGGCTTAAAACTGCCAGCGAAATGTCCTCACCCGCTGGCTTAAAACTGCCACCGACATATTCTCATACGCGGGCTTAGAACTGCCACCGAAATACCCTCACCCGCTGGCTTAAAACAGCTACCGACATATCCTCACCCGCGGAAATAAAGCTGCCATCTAACGGCCTGGTGGTTCAGTTCAGTCTGTCTACCTCGCGAAAATCAAATTACGGGCTGCGCCGGTAAACCAGCAGGCCGGGCATCCCTGTGATAAATCAACAGGGGGCGGCGGGTCGAAGACGCCTACGGTGAATCACCGCCGCACCCTGCCTTTGGAATCGCCAATGTGGCCGAGCGTTGTGGCAAGAGCTCTGCCAAGCCAGCGGGCCATGTGTTCCCCCAGCCCTTGAAGAAACCCTTCGGGGAACACTTGGGGGAGGATGGCGGGGAAGATCAGGAGGAGGAGGAGGAGAAGGAGGAGGAGGAGGAGGAGGAGGAGGCATCTTGGGAGCCTCTGGGGGCACTCTTGGGGGCCCCCTTGAAGCTTCCTGGGAGCCTTTGGGGGCTTCTCGGGGGGCCTCTTTCGCCGTCTTAGGGCATTCCTGGCCCGTCTGACGCCGTCGAAAGCCGTCTTGGGGGCCTCTCTGGCCCGACTGGGGGTCCTTTTGGGGTGCTCCAGGGCCGTCTTGGAGGCCGTCTTGGGCGTCTTGGAGGCCTCTCGGGCTGTCGCGGGGCCCTCTTGGGGCCCTCTTAGGGCCGTTCTGGGGCCCTCCTGGAAGACCTCGTGGGCGATCTTGGGGCGATCTTTGGGGGCTCTTGGGCCGCCTCGGGCCGCTGAAAGATCGAATATGAGCAAATGCCCAAATCCCTAAAAGCCCAAAGTAAATCAATGATTTTGGTCTCTTCGGGCCTTTCTGGAGTCTTGGGCCATCTTGGAAGCATCTTGGGCCGTCTTGATTGCCTCCTGGCCCGTCGGACGCCGTCGGAAGCCCGACTCGTGGTCCTTCTGGGGTGCTCCAGGGCCGTCTTGGAGGCCGTCTTGGGCGTCTTGGAGGCCTCTTAGGCGCGTCTTGGAGACCTCTTAGGCCGTCTTGGGGCCCTCCTGGGGCCGTCTTCGGGGGCTCTTGGGCCGTTTTGGAACCCTCTTAGGGGCCTCCTGGGCGATCGTGGGGGGATCTTTGGAGGCTCGTGGGCCGTCTCGGGCCGTCCGTAGGCCGAACAGAAGTAAATGCCGAAAGCCGGCAACAACCCGCAGGAATATGATTGTGGTCTCTTCGGGCTTTCCTGGACGGCCTCCTGGAGGCCTCTTGGGCCATCTTGGAGACCTCTTAGGGGCCTTCCTGGACGACCTCCTGGAGGCCTCTTGGGCCATCTTGGAGAACTCTTGGGGGCCTCTTTGGCTGTCGTGGGCCATCTTCGAGCCATCTCGGGCCGTCTTGGTGGCCTAGGCTGTCCGACGCCCCCGGAAGCGGTCTTGAGGGTCTCTCTGGGCCGACTTGGGGCCCTCTTGGGGTGCTCCAGGGCCGTCTTGGAGGCCATCTTAGTCGGTTTGAAGGCCTCGTATGCCGTCGTGGGCCCTCTTGGGGCCGTATTGGGGCCCTCGGCCGTTCTGGGGCCCTCTTGGAAGGCCTCACGGGTGATCTTGGGGCGATCTTTGGGGGCTCTTGGGCCGTCTCGGGCCGTTGGATGATCGAACAGAAGCAACTGCAAACATTCTTTAAAAAGCTACAACAAATCAATGATGTCGGCCTCTTCGGGTTTTCCTGGATGACCTCTTGGAGGCCTATTGGGCCGTCTTGGAGGCCTCTTGGGGGCCGCTTGGGCTGTCTTACACTATCTTGAGGCCATCTTGGAGGCATCTTGGGCCATCTTGGAGGCATCTTGGGGCCAGTGTTACTGTCTTGGAGGCCATCTTGGATCTTGGCCATGTTGGAGGCATCTTGGAGGCCATCTTGGGCCATCTTGGTTGTCCTGAAAGCCATCTTGAGCCGTCTTGGGGCAATCTTTTTTGGAATTGCAGGCCTTTCGGCTGGCCGGCGGGACGGGCCGAAGCCCCAGGAGCTCTTTCGGACAAATTAACCAAACCCAAGAGCGATTGAACTCAGCACGCCGGGCACCCCTGTGGCAAGCCAACAGGGGGCGGCGGATCTAGTGGCCTTCGGTCCATCCCGTCACCGTGCCTGGGTCGTTGGGATCTCTTGGGAGGCCTGTCGGAGGTATCCTGGCTGCGGTTTGGGATGTCTTGGGGACCTCTTGAGGCCTGACTTGGGCCTCTTGAGGGCCGCCTGGCGCTTCTAGGGGGCCTCTTGGGGGCCTGCTGGCGGTCTCGGGGGTCATCTTGGGGCGGAGGGCTCGAAGTCTCAGTTTATGTCTCCCCCTCTGGGGCCTCTCTTCGGCCCCTCTTGAAGCCCTCTTGGGCCGTGGCAGCCTCTTGGGCCGCCTTGGGGCCCTTCTGAGCTGTCGGGGTGCGCTCTTGAGGGCCTACTAGGCCGTCTTGGGGTGATCTTGGGGGGCCTCTCAGGCCGTCTTGGAGCGTTGACAGCAAGAAAGGGCGAGAGCGTCAAAGCCAGTCAAACAGAATATGGGGGATCAATGATGGGGGCCCTCGTTGGGGGCCGTCGTGAGGGCAGCGTGCGCCGTCTTGGGGCCCTCTGCGGCCATCTCGGGGCGCTCTTGAACCCTCTTGGGCTCTTGTCCGGAAAGCCTGGGGGGTTGTTCAGGTCGTTTTGGGCGGGGTCACCGCCCCAGAGGCCCACGCGAGAAAGGCCAGGAACGCCCAGCAATTCGGGGAAGTTGGTGGTCCGGGCGGGCCTGTCAAGAGTTTACGAAAGTGTTTACTCTTCGCTCAGACTTGCATGAGCCTTGTGGCACTGCGCTGCGTGCTGAAGGCACGGTGGCGACTTCTACTGCAACGCATGCAGGAACAGCATCTGCTTCTGCTTCCTCCGCAGTCGTGCCGGCTCGAGATGTGAGAGATCCCCCCGGCTGCCACGATGGGGAAAGCCCGCCTGCTCTTCCTCCGCGGGCATGCGTGCATATTTGTTCTGGCGTTCGCCAGCTACTACCTGCAGTATCCTGGCATCCTGGGCCAGAACGGACTTTTGCCTATTAAGCCTCACTGGCAGACGGTCAAGGCAAACATCCTTTCAACGGTAAAGGACAAGCCAACTACGCTCGACCTGAATGTCTTCCCGCGCTGGCTATGGGCCTGCGCATCGGATTCGAACGTGCCCGAGATCTTAGAGTCGAAGCATGTTGTCTTCACGATTGGTAAAACCGCAAGTGGCTTCAACATCGGAGAACTCATCCAGGGCTATCTGAAATACCCGAGCTTCCAGTGGGTGTTCGACGCTTATGACATTGACCCAGATTCGGCGCATGAGTTCATGGCCATATTGGGCATGAGTCTGGGAATCCTCGGTGCAGCTGGAATAGTTCACCACATCCTTCTCTACGCCCTTCTCGACCTGCTTTACTTGTCGCTTTACGTAACAGGACAGCGGTGGCTGTCTTTCCAGTGGGATATTCTCCTCCTAGAAGCTGGGTTTCTGGCGCTGCTTTATTGCCCCGTCTTCAGTTTACGCGTGACCGGTGGCAGCAGACCTCTGGCGAATTTGGTCCACCGCGTGTTCTTCGCGAAGTTTATGATGAACACCGGGCACGTGAAGGTGTCCGCGGAGTGCCCCACGTGGCACAGCCTGACGGCCCTGGAGTACCATTTCGCCTCGACGTGCATACCCACGAGGGAGGCGTGGGTCGCGCACTCCATGCACCCATTCTTGCTGAGGCTTAGCGTTGCGATTATGTTCGTGGAGCAACTGCCCATGGGAGTCATGTTCTTGGTGCCGTTCAAATACGTGAGGAGAGTTGCTGTCCTGGTGGAGATCCCGCTGCAGCTCAGCATTATGGCGACGGGGAATTACAACTGGCTCAATCTCCACACGATTCTTCTGATGCTGCCGGCGTGGGACAGCGACGGCGTGATGGATTTGGATAGCAAGAGCATCTCGCTTGTCTTCGACAGAGCGAATCTCTCCCAAACCTTGAAAGGCTTGCGCAAAACGCTACGGGCGTTTTCGTTTCTCGCCGCTGTAGGGTTCTTCGTATTTGTATTTTCGAATATGTTCACGGTGTACCAGGATGAGCAGGACGGGTATTGGCGCATATCGAAGAATTTTACAACCAATGATGTTTTGAGACATTTCGATGTGTACATCTTTTCGCCGACGGCTTACACATTCCTTTTCCTCCAGTTCGCTGTGATCTCCACATTCTACATTCTGCCAACGTTGGCGGGAGGGAGTTCGAGCAGCCCGTTCTGCGGCACATGGCGCCTCCTTCGCCGAGCGATTCACATGTGCTTCTGTTTTGCCGCTCTCGGTGTTTGCATATTACCTTGGGGCCAGGTGCATACGGACAGCGTCAGGCACTTACCTTTTCGAAAGCAGTACGAGCAACTCAAAGCGCAGCTGGACACGTTCAACGTGGCGAGTAGCTACGGACTGTTCCGCAGGATGACTGGAGTTGGCTCGCCCAAAAGCGCGGACAAGAAATTCGGTTGGGCGGGGCAACCGCCGAGCGCCGTGGCGGTTCCAGCCTTGGTCGTAGAGGCTTCACTCGACGGAAAGATTTGGAAAGAGATCCCATTCAGGTACACACCTGGGCCCGAGGACCGGATGCCGCGCAGGACCGCGCCGCACCAACCGCGTTTGGATTGGCAAATGTGGTTCGCGGCGCTTGGCAGCTATCAGAGCAACCCGTGGCTCTTGCACCTGGCGTATAAGATCGTCACTGTAGGGAGAGTTGGAACGCGCGGCGACAAGTACAGGACAGGGAGCTTTGTGCTGGAGAACCTTCTCGATGGTGAGAAGTGGCCTTTCAACAACGGCGAGCAGCCGAGCTATGTTCGCATGTGGAAGTACCACTACGATTTTACCAGGATGGACACTGAGTGGTCGAGGAAGCTGGCCGGCGGCGACGGATGGATAGCGCCAGAGGTAGGTGGATCGCATGACCACCATTATTGGCGACGCAAGAGGATCAGCGAGTATCTGCCCGTTGTTGGAGAGAGCCAGTTTGCGGGCGTCGTGAAACAGTTGGGTTACGATGCGCTGGCTCCGACCCTGCGGTGTGGCAGCGGAACAGGTTCTTTCATCTCTGGCAGTATCTGCAACGTGACTGCGAGCTTACGCGCGCAAGTCAGGCCGTGGCGGGTCTTTGCCGAGTGGACCATTGAGGATAACGGTGGCATCTGGCAGAAGCTCTTGTATAGCGGAAGCAGCACTGTGGACTACATAGATGGGCCGATGGTGTTTGTCTGTGTATGCGGATTTGTGTTGCCTCTTGCCTTGCGGCTATTTGGGGAACTTCTATCAGTGGCGCTCACATTCGTTTTCAGATTTCCACGGCATGTCGTCTCCAAAGGTGTTGGGCCATCGAAGCATTTGAAAGCTGAGTGACAATCGCGAGAGGCTTGGGATCTTCTCCTCCTGCTCCTCCCGCCCGTCTTTCCTACGCGGGCCTCCCGCGGGGGCTTCGAGAAAACCATGTCTCGCCATTCGCGGTCTGGGCTGGACGGGGCGGCGCGAGAGCGCCCAGATGACCGCGCTTCGCACAGCACGCGGCGCGAAGTTCGGAAGGCTGTCGCTTTTGGCAGAGCGGGCACGGACAATAATTATCCTGGCGAAGGACCCAACCATAAGCAACTGTTCGTAACGCGTTGTGGGTACCGCTTTCGGTGGGGCTCCCTATGGGGCCACGAAGCGCTGCCCGGGGTGGGGGAGCCGCATGCGAGAGCAGCCACTGGGGCCTTCGGTGGAGCTCCCCATGGCCACGAAGCGCTGCCCTGGGCGGGGGAACCGCATGCGAGAGCAGCCACTGGGGCATTCGGTGGAGCTCCCTATGGGGCCACGAAGCGCTGCCCTGGGTGGGGGAACCGCATGCGAGAGCAGCCACTGGGGCATTCGGTGGAGCTCCCCATGGGGCCACGAAGCGCTGCCCTGGGTGGGGGAACCGCATGCGAGAGCAGCCACTGGGGCATTCGGTGGAGCTCCCCATGGGGCCACGAAGCGCTGCCTTGGGTAAGGGAACCGCATGCGAGAGCAGCCACTGGGGCCTTCGGTGGAGCTCCCTATGGGGCCACGAAACGCTGCCGTGGGTGGGGGAAACGCATGCGAGAGCAACCACTGGGGCCTTCGGTGGAGCTCCCTATGGGGCTGCGAAGCGTGTGAGAGGTATGCCGAGAGCAGAGGCAGGGAGGGGGAGGAGGGAGGAGGGGGAGGAGGAGGAAGGAAGGAGGTGGGACGCGGGGCGCTGTCTCTTCAAAACGAGGACCCAACACCACAGGATGGTTGGGAAAAAAGCAGCACGGCTGCCGTACTTCGCCGAGGCTGGTCCCGCATTCCTGCCTGCCGCGGCGCCCTCCTCGGCCCCTGCCGTGTCGACGTGGGCGCCCCCGCCAATTTGCTTCACCGTGGGCGTTCGAGGGTCTTTTGCACCGCTGCCTTGCATCCCTGACCCCGTTGGCTGGCTGCACCCATGCCGCCGGCGCCATATGTTTCCCCAATTGGGCTTGCCAATTCAAGTAGTGGCGAAGCGTCCCGGCTCGCCTATAGCCCCACCAAACAACCTTTTGTGGTTCCCACGAAATGTTCTTAGAACATTTCTGGCGAAGTCTGTCTTGTTTTAACACATCGGGTTTATGTTATAAGAACATTGTTTTGTTTTTTAATAGCATTTTTGGGTTCTAAGAACATTTCGTTGTATGACTGTAGGAATGCCAGGACGGTCGTCCCTGCTCAACCTATGGGCCGCGCCGTTCTTCCCGGGGTTCTTTGGTCTTGTTTCTTTACAGGGGATGTCCCCGTGTTCCTTGGCCAGGTTCCCGAAGGCGTTGCCCGGGTCAGTTCTATGGTCTTGCCTCCTTGGTTCCTGGGTTCCTGGGCTGGGTTCTTTGGCTCCTTGGCCCGTGGTTTCTTGGTCTTGGTTTCTTCGGTCTTTGGTCTTGGTTCCTTGGCTTCTTGATGTTGATTCCGTTGGTTCCGTTGTCTTGGTTCCTTCTTGGTTCTTTAGTTGGGGTCTTGGTATTGAAAAACTGGTCGGATCGGGACCCAGTTGCGCCGGGGTTCATTGGGGTTATTTGGGCTAGTTTTCTTGCAAGCGCGTCCCTTGGGATTCTGCGGTGTTGTTTCTTGGCAAGACATCACCTGAGTTCTTTGTCCTGGTCTTAGTTCCTTGGTCTTGGTGTCACGATTCCTTGGTCTTGTTTCATTGTTTGTTTGGTTTTGGTTCCTTGGCCTTGGTTTCACAGTTCTTTGGTCTTGGTTCATTGGTTCCTTGGTGTTGGTTCCTTGGTTCCTTGGTTTTTGGTTCATTGGCTCCTTAGTCTTGGCTCCTTCGTCTTGGCTCCTTGGTTCCTCGGTCTTGGCTTCTTGCTGCTTCGCCACTTGATTACAAGCAACACATCTCCAGCATGGTTGATGGTAAATCAAAGCCGGCCCCAATCATATATAGAGGCGGACCGCGTCCATCACTTTTCCCGCTTGCTTGATGATTTCACAGTTTCTTTTACTAAGGCCTTCCCGAGTTTACAGATAGGCAACCCCCACCAGGATAGACGGCCAACCAGCGAAATCAACCGTATCGAAGAACAGTTCGTGCAGGATCACCGATACCTCTCGGTGACAATCAGGCCGCCCTAACCCCATGCTCGACCGGACGAAAAATCCATCACTCACTTAGGCGGCAGTCCTTGGCGGGCAGCCTGTGCCATGCACTGGCAACTCCGTGCCGGAACACGTCAGCTTGCTCGACACCTTGATGCGCACTCCCAGCTGGGAAGCGGTCCGAGAAGTGAAGTGCTCCGAAGCCAGGACAATGTTGCTAGCTTCCTGGACGCGGCCTGGACGCGGTTGCGCTCTGGCCTGCAACGTGCCTCGCTTGTGCGCCGACTCTCGGGCCCAGGTCTGCGGCCTCACCGACCGCGCAGACGTAAATGCCCTAGGATCGTCGAAGTCTTATCGTCGCATTCACTTGTGCGCCTCTAGGAGGGGCAAACATTTACCTTGATAGCGTTGCAGGCTAATTCGTGTGCTCATAGGGGCGACAGGTCATGCTTCTTGAGTCGCAAAGCAGCGAGCATCTCTCATGTAGCCCTGTTATCCCCACGGTGCTTGTTCAAGAAAGTTTCGGCCGCGTCGAGACTGGCGAAGGCACCGTCCGCGTCCATGTTTTCAGGCACGGGCGTATGCCCACCATCAGCACTACTATTGCGGCTCGCGGCTACCCCGAATTTGACCTTGCAATTCTGATTGAACAGCTCGCCAAACTTTTTTGAAGAGTGCGCACACCCAGCTCCACTTCGTTGGCTTGTTCACGACCGGGCGCAGCAGGCTGTACCCCTCTCGTCAGCGATCCCATGGTTTCTGCAGCCCGGCCACCTCGATATCATGTGATTTCTACTCCTCTGCTAGCTCGACATTCTTGGCCTGCTCGGCTGCGATCGCCTCATCCTGACCTGCCATATATCACTTGGCCTTATTGAGCGTCGCAGTCGCCTTTTTCCGAGCTTGTGCCCCATCGTTCGTGCGCTGCCTGATGCTCGACTTCATTGCCTCAATATGACGACTGTGCTCTTCCTGAAGCTTCGCCGCCATAGTAGTCCTGGCCTCCACCGTGGCGTCGCCTTTGCGCGCTCAGATGGCTGCCTCCAACTCCTACACCTGACACTGGAGCAGGTCGTCCTTTCCATTTTTCTCAGCACCAGGCTAGCCTAATTGCTACACTTGAACAACAGTTAGGGTAGTAGTCTTGTGCGTGGCGCAGAAACAACAATCTGCTTGCGGATGGCCTCGCGCTGCTGCTCGATATTGACTTCCCGCTTAGATCCTCCCGCTGGCGGTGGCCCACGGGAGCCCCTGGCACGATGGCAAGGGGAACCATCACCAGCACAATCAAACAGTTTGGCATGTTGCAGGACACGACCTGGCGCCTGCGGCCCGCAGCGGCATGGCAATCTGCACACCCAGTTCGACGTGAGCCCGCACGGCTGGCAATCCCGCATGGTAGTCTTCGGCCCGCAGACCACGTTCCGAGGCAAGGATGCCTGTTGGCCACGCACGCTGGTGCTGGTCCCAATCAGGCGGATCTGCTCACCCACAGGCGACTTCGGGAGGCAGGCAGGAGTCCTGGAGCGAGTCAGGCCCCACGCTTTTTTGTTGCATGACACCTCGTCGCAGGACCGTGTGATCTCTGTAGTGTCGCGGCGGACATAAGCCGGTCGGCGCGTCTGAGCGCAGCGAACATGTTACAAAATTCGGCCCGCAAATAGGAGCGACAACTGGCGAGGAGGACGAGGACGAGGAGGAGCTGGAGGAGGAGGAGGAGGAGGAGGAGGAGGAGGAGGAGGAGGAGGAGGAGGAGGAGCGAGGGGGGGACGAGACGAAGGCCCTACGCGAGAAAACTTGGCTTCGAGCCGCGTGTCAGTGGTATCTTGCTGGTCCCCCTCCAAGCCTCAAACGCCCGAGCCAGCATGGTTGCGGCGAGACAGAGGAGGAGGAGGAGGAGGAGGAGGAGGAGGAGGAGGAGGAGGAGGAGGAGGAGGAGGAGGAGGAGGGAGGAGAGGAGGAGGAGGAGGAGGAGGAGGAGGAGGAGGAGGAGGAGGAGGAGGAGGAGGAGGAGGAGGAGGAGGAGGAGAGGCGAGGAGGAGAGGAGGAGGAGGAGGAGGAGGAGGAGGGAGGAGGAGGAGGAGGAGGGGGAGGAGGAAGCGCGGGAGGAGGAGGCGGAGGGGGAGGGCGGAAGAGGAGGATGAGGAGGAGGAGGAGGATGAGGAGGAGGAGGAGGAGGAGGGGATGAGGAGGAGGAGGAGGCGGAGGAGGCGGAGGAGGAGGAGGAGAGGAGGAGGAGGAGGGGAGGAGGAGGAGAGGAGGAGGAGGAGGAGGAGGAGGAGGAGGAGGAGGAGGAGGAGGAGGAGGAGGAGGAGGAGGAGGAGGAGGAGGAGGAGGAGGAGGAGGAGGAGGGGGAGGAGGAGGAGGAGGAGGAGGGGAGGAGGAGGAGGAGGAGGAGGAGGAGGAGGAGGAGGAGGAGGAGGAGGAGAGGAGAAGGAGGAGGGAGGAGGAGGAGGAGGAGGAGGAGGAGGAGGAGGGGAGGAGGAGGAGGAGGAGGAGGAGGAGGAGGAGGGGGAGGAGGAGCGCGGGAGGAGAGGCGGAGGGGAGGAGGCGGAAGAGGAGGATGAGGAGGAGGAGGGATGAGGAGGAGGAGGAGGAGGAGGAGGATGAGGAGGAGGAGGAGGCGGAGGAGGCGGAGGAGGAGGAGAAGGAGGAGGATGAGGAGGATGGGGAGGGGGAGGGGGGGAGGAGGAGGGACTCGGCAGCGGCTGGAAAGGTGCCACCAAATTAACATGCATCAAAAGACAAACAAACTCCAACGATTTAGAAGGGGCCGATCTCCTCCTCGGGCGGCACAACCTGCCGTCGGCGCTCCCGCGCTCGAAGGCCGAGAGACTCAGCCTCCTCCCGAGATCGGAACCCAAAAAGAGACAGGCCTCGATGAAGGTCGACCCCAGTGCCCGCCCACCTCGCCGCCCCCACCCACCCCCGAGAAGAGGCAGCCAGAGAGCCTCTGGACGGTGGCGGCGCGAACGGCGGAACAGTGTCGGGAGACATCTTAGACGCCAGGAAGTCTCGAGCGGGGTCCGACAAAACGGACGCTCGGGACACACGAAAACTGCTCTTGGACGGGTGGCGACCTTGCGAAATCCAAGCCAATTGCCGCTCTCGGCCCGACGAGCGGTGCCCAACACAAACTGACGCGAGAGCAGTCTTTCCCCCGTGTCCTCCCACGGTGCAAACCGAACCACCGGTCGAGGAGGAGGAGGAGGAGGAGGAGGAGGAGGAGGAGGAGGAAGAGGAGGAGGGGGTGGAGGGGGAGGGGGAGGAGGAGGGGGAGGAGGAAGAGGAGGTGGACGCGAATGAGGAAGAGGGAGGTACATTGTGAAGATGAAGAAGAAGAGGGGCAGGGGGAGTTGGAGAGGAGGATCACGCCCCACAACCCCGAGCATCGATCGCCGTCGCCGCCGCCGCCGTCGTCGTCGTCGCCGTCGTCGCCGCCGTCGTCCTCGCACCGGGCGCGGGGGCCAGCCGTTCCAGCCAGCTCGTGCGACACCGTTTCGGCACTTTTCTGGGTGCTCGACATGATGTCTGGGATGTGGTCCTCACGCACGATGGGAGCAGCGTGCCCGATCTCCTCCGCCCGAGGATCTCCTCAGCCTGAGGATCTCCTCCGTCACCGTCGCCGCCGTCGTCGTCGTCGTCGTCGTCGTCGTCGTCGTCCTCGCCCCCGGAGCCGCATCGTCACGTTGTCGTTGTCGTCGTTGTTGTCGTCATCGTCATCCTCGTCGTCGTCGTCGTCGCCGTCGCCGTCGTCGCCATCGTCGTCGTCCTCGTCGTTGCTGTCGTCGTCGTCCTCGTCCCCGAGGATCTCCTCTGCCTGAGCCGCATCGTCACGGCCGTCGCGCTGCTGTGGTGGCGGGCGCACGGCGGCGCCGCCCTGGCAGGCAGGCACGCCCAGGCCGGGCTCGGCGACGAGGAGGCCCGGCCTTTGCGGCGGCCTCGCGTCGCGAGAAGTCACCCCCCCCCTCTCCTCCTGTTCCTCCTCCTCCTCCTCCTCCTCCTGCTCGTCCTCCTCCTCCTCGCATGTTTGCCGGCATGGTTAGTCGAAGTTGTGTTGCGTTGTCGTCTTCTCCTTGTTGTTGATGCGCTGGTAGTGCTATGGTGCCTATACCTGGCGAGACGTTGGTGTTGATGCGTGCGTTGAGGTGGTCTGGGATACTGGTGAGGGGCCGTTTGTTGACTAGGTCGGGCAATGTGTCCTACCATTTGGCAGTGTGTCGTGTGTCGTGGTGCATGTGGGCGTACGTGATACGAAGACAGTCTCGCTGATAGGCTGCGCTATTATCTTGATGATCAGTACTTGGTGGGACGAATGTAGTACTCGGAAGCGCTTGTGTTTGCAATCGAGTTGTTGTTTGGGCGTGGTCGCGCTTGGTAGAGCTGTGCTTACCAGTAGGCTGCGCGCGAGTGTGGATGGGGTGTTGTGGCGTGGTGAAGTACATGGTAGTGTCCGCCGTACTGTAGTCGCTTCTGGCCGTAGTCTTTTGTGTGCCCATGATGTGAGCCTTCTGCAGTAGCGCCTGGGCTCATGGATGCTGTCCTTTCGACACGTGGTATAGTGTTTGCTTGTCGTGGTGTATGTCGTCGCTCGTCGCGTCTACATGTGTCTGTTGTGCGTTATACGAGGCCAGCTTGAGGTGCACGGTAGTAGTATTGACACCTTCTGTCGTCATGCTTTTTTTGTGAACGCGCGTCTTTGTTGGTGTTTTGGTCGGTTGTAGTGATGAGCGGTGTTCGCTGGTTTGCTAGGTGAGGCTGGTAGTGGAATCCATATTGCTGTATCGCTGGGTATGCGTCATGATCATCTGTATGGTCTGTCTGATGGATGGTCCAATCTCTGTGATTGTGGTCCGATAGTAGTGCTAGTAGTCGCTCCTCTGGTTGTGGGAATCTGCTGTCTGCGGTGCGCAAGGTGCCCACGTTTGCGTTGACAGCTGCGGGTTTCTTTTCCAGCGCATCTTCTAGTTCATTCCATGTGTGGCCGTGATGCACATGTGTATGATGCAGGGTGATAGGGGTGTTGTTTTTGCGTACTTGGTGGTCAAATACTTGTGCTATCTTGGTGATTGAGTCATCGCTGTGCGCCAGCTGGGTAAATATGGGGATTGCGCTGGTTGGATCTGTGTGGATTTGCTTGTGTAGGCGAGGTGGCTGCTGCGCTGCGTTTAGAAACGCCCATACGGTAGCTGATATCTCAATGTTTGTGCTATGTAGGTTGTCTCCGTCGATCTCGCTGTGGATGCTCTGTGTATTGTTTTCAATGACGCATCCCTGCATGGCCGGTCGGTGCTCGTCATATTTGAGCATTCGAAATGCCCATGCTGAGTCGGCCTTGTGGGTGTGTGGTGGTCCGCCTGGGTAGGCTAACAAGGTGGGGCAGCTGGGTATCGGTTGGCGGTAGACTGGGGGCTGCTTGTGTAACTAGGTGAAGCGTAATGTCATGTAGGTCTCAACGTAGTAGTGTTATGCGTCTACTTGCGTTGTGGAGGGAGGTGGGCATATTCATCGGGCTAAGCTGCCAGGGATGGTGGCGCGTATTACGCGTAGAATGAATGGTAGGTAGTATGCGTCACCTGTGTTGCTATATTGGTGGTTGTTACATTTCGCCTGACCACTTTGAGGGTCAGGCGTGGGGTTCCGCATGCTGGTAGTGCTGATTTCCTGGGTCATAGCAAGTAGCTTTGTTGCGTGAAACTGCTGTTTGCCACTCGGGCCACGTCGGCTTCTAGTTTTTAGTCCGGATGGCCGCGTGTCAAGCAGTGGCGCTATGTCTACACCATCATTGCTCTCAATCGCTGCTTGTGCACGTTGGGGAGCATGCCTAGGTGGTGGGCGAACTGCGATTGCAAGGAGTCAACCGTATTGTGACTTTTCGTGGTCGTGCCAATCGTTGTGCTTCTGCAAACTGCTGGAGGTTTCGTGTTGGTTCGCCGTCGCTTGCTGCTGTGGTGTTGTTACGTACTGCGGTGTGTCGCCCATTGGAAGTGAGTGTTGGGTGTGTAGTTGCCGCTCTACTGCGTTTGGGCATGTGCAGTTGTAGTGATCTGGGTGGGCATGCTTCTGTCGGTGTGATGTCGTGGTCGAGGTCTGGTACTGGTTGGTTAAATCCAGAAAACAAGTATTGCTGCTTCCGCTATTAGTCCGCTTTTATGTGCTGTAATAGTGCAGTTAGTTCTGCTTCCACCTCAACCTGCCATTATCTGACAGTTTGTGTGCTGGTATATATATATATGTATACATATATATATATATATATATATATATGCGTAGCGTGATGTGCTGGTTCTTAATTTGCGTGTCAGTGTTTTGCTGGTCTTCTTCTGCTGTGGTTAGCCGCTGCTGGTAGTGCTGGTTGGCAGCTTTCAGTTGCTCTGTGGCGCTTGCCATGATAAGGTGTGCTGCTTCTTGGCCGTTATATTCGTCCAGTAGGTTGCTCTCTGCATGTTGCAGTCGTTGTGCTGTCTGTGCTGCTTGTTGTGCTGCTGCGACCTCTTGGTCGAAGGCCGCTTGAGCGTTGCGCTACGTAAGGTGCGTACTGTACCTCGTGGCTCTGGTGCTGTTGAGCATGCCGCCTGGACTGTCGGACTTCCTGTGGTAGTCCTTGCTCTAGTGAGTGCATATGTTGGTCCGCCATGAACGCTTAGGGTCCATCCCTTTGCGTCTGATCTTCTTGTTGTGTGTAGTGCTGGTGCATCGCGTGCTGCATCCGTTTTTCGACTGGTTGTTCTGCCCCCGGTCAGTCATGTGCATAGCCCTCGCTTGTCGCGAGTCGTTGGTCTTGTCGCAGTCCCTGCCTTTGTTTGTTTTTCTTGTTGGAGCTCTGCGACGATGGTCTCCGACTCGTTGTGTTATGCCTGGCGTGCGCGGTGTGCGGCAGCGTAGCAGTCGCTCTGTGCCTCTAGGCGCATGAGCTGTGCGGGGCGTTGGAGTGCCTGTCCCGCGAGGCTCTCTAAGTGCTGCTGTTTTTGCCCGTTCTGCTCCGTGGTGTGCTCAGGGTCTCGCCGTGCCGCCTCTGCTGTTGTCGCATTACCGTTGCCCTGGTCGCTTACGTTCGTAATTTTGCGTGCCGTAGTGCTTGTCTATGCTTCCTTGTCTCGTGGTGGTCGTCGGGCACGTGTTCGTGCGCTTCGTGTAGTTGTCGCATGGCCTCTCCTGCTGCTCATAGTTGATGTTGTGATCTACTTCCTGAGTCTGCGTCTTGCTGAGCTGCCCGTAGCTCTGCAATGGTCCAGTCGTTGGCTCTGGGCCCGTCGTAGGCTATGTTCAGTAGTGGTTTGAGCTCCAACGTCTCAGCCTGCTGTGGTGTATGGGATGGGCGTGCTGAGCGGTTCTAGTGGTGGTCGTTCCTATGGGTAGGTGCAGGGCTGTACGTCCTGAGCTCGTGAACCGTGGGCTGGGCGCGTGCTGTCGGTTGTTGTTCGGCTCCTTCTCGAGCTTAGCGGGGGTCTTCGTTTTGTGCATGTTGTCTTCGTGCTTCTGCTGGGCTTGCTTCAGTGTTGCTGCTGAACTCTTTGCGCATGCTGCGTAGTCGTCTCTGAGTTATCGTATGTGTTGTAGCTTTTCAGCTTCAGGCGTATGGTCAAGTTGGCTAGCCTCCTGGCCTGCAGTTTCCACTGCCAGCATCTGCGCTGCAATCCGCAAGACGGCGGTTTCTGAATTGTTCCACGCTCCCACTCCAAGAGGCGTTGCTCCAGGTCTGTCTTCGAGCGACGCGTCGTTTCGGTATGCCTCTGGGATGCTGTCGATGAGTGCCTGGTTCTCGCATGTGGTGCACGCTGCATGTTCTGGACTGTTACCGAACTTTGGTCGCTGCTCTGTGCTGGTGGAGCTGGTGGTTGTTCTTGGGTTTGGGTCTCGGAGCTCATGGCCTCGGTGGCCCTGGAGCGTGATGCCGCTGCGCCCAGTGTGGTGTTGCGGTCGCTGTTCGGCAGTAGGTGTCGCATGCTTGCTGCTGGAGTGGTGGTTGTGCTGTGTGTGTGTGTGTCGGTCCGTGGGTGGGCATGTCCGTGGTGCCCGACGGAATGTCAGATTGGACCTTTGCTTTTTCGGCTGTTTGGTCGCTGCTGGTGCTCCCCCTCACCTTTGCCTTTGGCTTGGGGGGGGGGGCGGGTGCGTAGTTGTACACTGGGCGGGCTGCTTGTTGTGTTGTGTTGTTTGCAGTGCATTGTTGTGTTAGTTTCGTGGCATTTGAGTTTCTTGAAGCTGCTGGTGGGTCGATTGGTCGAGTAGGGTGCGCGCTGAGACTACCCGTAGTAGTGCGCGCGTGCCGTTGCACGCTTTTGTCTCTCCCTGCGGTGCCAGGCAGGGTTGGGAGAAGTCAACGAAGTCGTTGTGCTACTGCTTTTACAATGCCGCAGTGTAGGTGGAGTCGTCTGGCCAACATGGCTTTGTGAGTGGTGCTCGTACGGTGCGGATGTCGTAGTCGTGAGGTCATGTATTCCATCCGCGTGTTGTAAGGTCTTAACGTTCGAGAGGTAAGAGTTGAGACGCATAGGAATGAAAGGATATGGTATGTAAATGGTAGGTCGTAGAGCGATGCGGTCGCGGCTGGCTACGGAGGCTCCTCCTCCTCCTCCTCCTCCTCCTCCTCCTCAAGGAGCGACGTCAAAAGTCGGCTCGTCGTTTGCGCCGACATTGGCGAGCAAGCTGCTCGCGCAAAGTCCAAGGTCGCCCTCGCTTCCAGCGTGGCGTGCCGCGCAGGCGGCCCGCGTAAGCCGCCGCGTAAGGTCGCCGTGCCATCCAATCAGTGGCGAAGCGTCCTGGCTTGCCTATGGGCACACCAAAGAATAGTCTAATAACCGTTTGTGGTCTGCACGAAATGTTATACGAACATGTCTGGCTGAGACTGTCTTGTTTTAACACGTCAGGTTCATGTTCTACGAACGAAGTTTTCGTTACTAGCCGGCCGCTCTGCGGTTGATCGGGAGTTTCTGTATATAGAAGAAGGTGCGTGCGCTTGTTGGCGAGGGTGAGGATGAGGTTCCTCCTCCTCCTACTCCTCCTCCTCCTCCTCCTCCTCCTCCTCCTCCATCCTTCTCTTGCCTCCGTCTGTCCTCCTCCACCCCGCAGCTCCATCATCTTCTCCTCCTCCTCCTCCTCCTCCTCCTCCTCCTCCTCCTCCTCCTCCTCCTCCTCATTCCTCCTCTGGGCACCTCCCCCGGGGCGCGGATCCACCGGATCTGTCCGGATCTGTCCGGAAACGGTGCCGGAGGCCGCTCTGGGCTCCTCTGGGCACCTCCCCCGGGGCCGGTTTTGTGAGGATGTCTCAAGCGAGGGCGCCGGTTTGGGATTCGTCCCCGGATCCAGCGGATCCGTCCGGATCCGTCCGGAAACGGTGCCGGAGGCCGCTCTGGGCTCCTGTGGGCACCTCCCCCGGGGCCGGTTTTGCGGGGATGTCTCAGGCGAGGGCGCCGGTTTGGGATTCGCCCCCGGATCCAGCGGATCCGTCCGGATCCGTCCGGAAACGGTGCCGGAAGCCGCTCTGGGCTTCTCTGGCCACCTCCCCCGGGGCCGGATTTGCGGGGATGTCTCAGGCGAGGGCGCCGGTTTGGGATTCGTCCCCGGATCCAGCGGATCCGTCCGGATCCGTCCGGAAACGGTGCCGGAGGCCGCTCTGGGCTCCTGTGGGCACCTCCCCCGGGGCCGGTTTTGCGGGGATGTCTCAGGCGAGGGCGCCGGTTTGGGATTCGTCCCCGGATCCAGCGGATCCGTCCGGATCCGTCCGGAAACGGTGCCGGAGGCCGCTCTGGGCTCCTCTGGGCACCTCCCCCGGGGCCGGTTTTGTGGGATGTCTCAGGCGAGGGCGCCGGTTTGGGATTCGTCGGATCCAGCGGATCCAGCGGATCCCGGATCCGTCCGGAAACGGTGCCGGAGGCCGCTCTGGGCTCCTCTGGGCACCTCCCCCGGGGCCGGTTTTGCGGGGATGTCTCAGGCGAGGGCGCCGGTTTGGGATTCGTCCCCGGATCCAGCGGATCCGTCCGGATCCGTCCGGAAACGGTGCCAGAGGCCGCTCTGGGCTCCTCTGGGCACCTCCCCCGGGGCCGGTTTTGCGGGGATGTCTCAGGCGAGGGCGCCGGTTTGGGATTCGTCCCCGGATCCAGCGGATCCGTCCGGATCCGTCCGGAAACGGTGCCGGAGGCCGCTCTGGACTCGTGCTCTTCGCGCCGGGGGTGAGGATGACGTGAGTTCCACAGAAACTCCCTCAAATGAGTTCCACAGAAACTCCCTCAAATTAGAGCATTTTGGGGTTCTAAAAACATGTCGTGGTTTGCCTATAGGAATTCCGGGACGGTCGGTCCTTGCTCAAGTCATCTCCCGTAAGGCCCGCCTGCGTTCGTCGCTCAATTGCATAACGTCGGTTGCACGTAAGAGTGACCTCTCGCCGAGGTGACCTCTGGCGCGGGCCGATGGCGCCCTGCGATCGCTGAGCGCGATGCGTTGGTGTAGCGGCTTGCGCGCCCAGCGGTGCCCCCGAAGGGCTCTCCTCTGAGCCGCGCACCAAAGGTCCTTCTTGTCCAGGGTCACTCTTGCGTGTAGCATACAACTGTCGGAAGCCTGTCTGGTACCTTTGGGCCGACGTCGGGCCCTGCCCCCCCCCAGATCGGGGGGCTGCCGCAGATCTATGGGCGACGTGTCGCCGTGGCGCCCCGCGCAGGCAGCTTTCGCCCTGCAGGGCCTTTCGCTTGACCTTTGTCTGATGTTTCTGCGCAGCACCAGTTAGGCTGAAGAGCCCCTGCTGGGCGAAGTTGCTTGCGCTTGGCACACAAGCGCGTCAGCCTCTGGCCTCGCCCCTGGCGCGCGAGTGCGAAGCGCGCCCGGGGCGAAGCCGGAGGTGCCGCCAGAGCCAGCGCTGGAGCCCCCCTGGCCAGCCTCGGCGGCTTCCAGGCGCCGCCGCTGCCCCATGTCAACGGGCGCGTTCCACTACTCGCAGAGTGCCTACTCGCAAACGTCCGACACAGATCCCGTCTTCCTCGATGTAATTCAGCGTGGATCCCCCACGGCGGATCCAGGCCGTTTGCGAGAAGTTACTTTGCGAGTAGTGGAGCGCGCTCGTCTACCATGGCGCGCTTCGGGCGCCAGGGTGGTGGTGCTGCTGCTGATCTGGCGTCGGCCCAACAGGTCCAGGCTGGCCTCTCAAACCTTGGTGCTCCTGCAGCATCTGATCGTTGACCCCCGCCGCTCGCATCGGAGGATCGAAGGTTCGAGGATCGGCGACTGCAGCCCGTGGCTCGCGCTGCTGAAGTGCAGGATCGAGGGTTCGATGGTCGAGTGTGCAGGACTGTGCTTCGTGGTTCGCCGCTCGCGGCCCGAGGAGCGAGCGTCGAGCTTCTAGGCTCGAGGTGTGAGGTCCGAGGCTCGAGGTTCGGGGCTCGAGGTTCGAGGACAGGCTGGACGCTCAGGGGTCCGAGGTCCGAGGCTCGGGCATCGAGCATCGGCGATGCCGAACTTCCCCGCGCCCATCCCAATTGCCCCAGTGACCGCTCAGCTTCCGCATGCCCCCCCGCGCCAGGGCGCAGGCTCCCTCACGGCCGTCCAACCTTCTCCACCTCGAGACTCGCCAAACACTTCAGGCGAAGGCGGCTGTCCTGCATGGACTGTGGATCTCAGCAAAGGATATCGAGGATATCGAGAGGGCGAGGAGGCCTGCCTCCCTCCTCAGGCGAAGGCGGCTGTCCTGAATGGACGGTGGATCTCAGCAAAGGATATCGAGGAGATCGAGCGGGCGAGGAGGCCTGCCTCCCTCCATCCCCGCCACCCCCTCGGCGAGGGCCGCGCTCCGGGAATCTCGGTTTGGGGTGCAGGGCAGGCGGTCGACGACCGCCGTCGGCCGCGGAGCCTCTGCTGCTCGCGCCCCTGGGGGGAGGTCGAGGGCCGTCGACGAGGATCGGGGAGGGCCGCGGATCGCGGAGGGCCGAGGAGGATCGAGAAGCATCGAGTACAGTTGGGGCGCTGAAGAAGGAACCCTTTCCGTTGGGGAGGGGCTCGCTGTTCCTGGACTGTTTTGCAGTTGGCCTTGGGGCTTCCTGAGGTTAGATCGAAGTTCAACTTGTGTGGCAAAGGGGCCTCGTTCCTCATCCGTGAGGGCTTCGCCCCCTGCCGCCGGCCCCCTCTCTCGGAGAATGGGCCATGGAAGAGCTAAGTCATGAGGCCTTGGCGCTGTCGTGAAGCAGTGTCGAAACTTCATGCGAAGCCGATTCGCAATCAGCAAAACCAACTGATCACAAGAGGGGTTACCACACCTGGCGATTGGTAAGACGTGTATGGTTTACGGGCTTGGTTACCACACTTTGCGATTGAAGGGCCGAGGGAGTTCTCGCAGTTAGGGTTACAACGCCTTGCGATGGATGTGCGTGAAGGGTGGCACCGAATTTCAGAAATGTGGTAAATCCCATGTGTTTTTGGACCCTGACCCCGCGGATCTGCGTCAGGGGTGGCGCCGAATTTCAGAAATGTGGCAAATCCCCTGTGTTTTTGGACCCTGACCCCGCGGATCTGCGTGAGGGGTGGCACCGAATTTCAGAAATGTGGCAAATCCCATGTGTTTTTGGACCCTGACCCCGCGGATCTGCGTGAGGGGTGGCACCGAATTTCAGAAATGTGGCGTCCCAATTTCAGAAATGTGGCAAGTCCCATGTGTTTTTTGACCTTGACTTCGCCCAGGAGGGCCCAGGAGGTTCCAGGAGAGCCCAGGAGAGCCCAGGAGGGCCCAGGAGAGCCCAGGAGGGCCCAGGAGGACCCAGGAGGCTCCAAGAGGCACCAGGGGGCCCAAGGATGGCCCAGGAGAAGCTCCAGGAGGCTCCAGGAGAGCCCAGGAGGGCCCAAGAGGTTTAAGGAAGACCCAGGAGGGCCCAGGAGCCCTTACGAGGGATCGTGGCCCTGGGAGCGCTGACGTAGCGTAATTTACGTGGGATCGTGGCCCTGGGAGCGCGGGTGTAGTGTAATCATGATTTGTTGAGGATGTCTCTAGCGAAACGCTGGTTTGCAACATTGGGGGGATGTCTCGAGCGGGGGCCTCGTGGGGTGCCAGAATTCAGAGGATGTCTCAAGCGAAATGCTTGTTTTCACGTCCTGCTCGGAGGAATTCCGAGGATGTCTCGCGCGTGCCGCGTCCCGCGCGCAGGAATGTTGTGGATGTCTCGGCTAATTCTGTTGTTTTGTAAGGATTTCTTGTGATTTTGTCAGGACGTCTCAAGCGAAACGCTTGCTTTTCATAATTTGTTGAGGATGTCTCGAGCGAAACGCTGGCTTTGCAAAATTAATGGGTGTCTCGAGCGGGGGCCTCGTGGGGTGCCAGAATTCAGAGGATGTCTCAGGCGAAATGCTTGTTTTCACGTCCCGCCCGCAGGATGTCTCGAGCGAAATGCTGGTTTTGCAACGTTGGGGGATGTCTCGAGCGGGGGCCTCGTGGGGGGCGAGAATCCAGAGGATGTCTCAGGCGAAATGCTTGTTTTCACGTCCCGCCCGCAGGAATTCCGAAGATGTCTCGCGCGTGCCGCGTCCCGCGCGTAGGAATTCGGAGGATTTTGACAGGATGTCTCGAGCGAAACGCTTGTCCCCAACACGTTCCGTAGCGCGTCACCTTGGCACGTCCCGCGGTGCGTCCCCATGGCACGTCCCTTGGCACGTCGCTTGGCGCGTCCCTTGAGACGTTTCGCGTCGCGTCCTCCTGGCATGTCCCCCTGGCAATCAGCTCTGGGGCAGCTACTATGTGTTCAGGCAGCTCGAGCTTAAGATCCAGATCAGTTCGGTCAGGACTCGGATGCAAAGGAGGACTCGATCCACGAGGCTATAGAGCACAATCGCGGCATGGCACATCGCAATTCAGCACGGCGCAGCACAGCACAGATTTCGGCTCGGTACATCAAGATCGATACACTCAGCATTGCAACTTGGCACGTTCCTTGGCACGTTCCGTGGGGCGTCCCTTGGCGAGTCCCCCTGGCACGTCGCGTGGCGCGTCCCCTGGCACATCCCCACATCCATTGGCACGTTCCGTAGCGCGTCCCCTTGGCACGTCCCGCGGTGCGACCCCATGACACGTCCCCTGGCACGTCGCCTGGCGCATCCCTTGGGACGTTTCGCGGCGCGTCCTCCTGGCATGTTCCCCTGTCCATTAGCTCTGGGGCAGCTACTATGTGTTCTGGCAGCTCGAGCTTAAGTTTCAGATCAGTTCGGTCAGGACTCGGATGCAAAGGAGGACTCGATCCACGACGCTATAGAGCACAATCGCGGCATGGCACATCGCAATTCAGCACGGTGCAGCACAGCACAGCCCTCGGCAGGGTACATCAAGATCGATACTTTCAGCATTGCATTTGCCCGTCACCCAATCAGGTGTGTTTGAAAACGCTGCCGTGTGTTACAGTTCTATATTCCTTTCCGGGTTCGTGGGTCGATCATGTTGGACCCTGACCCCGCGGATCTGCGTGAGGGGTGGCACCGAATTTCAGAAATGTGGCAAATCCCCTGTGTTTGGACCCTGACCCCGCCGATCTGTGTGAGGGGTGCCGATTTCGAGCCCCCCCAGCAATTCAGACAACGCGCCCAGGGGGTGCTAAAATGCCGGTTTGGGCCTCCCCCCCCTCGCGCGGTCAATCAACTAGTTACAGTAACCAGCAATAAGCAGAACTGTAACACTGGAAACTACAAGCTACAATTGGTACAGGAAACTGCGAATCCCGCGCCTACAGCCTGGTGGCCCCACAAGGGGGCCGGCGGATTTAGGGTTCCTTAGGTCAACGCCCCGACTGTAGGATCGACGAGCACATCGGGGAGGACCAAGTGAATGCCCTGGGATCGGGGAGACTCAACGGGGAAGCGACTCGATTGGCTGGGCGCCGCTCCAGAGAGTGCTCGGGACAGACCCCGGAGGGGCTTCGCGAACTGATCCCTAGCGGGTTTCGGTGCCGGTGGCCCGCGCTCGAGGATATGGCTGGTTGCTAGCTTCTCTTGATTTGTTTTGGCCTCCGGGGGTTGTCGTCACCGCGGCTGGATTCCTGCGGAGTTCTGGCCAGAACGCATCCCTGGACAGGTCGTATAGTCGATTCTCGAGGGGAGGAGGAGGAGGAGGAGGAGGAGGAGGAGGAGGAGGAGGAGGAGGATTCACGCTCTATACTGGTGCATCAAGTCCGAGCAGCGTCAAAAAGGAGGAAGATGATGAGGAGGAGGGAAGTACGCTCTCACATCAAACAGCTATAGACTCGCAAAGGCACATGCAAATGACGTTCGCGTCATAATGATATTGCTGTAACATGTGGCAGCGCGCAGTTGAAGATGCAGTTGGAGTCTGGTGGCCAGGGGGTCTCGCATACATGCTAGCAAGTGTCGGGTACGTCAGCGCTTGCGTGCATTGCTTTGAGGGCCGTTCCGCGTAAGTGAATCAAGCGAGGGCGGATGGGGGCGATGGGAAAGGGGGTAACCTAGCATACAGACCTCACGCGCAATCAGGACGGCGGGCGGGGATGGGCGTGTGGCGACTGGCGTTAGGCACGGAGGTGGAGGAAGAGGGAGTAGGGTGGCGGGGTACGTGAGAGGTGGAGTCGTGCAGAGGCGTTCCGCACGCGACGGAAGCCACCTCTTGAACGCACGCCAACACCATCATCGTCATTGTCGCCATCATCATTGTCTTCTTTATGCTGGCCGTTTGGGCTCAAGCTCGGGACTGCCCCGCTTTTGGTCTCCCCCTCTCCCGCCCCCTCCTCCCTCCTCCTCCTCCTCCTCCTCCTCCTCCTCCTCCTCCTCCTCCTCCTCCTCGCCTCCTCCTCCTCCCCCTCTTCCTCTCCTCCTCCTCCTCCTCCTCCTCCTCCTCCTCCTCCTCCTCCCCCCCTCCTCCCCCTCCTCTCCTCCTCCTCCCCCTCCTTCTCCTCCTCCTCCTTCTCCTCCTCCCCCTCCTCCTCCGGCGCCGCAGCCGCTGGCACGAGGGCGCCTCCCGGTGCGGCCGCCGTGAAGAGGAGGAGCAGGAGGATGAGAAGGACGGCGAAGTCGAGGAGGAGTCTGAGGAGGAGGCGGAGGAGGCGGATGAGGAGGAGGAGGCGACCAAGTTCGAGCGCCCAGGGCACGGCGCCTGAACCTGAGGCGCTGCTCGGGGAGCTGCGTTCGCCTGTGGCCTCTCCCCGCGCTCGAGCAGCTGGTTACATGCGCGGGACCTCCGCGCTCGGTGCCGGGCGCATGGCCTCCGCACGCTCGCGCACGCGAATGCAACCGTGGGCTATTGGGAGTTGAGGAGAAGGCGAACATCCAGAAGATGTGGAACATATCGGGGATCCTGGGATTAGAGCATGATTGTCTCCGAGAAATCCCGAACGCCGTGGGAAAGCATAGCTCTCGAAGGCGTCCAAAGTAGACGAACGTAGATCAAATTGTTTTTCATCCCCCGTCTCCAGCTCAACCTTCTGTGTATCATCCTGATACGTTGTCCGAGCCGCGTCCAGCCGCGGTGACAAGGGAGGCCCCCAACGGCTCAGAAAATAGGAGCAGCAGGAGTAGGAAAATGAGCAGCAGGATAACCCATTCCTCCTCCTCCTCCTCCTCCTCCTCCTCCTCCTCCTCTTCCTCTTCATATTCTCATCCCTCCTCCTCCTCCTCCTCCTCCTCCTCCTCGTACTCCTCCTCCTCCTCCTCCTCCTCCTCCTCCTCCTCCATCCTCCTCCTCCTCCTCCTCCTCCTCCTCCTCCTCCTCCTCCTCCTCCTCCTCCTCCTCCTCCTCCTCCTCAATAAGCCAGGGGCCCAGTGAGCGCACCGGGATGGTCGGGGAACCGAAGGTGGCGCGCCTGTATCGGCGGGATAGAAATAGAGCCAGGGGCTAGCCGTAGAAGACGGAGGGCGGCGGGGGGATTCTGGGGACTGCGCCCCCGTCGGCCGCGGGGACCCTCCCCCTTGGGGCGGGTCAGGTGTGGGGTGGGAAAGGGTCGGGATGCCCCCCGCTGCCAGGGTTCCCCCCCCTGGCTCGGGGCCCCTGGCCTCTTCCTGCCTGGCGCTCCTCCCCCCCCCTGGGGCACCCCTGTCGGCCGCGGAGGCGTGCGCGCGCCGAGGCGTGCACGGACCCTCCGCCGCGCTGCGCAGGGGCAGGTGGGGTACTGCGTCGTGGAGCGACGCGGCGGCTGGCGGCGAGGCCCTGCGGGTCGCCTCCACCCGACCCGGGAGGCCCCTCTGCCAGCGAGGCAGCGCCGGCGTGCGGCGTCGGGCGTTGCGCGGGCTTTCCGTGCCAGGGCATCCCGTCCACGGGTGGCCATTGGGGGGATGCTCCCCGTGGCACAGCAGGTCCCCTCTGCACGGCAGTGGCAGGACTGCAGTTTGGGTAAATCCTTGGTAAATCCTCCTCCTCCTCCTCCTCCTCCTCCTCCTCTTCCTCCTCCTCCTCCTCCTCCTCCTCTCCTCCTCCTCCTCTCATCTCTTCTCCCCCTCCTCATCCTCCTCCTCCCTCCTCCAGCGCGTACCTCTCACTGGTCACCAGTCTCCACGGTTTTGAGACGCCAGGTTAAGCGGTCGAAGGGCTAAGGAGCGGAGGCGGGCGGCGAAGCTCGCCAAGGCCGAGGCTGCCGAGGTTTGGCACCGCTTGAAGAGGAGATCGGCCCGTAATTCGGGCCTGCCGCGTCGCGGCGAGGCACCTTGCCGATGCACCTTCTCAGCCTTTTCAGCCCTCATACAGCGCGTCCTGAGCGTGACCTCGAGGCGGATGCGGCTGTGGCGACGAGGGGCCCCCTTGCGACGGCCCGGCAGAGGCATAGACCCCCAAAACATGTAAAATCCCCCACGAAAAAAACATTGGAAGTGATTCCACATTCGGTGTCGATTCGTTTATTTTTGGGGCCGCAGAAGCCCCCCCACTTTGGGGCGTCGCCGATATCAGGAAGTATCGAGCCGGAGCCCCGCTTCTGCTTTGAGAAGGCGATGTTGAAAGCAGCGCCAGCGGGTGCTCTCCATCAGCCCCGCCTTGAGTGGGGCTTTTCGGGGAGCCCAAGGAGCTAGACATGGAGCCATGATTCCATACCAGCCCAGAACTCTCGAAGGCGATCCATTTACCTTCCAAGGAACCTGGCGCCAGGCCATGACATGCTGTGCGGTGTTGTGTTCTGCGCCGCTGTGCGATACCACGCTTTGCGTTGCAGTGCTTTGTGATGCAATGCTCCACTGCGCAACGCCGCGCCATGCTATGGCATGCTACGCTCTGCCGTGCTCTCCTACGCCGTGCCATGCCGTACTCTAACATGCATCGCGTACCCTCTCGCGATCATTGCCCTGCTCGACATTGGACGGTGCGAATAGACAGGATATCTACGCCATGGTAAAGGATGGGAGGGAGGGGTTGGACGACAGATATGACGCGAGCGCACCTAGCTTGCCCCCCCACTCCCCTGCCCTCTCCCATCCCTTCCCATCCCCGTCACTTTTCCCCCCCGCTCCCCTCCCCTCCTTTCCCTCCCCTTCCCTCCCCTCCCCTCCCTCCCATCCATTCCATTCCTCCCATCCCCTCCCCTCCCCTCCCCTCCCCTCCCCCCCCCTCCCCTCCCCTCCCCTCCCCTCTATTCCTCCCCAGGGGGCTGCTCTGTGGCGCCCGGCACTGGAGCGCGCCCGCGATGCCAGCGCGTCCGGGCCCCCGGTCGCCCGAGGCCCTCGAGGTCGAGGGCGAGGACAGCGACCAGGGTGAGGAGGGGGGAGGTGAGAGGGGTGCTTCATGCCCACCGTCCGGATGCCCATTGCGAGGGAGGAGTTGGTGAAGGACTGCATGCTCTGGCCGGTGCGTCGAGGCCCCTGCGGGCCAGGCGCGCTGACGCTCGGGCCGCCCCTGGGCTCGACGGAGCACGGCGGAGCCTTTTTTTGGCCTTTTCCCGCACGAGCTGGCTTCAGCACCGCAGCTGATCGGAGGAACGGGATGGGAACTGACGGCGTATGCCCCCAAGCCAGCGCTCCCGGCCATTTCGCGCACGCGATGCCTGCACCGCCCACGCGCCGATCCCAGCCCAGTAGCTGTGGAGGTCCCTGCCGCCGCTGTAGCTGATGGTGCATGGCGCTTTTCTTTCGCGCCGACCCCCGCTCGGACCGCATGTTCGCCAGGTGCACCACAGCCACCACCGTCCGCCTTTCACGCACCCTGGTCCCAGCAGGGGCTGGGGTCGTCGGATCAGGCGTTGCTTCGCCGCCCTCCCACTCCCAGCCACTTCTCGCGCACCGTGTGCTCTTGATGCGCACCACTGCTGCCAGTGCCCACGTTCTCACGCAGCCTGGCCCCAGCAGGGGTCATCGGGCCAGGCATTGCTTGCCGCCCTCTCACTCCCAGCCACTCCTCGCACCCACCCGGCCTGACCAGTTCCTATTGTGTTTGATGACGTTTGGGCTCTGCACAGGCCTCTCTATCAACTAAGCGCCTGCTACAGTTGATCTGCCACTGCTAGCCTTGGTGTTCTGACAGCGTGTGCTACCACAGCCTGCCTTTTTGCACAAGCTGACTCCTACACTGGCTGAAGTGTCGGCTCATCTTGCTTCTGCCTACCTGCAGGAGGTGGGGTCATGTTTGCCTTTTCGCACGCGCTGGCCTGGCTCGTGGTATCACGTCCTGCCTGCCAGCACTGCTGCCGCTATTGCCACTCCCTGCCTTTTCGCACGCGCTAACCTCAACCTTTTAGCTGATGGTGTTGGCACGTGCTCTCCCATACTGTTTGTCTGCGCGAGTGTATATGTTGCCGCAGCCTGCGTTATGCTCCGCCCCCAGCAGCGCAGCTGATATTGGCTCGCACTTCGCCATTATTCCTGCAAGCACTGGTGCGTGGGTTGCCACTGCCTGGCTACTCGCTTGCACTGACCGCCGCATTTTAGCAAAGGGTACTTCGCACAACTTCTGCACTGTGGCAGCGGCGCCCGCATCGACGGTCGCCACTGCTCGCCAGTGGGTAGAGTCGGGGTCGGAGTCGGAAGCCTTGGCAGTTCAGTTACCTCTGTCTCATTGTTGATCTGAGGCTGCTCGCCTGGAACTCGAGATATAAGCTGTTGGCTAAGGCATTCGGCGTGGCAGAGGGAAGCCTGAGGGACCCACGGCCTATCGAGCCTCTCGGGCCCGCTTCGACACTGGACCGAAAATTCCTCCGACGTCTACAGCATAAGGCGGGTGAGGGGTTATCGCACTCTGGCGCATCCCCCTCACTCTCGGTCGAGATCTGTCAGTGTTCTCGCTTAAGAAACCTCTACGTGTAAAGCTGCTGCAAGAGTAGCCCCCCAACCTCCCCCGCTCCCGCCCACTAGTAAAGTGGGCGCGCCCACTGAGACTTAAAATGTAGTATACTCGACCAGTCATTCTGAAAGGCTCGAAACCTCAGAAGTACCTCAAAAAAACCTACCAGGCCAGGATCCAGGCGAGGAGGAAGGGAGGAGGTCCCGAGGAGAGCCGAAACGCACCAGGCCAGGGGAATCCAGCGGGGGCGTGGCGACGAGGACGGTGAAGGCGAGGCCAGCATCCAATAGCAAGACACCTCACATTAGCAGCTGGTCTGCTCGCGTCGTCCTGTGTCCGCTCGGGCCCCTTCGCCCTAGCAGCGCTAGGCACGCATCCTCGGCCACGCCGAGTCAATCATATGAAGAAGAGCTCCCCCCGTCAACCACCCGGCTCACCCATTACTTCCGTTTGCCTGGAGGTCTGACACTTCCGAGGCGTTGCAGTACTTCAGCTGCCCTCCCGCTTCCCGCCAGCGCTTGTCATCGCAGTCCTTGTAGGTATACGCCGTGCCCTGGCGCTGCCTCACGAACTTCTGGACCTGCCTCTCGAACGCTGTCGGCGGGGGTGCTCCGACGATCGTTGTGCCGCCTGTCGCCTTCACGGCTGCATAGATGAGGCCGCGCAGCTGCGGCAGGCTCAACATCTCGTATTTCAGCGGCTCTTCGGTGCTGCCCTCGCGGATCTTGTTGACCTCCGCCTCCGTCCGAGGCGTGAGCGGGCTCAGACCAAGCGGGTTCAGCATGATGCGCATGGTCCACTTCTCTTGGTGCCCCTGGCCTCCGCATGCCTTCTTGACGCGCGTGTAGCGGACCAGGTCCGCCAGCTCATGCAAGTCGATCACATCCATGATCGCGCTGAGCCTCGCCATGTCGTCTTTGATCGCAGGGGGAAGGTTCTCGATCCTGCCCAGCTCGCCGAAGAACTCTGCGGCTATGTAGACATGGGGGCTGCCCATGTATTTCTCTCCTGCTTGGCTGCGCTCCGCGTACTTCCCGCCTGCCGCCGCTCCTGCCAGGACCGCTGGGTGATCTCCTCCGTCCACCAGAAAGAAGTCCCACAGGCTGCCTGAGATGGCTCGAATCTGCTACGCGCTGGTCAGCGACAGTTTTTCGAATGCGAATATTTCCTCTCCGCTCACCTCGCAGCCATCTGTCTTGCCACTCTACTTCCTCGGGGCGCCACGGGCCGCCTTCTGCGCTGGCTGTGGCGCTGTCCCGTCTGAGCTTCCTCGTCCTCGCTTCCCCCGATCTGGAGCCTCCACTCCTGCGCCATCAGGGCCCTCACCGTGCGTGCGCACGTGGTCCAAGTGTTCGTGTAATACGGTATGCTCAGCGGCGCAGTAGCCGCACATGCAGGAAGAGGACTCCATGGGCCGAAATGCAAAGGACGTGGAACGAGTAGGGCATGATTTCGGGACCCTTCTGTCCACCGCGAGACAATGACGGAGACAAGATTCACGTGATGCAAACGTTGTTCTGCACCGGGGGCACACGTTCGTGGTGGTGAGCATTGAGTGCAGATCCCTCATATGGTGAGCATGCGTGGTATGTGCTGTCAAATCCTTAAATGTCTGAAACGTGCTACCACACGGCGTGCCTTCTTCGTTCTCGTGTGTACAGATCCACTCGTCTACGATAGTGCTGTGCTCGCTGTTCGTGCCGTCGTGCTCATGCGTCTCTGTGTTGTGCTGCTGGCCCCCGCCTATGTCCTCCGCTTCTGATCCCGCCAACCTCCTGATACGCTGAAGTCTGTCTGCAGCATCTGGGGTAAGAAGGTGCATGTTCTGAGCTACGTCGATGTTTGCGAGTGTGAGGGCGAGGGTCCTGTTGTTGAAGACGCTGGGTACATGTTCACGATCATGCTATGCTTCGTCCAGGTCGCTCTCGAGCCTGGCCAGCGCGAAAAGGTCCTGCTGGCACTGCCTGGCCCAAGGCGTGCTGTGCCTAGTGAGATGGCCTGCAGGAGTACTGCGCGACCGTCCAAGCTGACGGTCGAGCTCAGTCGTGCCAAACATCGCCATCAACACATGCAGGTTGTTCTCGGGTTCCTGTGCCATGGCCTGATACCACCGCAAGCGCTGCACGCGTAGTTCAGTTGTTGTATCGCATAGTTTCCAATCTCCAAATACTTGCTTGTTAGTAAGTGCCCTTATCATGTTGTCATAGGGTTGTTTCGCTTTTCCGTGCATTAAACACCTGAGTAGCTTAATCAGCGTGGTGTCCAGCGCCTTCGTAAACTCTGGCGGCAACACGAAGGCCGTCAATCCAGTGATGGCCGCGCTGTACACGAAACAAAGAAAAAGTGTCCGCACATGTCTGTAGTGAAGCGGCTGATGTCATACTACGCCTAAAGATCGCCAAGCTGCTATTGCCCCTCTGGTACGTTGTTTTAAGTTCGGTTCTCAGCTTGCCGTCGAAACTCAGACTAGGCCCAAGGACTCGGCTTTCCCGACAGACTTCTCCCTGGAGAGAACGGTTCCTGGCGAGCTCCTTGGCGGTCTGGTAGGACCCGTCCCCGCTGAGGGAGGTGAGGTGGTTCGTCCTGCCTGCACGTAGATGGTGCCCGTTCACTTGTATATGCACTTGCGGCTTCGTCGTTGCATGGTTTAGCTACTGCGCGACGTATTTGCCGTTTGCTGCATATGCGTGCGCACGTAGTCTAGTTGCGACGTCTACGAAGAGGCCGATCCCCATGTCCACGTGCTCTCCCCCATCAGTGACTGACGGGCCCCGCATCCAGCTGTAGATAGTATCCGTTGATGCTCATTCGGCATTCCACCCAACTGTTGTAGGGGAGGGCACGTCTACGAAGCCCCCCGCCGCCATGGAGTGCCCCACTGTGGTCCCGATGTGAGGGAGGAGGTCGATCTCCCCGTCGATGCCAGATGCATGTATGCTTGCCATATCTACTGCTTGATCGATGAGTCCTACGTTTTCGATGCGCCCGTGCTGTGCGTGATGCTCTCGAAGTGTGTCCCTGCTCGTGCGTGCGAAAGCGTTCGTGTCGTCGTAGTTCGAAAGCGTGTGACTAAGCTTCCCATCTTGACATCTCCGGCATGCGGCCGAGAGCGACAATATGTATCCTTCCCTCCTCCTGCCTCGCAATCCTCCATGGGCAAAGTGTGGTGGGACGAGTCGGCTCGATACTCGATGTAGGTGCCCGAAAAGCGACATGCCGAATGCCTCGAAGCAGTGTAGCACCCTCCGCCCTTAAATGCCAACCTTTCCATTGTTCTTGGCTTGTGCGAGCGATTGTTATCTTATGGCCGCGAGCGGTGCGTGTCCAATTACCCTGATAAATGCGAGCAGGTCGTTATATCTGCGACTGGAAGTATCTGGTGTGTGGCTTCTCCACCTCGAGAAATTATACATGTTGTAGTCTATACATATCCCAAGGGCCTCCGCCAAGACTCCCCATGCTTGTGCCGCTCGTCGCTCTGGTACCCGATGGAGATATTCTATCTGCCCGTTCTGTCACTCCGAACCAATTCTGGGAGATCAGGGGGCTGTTGTAGGTGAGACAGGAAATTGCGGTCGGCGATCCATTCGCCCCAGTTCAGGCGCGTACACTGCATTCTTCCATCTTGAGGGGCCTTGGCTGGTCCGATTTCCCATTCAGTTGTGGTCATCGCCTGCTGTGCTGAGAAGAGAACCCTTTTTTTGGTCCTTTTCCAGCGCCCGCCAGTGCAACTCTCAACCTGTGCATGTCCGCCATCCTGCTGTTGCGCCATGCCTGTCGGATCTCCTCCACCAGCCGGCTCATCCTGCCGCGCTGTTGTTGGTGTTGAAGCTCTTGCATGCGTCGTGTGATCGTCTTCAGCTGCTGCTCTATACGGTCGAACTCGCTGGAGCCGTCGCCCTCGAATGACTTACTGCACGTGTAGTGCAGACGCGTCCTCAGCTCGGCTCGCTCTCTGATCAATTGCATTTGCTGTTCGCGCATCTGCTCGTAATCTATGATGGAGTTCTCTTGCCGCGGGAAATGCTCCGTCATGCTCTCTCTGATACATGTGGAGAGAAGGTTCCAAGCTGCCTGCACCTCGCCGCTGTCCCATACTTGGCGCCACTCGTCTCCAGGAATCTGCTGTGTCTTGCTCTCGACGCTTTCGAACAAAACTTGACGTCTGTATCCTTTCGAGTTGGCTGCCATCATTGCGTCTTGATTTGCTGGTGGAGTGAACTTCGCCTGGTGTGCCCGCGTTACTCCCACATCCATCTCCACCAGCACTGGTACGCGATGGTGTAGATGAGTGGATACGTAACTCTGCAACCGCCTTCCCAGTCCGTGTAGCGCGTTGAGTCTCGATGCGCGTGGGAGGGCGGTCTGCGGCATGATAATGTGGTCAACCTTGCTCCGATGCATGGTTTGAAAGAATGTCGCAACAGATGCCCAAAACGAATCAGCCATTGCCATGTGATCCTGTTCCAGAAAGTTTCGCACAAGTCCCGATACTTCGCCTTCGAGTTCTGGCTCTTGAACTCCAACCTCGTTGCTGGTTCGCACGTACTTTCTGCCTGTGATGTTTGTGCGAACGTAACTGAAATCACCCACAATCAACGGGAGGTAGTTTCCGCCCATATTATCCATCTCTTGCTGAATCATCCCGAGCGCTGGTTTACTTGCGTTGGGTAAAACCTTGGCGGCAACTCCTTTTGTTGGTAGATGGACGACAAAAACTACTAACCGCATTCTGCCCAAATCAAATGTCACCAGTCCGAGCCTACCTGATAGCCCACGAGACTCGGGTGGTACTTGAATGTTATTCACTGTGCCATTCAATATGCTGCCATACAATACCGCCAGGCCGCACGAACGTCTTGATACCCTGCTATTTTCCTAACGAATTGAATAGCTCGATGGCGCGGTAACTGGCACTGCGTGATCTCAGTCTCGATGTGGGCATGTTTTCCAGTTCCAATGCATATAACCCGATCGTTTTTCGCCGTGCTCTCCGAAATCTCCTCTAAGCGCGAGAAATTCGCGCTCTGCACGTTGTGAAAGGTAATCTTCGTACTCAGAAACCAACAGAGGAGTGTGCCCATGTAGAACTCTGGCCCGAGTCGGCCCAGCCCCGCTGCGCTGCCCTGGATGTGCTGCTCACGTGGGGTTCAATGAGCGGGCGTGCGGTCGGAGCTCAAGCGGGTCTTGGGCCAGGGTTGCTCCTGCCAGAGGATAGAGCCGGAAGAGGAGGAGGAGGAGGTGGAGGTGGAGGAGGAGGGGGAGGAGGAGGTGGAGGCGGAGGTGGAGGAGGAGGGGAGAGGACGATCGCGGAGGGGAACCGGTGTCCTGGGGAACCGGTGTCCTGGGGCCCCACTGATCTCGGTGTCGGCTATCGCGCGCAGTGCCATTTCGAATTTAGCACGCGAAGCGCCCTCTGCCCGCCCCGTGCAGAGGGGGCCGCTCGGGCGCGAATGGCTAGGAGAGGGCGGGAGGAGGATGAGTGGGGGGGGGAGGAAGGACCGCCCCTGCAAGTCCTTCTTCGCACACGCCCTTGTAAGTCCTCTCCTCACACGCCCCTGCAAGTCCTTCTCGTCACCACAAGACGCCACGCGCCCCTCTTGAAAGACCAGCACCGCTGGGCCTGCAATTTTGGCGAGGGCGCAGCTTTCAAAAGGAATTGCCTTGCATATTACGACCGCGTGGCCAGGAAGGCGAAAACATAATTCCCATACAGTCAGCAAGGGGTCCGGCGACATCCCCTCTGGAAGAAGGACAGCCCACCCCATCTGTGGATTTGTCTCACACATTTACGCTTGTGGCCATGGACTTCGAAGAAATTTCAAGCGACAGCTCCATTTATCAGAAGAGCCGCCATGAGTCCGCGCAGCGCAAGGTGGTTTGCAGTCTCGGGTATTCAAACTCAGCGAAGTTCAGGCGCGGCGTCGTTAAACGCTGCGCCGCTTAAACGCTGCGTTCGAAGAAAACGAATGCGCGTGGCGCTGAGGCGAGAACCGTATTATGAAAAGGACCAGTGCTCAATATTCGAAGCTGTGTCTGGATTTGACACGTCTGCTCGCGGCGATAAGGTGAGAGCCACATTGTTTTAAATTGTCCGCCTTATGTCCGCGAAGCCGCTGCAATTTTTTAGACGAATGTGCGCGGCTCTATGGCGCGAGCCTCCATCCGTGAAGTGATGCA
>CAUYUJ010017727.1:260000-270000 GCA_963575745.1 Prorocentrum cordatum | reverse complement strand
GGGCGGCTGCCTCGGCGAGGTCGACGCTTCGTGGCAAGGATTGGGCGAGGGAGGGGCGCAGCAGGGGCAGCGGAGGAGGAGGAGGAGGAGGAGGAGGAGGAGGAGGAGGAGGAGGAGGAGGAGGAGGAGGAGCCCCCCGAGCCCTCGGCCCCCCCCCCCCCGTTGTGGGCGGCGGGGGCCCAGGCTCGGGGGGCCTCCCGGCGCTGCGCGGAGGCAGGCCTTCGGGGCCCGAGGCCGGCCCCCGCCGGAGCGGAGTGCCGGCCTCTGCCTCGGGAGCCTGGAGACGGGGGCCGCTCGTCAGGAGGGGGAAAAACACACAGACACAATTAATCGGCGATTCCCAGAAAATATGGGAAAATATGGGAAGTGGGGGGGAAGACAGAAACACAGAAAATATTGGAAAATATGGGGGATATTTTTATTTGTGTGTATTTATTTGTGTGTTCCAGTTCCCCTTCAAATGCAGACGGGGGTCAGCCAGGGCGCCAGATCCTGCAGGATCCCGCGAAGGCTCCCTCTGGCTGGCCCCGGGTTGGCGAGCCGCTCGTGGCGGCGAGGCGGTTTTGCGCATATTGGCCGACCCAGGTTTGCGAAGATCTGCGCTGCAGTTTTTGTTCCTGCATTGCAGTTTCCTGCTGACCCGGGTCTGGATTGACCCGGGTCAGAAAATCCCCGATCGCTTCGCGGGGTGTCAGGAAGTAGAGCACATCGACCCTAGGTACCTCTGTGACAAGCACCGTCAGCATGGGCTCCCTCTTGCCATCGCCAGACTTTCTGCGTGGTCTTCTTCCGTCGAGGGGCACATGTCCCTCGGAGCTCTTGTTAAGGGCCCAGACTTCGCCCTCGGTGGCCTGCTTGCTGGGTGCCCCTTCGCCGCCAGTTCCATTCTAGTTTTTGCCATGGGCCGTTCCGATTCCACTCCGCAGGCGCCAGCATTGGATCTCGACGCGCATATCGATGGCCTGGGGCTTAGCCGCAGAGGCATAGCTGAGGCGGTCGCGCGAGCCCTTGTCGCTGGAGCTCGAGTTCTGCATGCTGGCTTCGCTGAAGCGTTCACGTGCCAGCTGGCCATGAGTAAGGTTTGGGGTGGTTGGCAGCACTGACAGCATTGCCTCTCAACGCATCCAGACTCTCGAGCCCCCTGCGGGCTCTGAGAAGGGGGTTGGGGGAATCACGAACAACCTCGGAGTGGATGTTACTGCTGGGCGGGCGGTGCGAACCGCAGGCAGCGGAAGGCTCGCCAAGCTCAAATCTAGGATTGCTGCGGCGCTGCGCAAGGCCAGGAGACTCCGCAGACTCGGCGAGACCCTTGGTAGGCATGCTCGTGAGGTGTTTGCTGCTGGCCCGCTGGCTGGCGCGACCTACGGGTCAGACATCTACGGGGTGTCCGACAGGGAGCTCCTCGTGCTGCGCAGAGCCTCCATGTCTTGCGCGAGGCCCGGCCCCCGCAAGGCCGCCCTCTGTCGTTTTTTTCTGTGCCATTTGGAGAAGGACCCGCGCCGGTGCGCGAGCGTCGCGCCCGCCCCGAGGTGCTCGAATGAAATCTGGCTTTGCCACGCGCGGGCATGCCCTCGGTATCCGTCCTGGGCTGAGCTTAGGCATTGTTGGAGCCAGGCCTTCGGCCGCAATGGTCCTTCCCGGGGTAATAGGTCGCAGGTCCGCTCGCGGCCCTCCGCATGTGCATCTACCGTTGGGGTTGGGCTACGTTTGATTTCGCGACGATTCGAGATCATTTCGGTCTGGAGCATCTCTCTGACCCTCTCCCCCCCGTCGCCTCGTCAGATACTTGTCGGGAGGCGGTGTTCAAGAACCTTGGGCGAGACTCAGGTGAACGCTACGGGGTAGGTGGTGCAGGTTGTGTTCGGATGTCGTCAAGCAGCCGCTGGCGTCGTCCAAGATGCCTGGGAAGGGCAGGCGTATGATTCGAGCGCAGGTCGCCAATGCTTTCTGGGCGGCTGTCGACGCGGCCGACGCTGGGTACGACGTGCCCGACACGCGCCCGCTTTGCAACCGATGCTGCCATCGGGTGTTCCAGCGCAGGGCCCGTGAGGAGCGACGCCAGAAGTTGCTGCCGCAGTGGTTGCTTGAAGGAGCCCGTGGCATCGACGACCCGGAGCATGAGAGGGAGAGAGAGGGCTCCTCCAGTTTGGGGTTCTCAGACATCCTGGGGACGACGCTCTTCCGCCACTGTGTGTTGGAAGTGTCTCGCTGGCGTGGAAAGCTCGGGACCTTCCGCCCCCGCCTCCAGCGCGCGACGAAGGGGGGGATGCTTGGGGCTCTGTTTGGGGCTGCTGCGTCATGGACGGCGAGCTCCTAGGGACCCTCAGTGGGCCTCTCCTGGCCCCGTGCGCCCCAGGGTCCACAGGCCGCGGAAGTCCCTGCTTTTGCCTGGTCAGGGGCCTATGTTGATTGCTCCTTCGGTCGGTTTTTCCGACTGTCGAAACGCAGTTGGCCGTGCTGCTCTGGGTACGGGCGCTCCCTGCGGAAAGAGGCAACACCCTGCGGCCAGAGCCCGCTCGGAGCAGAGAAGGCGGCAGCTCACCAAAACTCGGATGAGGCGGGCATGTCAAATGGAACGTGATTCAGACGACTCGGTAATGTGTAGCCGGATCTAATTGCAAAAAGAGGGTGCGGACAGGCTTCCCGTCATGTCCCCTGTAGAGCAAGAAACCCTCGACAGGAAGTTTCAGGTTGCGCGGTTGGTCCTCAAGGCGGGCCCCCAGTTGTTCCCCTTGTGGCATCGTCAGGAATTTGGAGGCACCGCCAGGTCTAGGCCTCCTCTCATTGAGTGAGCGCCGCTCTCCTGGTCTGAGTGTTGGGCACTCGTAGGTAAATGTTGGGTCCTCCTGGCAGTGTCGAATCTGCCTTCGAGGCTCGCGTGCGTGTTGTCCGCCTCTTGGGGATTGTCCTGGGCATTCTAGGTTCCACCGAAGAGTTCTGATGCGATTCGGGCGCACGGTTATCGCCTTCCCGTGCTCTGATGGATCTCATTTGTTTGTGTGTTTTATTTGTAAGGTTTGCAACACTGGTTCCAATGTAATTCAACTCGGAAATTGTAAGGCCTTCCCACGGTCACGCGATCATGAGAAGGCTGAGGTCTGGCCTTCACCCTGATCAGGGTCAGGTCCATGTCAATTTCGGCGACTTTGTTTCTTTGCTGTGAGGGCTCTGCTGGTGACGAAAGTGGTAAAACGTCGTGACGCCATTCGAGAGCTCGACGAAGGACGTAGCGCCACCCAGCATTACCTTACGCCCAGCTTGAGCCTCGAGCTGCAGCTGCAATTTCGCGGCAAAAGCGTTGCCGCCAAACTACATGAGGAGGAGAAGGAGGAGGAGGAGGAGGAAGAGGGGAAGGAAAAGAAAAAGAAGGAGGAGGAGGAGAAGGAAGAGGAGAAGGAGGAGGAGGAGAACGAGGACGAGGACGAGGAGGAGGAGGAGGAGGAGGAGGAGGAGGAGGAGGAGAGGAGGAGGAGAGGAGAGGAGGAGGACGAGGAGGAGGACGAGGACAATGAGGAGGAGGAGAAAAAGGAGGAGGAGGATAAGGACGAGGAGGAGGGGGGGAGAAGGAGGAGGAGGAGGTGGAGGAGGAGAAGGCGAAGGAGGAGGCGGAGGAGGAGCAGGAGGAGGACGACGAGGAGGACGACGAGGAGGACGAGGAGGAGGAGGAGGAGGAGGAGGAGGAGGAGGAGGGGGAGGAAGGATGAGCGCTGGGCGAGAAACAAAGATGATCGCAGACAGTGGATGGCCTCCCGGGCCCCGCCGTCGCCGGGATCTTTGGGGCCTTCGGCGCCGCCGTGGGCGGCCCCTTGGGCGCCGGGCAGGCCGCCGGCCAGGCGCTGGGGGGCGCGCTAGGCTCCTACGCGGTGGCCAGCATGCACCAGGAAGAGGATCGGGGCACAGGCAATGACGTAAGAGTGGGGACCCATGACAAGAAACACCCTGCTTGCCTCCAGGGTGCCCTGGGCATCTTGGGTTTCGATGGTTTTGCTCTGGAGAGCGTGACGTTCCCGCACGAAAAATCTATGGACGTCCTGGGGTCTCAGGGTTGGGTTTCTTGTGGACGGTTTCTTGTGGTCCGGCCTCCATTGTAAGCAGGAGAACTCGGAGGTCCGCACGGCGTTGGGGTCCCCTGGCGGCGCTTCCGGCGCCGCCCTTGGCGCTCTCCGCGCGCCAGGGACGGGGTGCAGCGCCGATCCGAGAAATCCGCGCGGACCTCCGAGTTTCTATGTTTATGTCATTGTTTGTCCCGTAGAGGAGCAGTTCAGCCCGCGGCGACTAGCGCGGAGGCTAGAAGGGCACTCATCGGTTTCTCTGGCCGACCTGGAACGGCGCCCTCTCTCAGTGAAACCAGCGCTGCGCCCCTCCTCCCACCCCGCCAGCTCTTCGAAGCAAGGTGGGGCAGGGAGAGGGATTGGGGTCCGAGAAAGCCACCGCAAGCTGAACATGAAGCATGAGCAGGGGCTACCTGCCCTCTGCAGGCCCGAGGAGACGCATCGAACCCCCATTGACGCTCCTGGCGGGCGCTGTGTGTATGCTACGGCGTGCATCCAGCGAGCCGCGGGCCCGCGCCGCGTGGACTCGGCGGCGATCCCAACGCGGGCGTCCCAGGTCGACTTTTGTGCCAGTGTGGCCAGGGATCTGCCGTGTCTCGGGCGATCTGCGCTGTGGGGAAGGTGCGATCGCTCCATGCTGGCTGCAGTGGAGGCCCATGCCAAGAATCAGACAGTGGCGAAGCGTCCTGGCTCGCCCATAGCCCTGCCAAACAATGTTCTAAGAACAGTTTGTGGTTTTCACGAAATGTTCTTAGAACATTTCTGGCGGATGCTGTCTCGTTTTAGCAAATCGGGCTTATGTTCTATGAACCTTGTTTTGTTATTAGAACATTTTTGGCTTCTGAGAACATTTCGTGGTAGGACTATAAGAATGCCAGGACGGTCGGTCCGTGCTCAAAAGAAATCTGCTTGCCTCCAGGGTGCCCTGGGTTTCTTGGGTTTCGATGGTTTGCTATGGAAAGCGTGACGTTCCCACACCCAAAGACAATGGACGTCCTGGGGTCTCAGGGATGGTATTATTGTAGAGGTTTCTTTTGGTCGAGCCCCTACTGTGGTCCGCGCGGTGTCAGAAACTAGCGTAGACGTCATCGCGACGCGAGCCCGCCGTAATATGCCAACGACCGCGTCGCCCCGCACCCCCGGTCGGCGCGTTCGGCGCCCCCTCCTGGCGCACCCCGTGTGTCAGGCATGGGTGCGTAGATTGGAGAGGGCTGTGGCGCTGGCTGACTTTTGCCGCTCGCGGACGTCCAGAGTTTATGCTTACGTGTGTGACGTTCTATCAAGTGCACTGCGGCTTAATTCGCGTTTTGTGTGTCCCACTAATGCCTCATCGCCGGAGCAGTCCCTTTGTCCAGCCGCCGACGTAAAAAGTGTGACGTTCTGTCCTCCTTCCGGCGATTGTGGTTGCTGGCAGCTGCATCGGCAGTGCGGCGTCGTACTTGGCGATACCGGGCGACATGGACCTGGGCCTGATTGCGGCGGCGGTGCTGACGGCCGTCGGCGCCTCGGCCGCCGCCATGATGACGGATCCCAAGCTCTCGGCGTGGGAGCTGTGGGAGGCGTACTCGGAGGACCGCTTCGGGAGCTTCGTGGAGGAGATGCGGCAGGAAAGGCCGGCGGCACGCGC
Organism: Prorocentrum cordatum; assembly: GCA_963575745.1. NCBI lineage: Eukaryota > Dinophyceae > Prorocentrales > Prorocentraceae > Prorocentrum > Prorocentrum cordatum. The sequence goes on along the minus strand of CAUYUJ010017727.1, from coordinate 264,321 downwards.
AAGGGAGCAGGGCGAGGGGGGCTGTCGTCCAGAGGCGGCTCGCCCGTCGGGGGGCAACCCTGCCGGGCAAAGGACGGTATAACAGTTATCTGATACCGTCCCTCGCCCGCCGAGTGAAGGGGAGCCGATGCCTTCTACGAGGCCCTCTGGCTTTTCTGGGCGGCCGCCGCGCTCGCCCTGCGCCGACGCGCGCGCCGCCACAGAGGCTCGACCGCGAGCGGAAGGAGTCGCGGAGAGCCTCAGGGGAACGAGCAGCGACATAAACATAACAACTCCGAGGTCCGCGCGGATTTCTCGGATCGGCGCTCGACCCCCCTTCCTGGCGCCTCCGGCGCCGCCCCTGGCGCGCTCCGCGCGCCGAGCAGGGGGGTCGAGCGCGGATCCGAGAAATCCGCGCGGACCTCCGAGTTGTTCTGCTTATGTACGTCGTTGCTCGTTCCCCCGAGCCTCGCGGCGGGCCGCCCCGCGCGAGCCGCAGGATGCCGCGGCCCCCGCGGTGTGATGCGGTCTTCCGCCCGCGCCCACAGAGGCGGCCTGCCGGCTCGCCGCCGCCCGCTCTCCGCCCCGACTGGCCAGGTCGTCGCCGTCGTCGTCGTCGTCGCCGTCGTCGTCGCCGTCGTCGCCGTCGTCGCCGTCGTCGTCGCCGTCGTCGTCGCCGTCGTCGTCGCCGCCGTCGTCGTCGGCGCCGTCGTCGTCGCCGTCGTCGTCGCCGCCGTCGTCGTCGGCGCCGTCGTCGTCGTCGTCGGCGCCGTCGCCGTCGCCGTCGTCGTGCACGCCGCCACGGGAAGGCGCGGGCGCGAGCTGGCGCGGGGGGCGGCGCCGCGGAGGCTGCAGGAGGTCGCGACTCTCGCGGCGTTATGCGGCCGACTGCCACGCGCCCGCCGCGGCGGCCCGCCCGCGGCCCCGACTGGCCCGCTGACGCGCGGGCGTCGGGGAGATGGGCGTGCAGCCCCGGTCGGGGCCATCATCATCACCACCGTCATCATCATTACCACCATCGCTGTCACGATCATCGTTGTCAGCATCGTCATCATATCCACCACCATTTTTCATCATCATCATCATCATCATCATCATCATCATCATCATCATCATCATCATCATCACCTTCATCCTCCTCCTCCTCCTCATCATCACCGTCATCATACATGCAGCATCGTCATCAGCATCATCATCTTCGTTTTCATAACCTGCATCATCATCGTCGTCGTCATCATACATCATGCATCATTTATCATAATCATTATCCGTCGCCGTGTTGGCTCAATATGCCCGGTTTTCACGAGCAGAGGTTGGACGACGCTGGTCCGCATTCAGGTTTCAAAAAGATGTCATATCCAAGTCCAGGTCCGCTCCAGGCACTTCATTCCCAAGTTCTGGTCCCCCTGAGGCACTTCCATTTTCAAGACCTGGTCGGCCCCAGGCATTGTCAGTAGCGTGCATGCTGCTGCTACACCGGGCGCTGCTGCTCCACCTGGCAGCAGCGCTCGGTTCGGGAGGCTTCTCGGGCGTGGCGTGCGACAGCGACCTCTGCCGCCAGCACCCTGCTCAATGTCCTCTTCGAGCTCGCTTCCCCCTTCCACGGGAGAGAGTAGAGGATCTCGCCGCGGAGGCCACGGCGGCCAGCGCCGTGACCGAGATGCACACCCGGGAGAACTTTCGGGACCAACTCCATGGCACTGGTGACCCATGGGCAGCTCTGGTGTTTCGCGTCGGCGTCGGCAAGAGCAAGCAGGAGGCACCGCCACTTCCCCACCATCTGGCCGTACCGTGTCAAGTACCCGACCCGCAGCTAGAGCTGGAGCCCTCGCCGCTCCAGCCAGAAGCGAACGATTCCACTCCATCCCGCCAGCTCTGCATGAACCCATGAAGCGGATGCAGATGCCCCCCATGGACCAGGAAACTTGAGATCCCCCATCCGAGCCCGAGCTGTTTCCCACGTCTCCTCCCCAACAGTTCGAGCAGCACCTGGAGGTTGATGAGCACCTCCACGGCACCATGCAGCGGCCCCTCCTGGACCACCTGCACCTCGTCCACCACGGCCACCTGGTCCACACTTACCTGGCCCCAGAGATCTGGCGCCTTCGCCTTCGCAACCACGACCACCAGTCTCTCACGGGAGAGGGCCCGGCCGAGCATGGGCCTCCCCCTCGCGGAGGCCGTGCTCGCTTCCTGACAAGTGCAGGGCGCCGCTCAGACTACCCGCAGGAACGCTCTCCTCGCAGGAGGGGAAGGAGCCCACACAGAGACAATTCATCGTCGACTGCCAGGGGAATAGGGGAAAATAAGGGAAGCGGGGGGAGACGAAACCCCGGAGAACATGGGAACATATGAGGAATCCTGGTATCTGTGTCTACTCCTTTGCGTGCCCCTGGGGCCCTTGACCCTCCTCGTCCTCGCCCTCCCCGGTAGTACGGCCCCTGCTCCCCTCGGCGGCCGTCAGACAGAGGACGGCGCAGGGCGACGCTCGGCTCGAGAGGGCGTGCCCCGCGGCGCTGCGCGCCCCGCTGCCCCCGCTGGCAGCCCTCGCCTGGGCCACCGCACGCACGCCCGCACGCCGGCCGACCAGCCATGGCCCGCGCCCTGCGGCCGTGCCTGCTCGGCGCGGCGGCGGCGCTCCTCGCGCCCGCGGGGGCGGCGCCCGGCGAGGCGTGCCTGGCCGACGGCGCCGGCGACGAGATCAGCGCCCTGCAGGTGCGCGGGCTCGACGTGCGCTCCGCCAGCGGCTGGGCGCCGCCCCAGGCCATGGTGACCCTGCAGGTCGTCGGCCACGCGCCGCGGGGGGTGGGGGGGAGGGGGGGGGGCTTCTTGGAATCGGGGGTGGACAGAACCCCCAACAGTGACACGTCGATGAGTGAATGGTCCGTTCTCGGTTGTCGAGAGGGCGCCGTGGCCGTTATTTGATCGCTTCGCTCATTTCGCCGGCCCATTATGCGTAATCGCTGGGGTTTGGCTGCGCGTCCGTGAGCCATGCTGCGCTGATGGGGGGGACGTTGTTTTCGGTGGTGGGTGCACCAGTCCGGTGTAGTTGGTTCGACGTTTGCAGCTGTCAGTGGTTTGTGGCGCCATCGTCTGCTCTCATGGGGCTCGCGGTTGGCAGTATTTCTGGAGCCTCCTGGGGCCTGTTGGGGGCCTCTTGGGGCCTGTTGGGGGCCTCTTGGGGCCTCTCGGGGGCCTCTTGGGGGCGTTATGAGGTCTCCTGGGGACGTCTTGCGGCTTAGAGCGCGAAATGTCCGTTCCGGTCCCCCGACGGGGCCCAGTCTTGGAGCCGTCTTGGGGGCATCTTGGGCCATCTTGGAGGTTTCTGGGGGTCTCTTAGGGCCCTCTGGGGTCGTTTCGGAACGGTCTTGAACCCTCGTAGGCCGTATTGGGGCGATATTGAGAACTTTATGGGCCGTCTTGGAGCGCTAGTAAGCCGAAGAGGCGAGAACGCCCAAATCCTCAAAAAAACAATGAAAATCATAAATTTTGGCTTGTTGGGGGCCTCTTGGAAGGTCTCGTGGACGCATCTTGGGGCGTCTTGGGAGCATCTTGGGCCGTCTTGAGGCCTCTTGAAGGCGTTATGAGGTCTCCTGGGGACGTCTTGCGGCTTAGAGCGCGAAATGTCCGTTCCGGTCCCCCGTCGGGGCCTGGTCTTGGAGCCGTCTTGGGGGCATCTTGGGCCATCTTGGAGGTTTCTGGGGGTCTCTTAGGGCCCTCTGGGGTCGTTTCGGAACGGTCTTGAACCCTCGTAGGCCGTATTGGGGCGATATTGAGAACTTTATGGGCCGTCTTGGAGCGCTTGTAAGCCGAAGAGGCGAGAACGCCCAAATCCTCAAAAAAGCAATGAAAATCATCAATTTTGGCTTGTGGGGGGGCCTCCTGGGAGGTCTCGTGGACGCATCTTGGGGCGTCTTGGGAGCATCTTGGGCCGTCTTGAGGCCATCTGGGCCGTCTTGGGGCGCTCTTGGCAGGCTTCTGGGCCTGCCACATATTTGGCGTCTCCTTGGAGCGCTCCTGGAGCGCTCCAGAGGCTTCCAGGGCCGCGCCCAGGAAGTCCGGCATCTCTGAACCCCACCCTCCCGGGGACTTGCCAGATTTTTTTGTCGCCCGGGGACTCCTAGGGGCCGCCCCGCGCGCGCGAACTAAAAATACTGTTTACCTGTTACCGGAGATCTTAGCACGCCCTGGCCCGTTGGGCCGGCGAATTTTCCAGGCTTGCGCCCGCCAGGTTTGGGCCTCAGGTCGTTTTCACTAAACCACGCTTTTACTAAAGGGGGGCCTGTCCGTCCCCGATAGAAGCACCCCTGCTTCTTAGAAGGCGCGGGCCTTTTCTGTGGAT
>CAUYUJ010017727.1:247500-255000 GCA_963575745.1 Prorocentrum cordatum | reverse complement strand
AGCAGCGCTTTGAGCACCCTGGGGGCCCGCCCCCGAGCCAGGGGAAGCCGCGCGACCGCTCCAGTCTTCGACGTCAGGAGGAACCTCACGATGCTAGCTACTTCTGCGACGCTTACTTTGCGAATGTCACGTCTTGGGGTGACGAGACCTTCAGTCATTTCAACGGGCCAGAAGGCAGCCGGAGTCGTTGTGTTCGTGGGGACACTTACTTACTACCAGGCTCATTCAGAGCGTGAAAAGGATGGATGGCCAAACTTGGATGGGAAACCGTTGCGGCGCCTGCTCTTTGCGCGGCAGGGAGTGGGCAGCTAGGCCACGGTGGCATCGCGATTCTGCTTCGCAAGCAGCTTCGGCGTGACCCACTCACCTTTTAAGCACTGTTGGACACCAAGGTCTAAGTCAGGTCAGTCAATGGTGTGCTACCATGGTTCGCATGCAGCGTGTCGGTATCATATGTGTCGCAGTGTATTGGGCTCCGCGCATCGGCATCTCAGGCTCGAATTCCCAGATCCTGGAGGAGGCGGGCAACTACTTCAAATTTCATGGGCGACCCTGGATGATTATCTCAGGGATTGGAACAACGTTATTTCAGAGATGCAGCAGCCGAGGCTTCCAGCTTCCGTGCGAGGTCGTTGGGAGGGTCCTACTGAGGCTGCATTTGGTGGCCATCGGCTGTTAGATTTCTGTCTTACCAGTCACGAATTGCACAACAAGGTGGGTTTATCATGGGGCCCAGAAGGTCCGCGGGGAGCCCCTCGTTCAGGCATGCGGCTGCGCCTGAGGACAGGCGAGCTCGCAGTTCCCAAGCGGGTTACCAGCCCGTGCCTCACGATCGACATGACCATCCCAGGACCAGGTCTGCCTTGCGACTGGCACTCGGTCAGAGTTGAGCAGGTGGTCGAGTACGGCTTTGCCAAGAGGCTAGAGCTGGAGAGGGGTGGGACAGCGGCAGGGCATTGCAGTGCGAGGCCAATGATGGCCTTGGCTGAGCAGCACATGGCCTTCGCACTGGCGGCGGAGAGCTGCTGCGCCCACCGCGACGTCGAGACCGACTTCGGCGGCGGCGAGTATCATCGAGGCTGGGCAGTCCAGACCATAGAGGCCCTCATCGTCCCCGCAACGGCGATAGGCTGGCAGGCAGAATACCGTGGTCGAAGTGCATGGGCATGGGCCACCCTGCACGCGCGAGTCGCAGACTGGCTTCACCTCCGAGAGAAACTGAAGGATCACGTGGAGATCGAGCTAACGTAGCAAGTTGTAGGATCTTGCCTCAGCAGAGTGTTTTTGGTTTGCCCAGGCTTCTTTCTCGCGGGAGAGAGGAGCGCGCCTTTTGGCTCGTCAGTGACGCCGCCACTTTTAAGCAGGTAGAACGATGCAAGAGGGAGCTCAGAAACCTCGGTCGCACGGTTAAGAACATCGGGCTCCATCTTGCGCGCAGCAGTCAGAGATGGTCCAAATATTGGATTCGCACGTCTCTGTCCAAAGGCGCTGGCGCGTTCCATGCCTGAGCCAAGACATGGGGCGAGGAAGCTCCTGACCTCGCTCCTGAGAAGCGTCCAGACAGCAGCGCCCTTCGGGAGCCCATCGATGCCATTGACCATGCGGCAGTTGTTTGGGAGTCTCGTCGGCGCCCTAAAGAGCGCGAAGGCTCCGAGGGCTGGTGGTGGGCTTTTGCTTTGGAGGCCAGTAGAGAGCCCCGTGAGGAACTCTCCTTGCAGCAGCTCCTGAAGGCCCTCAAGTCTGCTAACGGCGTCACGGGCGTTGGAGCTGTTCGGCAGAAAGCAAGTGGCGAAGGCTTTCCAGAGAAGGTCTGGAAGAGATCTTCTCAGTGTACCCAGGCGAACCGAGGATGCTGGAACCTGGCCACCTCGAGTCTTTCTCAACCTAGTCCAGTTAATACAGCAGAGTCCAGTGGCCGATCGACCATCACCCTGACGCAGGGATTCTATCGGACGTGGGGGAGGGCTGGGAGGTGGGGGGGGCGCCGACTGGAGTGCCCAGCGAACCCAGCACTGGTGCAAAGTGGTGAGAGGCAACTTTGCGCTCCGAGCTGCGCTTATCCACGAGTGCAAGCTAGAGATGGCCACGGCCCAGGGGTTGCCCTGTGCTGAGATTCCCTGGGGCGTCGACAAGTTTCATGACCGTGTTCGGCTCTTCCAGGTGGCCAATGTGTCCAAAGGGGTCGGCTATCCCCTACCATCGCTTGCGCTTGGCTTAGCAATCCACCGTGGGCCAAGGTGGCTCAGAGCCGACTCTCTCTCTCTCTCTCTCTCTCTCTCTCTCTCTCTCTCTCTCTCTCTCTCTCTCTCTCTCTCTCTCTCTCTCTCTCTCTCTCTCTCTCTCTCTCTCTCTCTCTCTCTTCTTCTCTCCTCTCTCTCCTCTCTCTCTCTCTCTCTCTCTCTCTCTCTCTCTCTCTCTCTCTCTCTCTCTCTTTCCCTCTCTCTCTCTCTCTCTCCCTCTCTCTCTCTATCTCTCCCTCTCCCCCCTCTCTCTCTCTCTCTCTCTCTCTCTCCTCTCTCTCTCTCTTTTTTCTTTCTCTCTCTCTCTCTCTTCTCTTTCTCTCTCTCTCTCCCTCTCTCTCTCTCTCGCTATCCCTCCTTCTCCTCTCTCTCTCTCTCTCTCTCTCTCTCTCTCTCTCTCTCTCTCTCCGGCAAGTTTCAGAGTCGATGCGCGCAGACTGCGGGCCCCTAGATCTGTCCACGTGGGCGGGCGACATGGGGCGCGCCGAGATCTGGCGGGGGGCCGACGTCGTTTCTCGCGCTAAGACGGAAGCGATTGCGTTGGTTACCAGTCTCAGCAACGCAGGCTTCAAAGCTTCCAGCAAATCTGCGCTCATCTCCTTCCCTCCCCGCCTCGCCAAAGAGATCTCCTGGGCCTTTGCAGATGCTGGGGCGCCCCTCGCGCGCCCCAGACAGGTCAGGGATTCCGGCGTCGATAGCCACGCGGCCAGGCGAGCGACTGCAGCGGTCCAGAGCCGCATCGAGAAAAGTCAAACGCGGGCCGTGCAGGTTTTTCAAAATCAGTCAAGGCTGCCCCCCCAGGCTCGCGTTCTGGCCAGGACGGGGTACCGACCAGCTGTTACCTATGGGGAGATGGCCCAAAGCCTCAGCCCAGTACGCTTTTCAAGCTTCGGAGCTCGGTTGCTGCCCTCACTAGTTGTTAGAAGCCAGGGGGATGCCCGACCACTTGCGTGAGACTAGACCTAGAAGAAAAAATGATCCCATGATCCAGGAGAGAGAATGCAGGTTTTCACATCTTGAACGGAGACGTTGCCCCACTTGCCCGACCGCGCGCGTGCCACCGAAATCCTCGGGCGGAAGAAGGTCGCCCATTTGCAGGCCGATGTCAGACACTGGGCTCGAGTGAAAGGTCTGGTCGGCACTGTCGTCGCCTGTCTTTTAGACCTCCATTGGGAGCCCCTTGGGCCAGTCGCTTGGATGACCCTCAGGGGAGAAACTCTAAATCTGCTCGAGCTTGATAGAGAGCACCCGCTGAACTTTGAAGTCAAGCAAGCGTTGGATCACGAATGTTGGATGCGCGCTGCCAGCTTTCACGCGCATGGCGAAGGCGCGCAAGGCGGGTCTGATTGCTGCGTTTTGAAACGACACCTGAATATCCTCAGGCGTCGGAAGGAATATGACAAAGCAGGTGTCCTAGGACTGGCGGCCACGGGTGCGCGGTGGCCAGCAGCGATGCGTTTTGTCAGTGGAAGCCGCGGGAAGAGCAAGATGGGCCCTTCCTGCTCTGCCAACTCTCCTGCTGGCGAAGCCCCCCCTGTTGCTGCTGCTGCCTCCACCTCTCAAGACCTCCCCAGGCCCCCGCAGGGTCTTCACTCTTCAGGAGGGGCCCCCTTCGGAGGTGGATGATTTCAGGCCTGACGGGGAGGCCGACCAGGCCCTGCTCCACAGCGCCCCGCCCAGCGTGGAGGCATGGAGTTTTCGCGCGTGTCCCAGGTGCAACGAGTTTGAAGAAACGCTCTTCCACCGTATCTGGGGACGCCGTTGTAATCGCGTGCTCCCCGTTGAAGGTTTGCGCCCAGATCTCCGGGCCGAGGCGCGCGAGGGGTGCCAAGATGAACCGTGCTTCTGGCTTCGCGGGCTCGCGCCTCTGGCCCAGACCTTTAACATTCGGCATTTGGAGATCCGAGATCCAGAGTATTGAGAAGCTCCCTTCCTCGCTGCAAGGAGATTAGTGCCGTCTCCCTCCAGGGGCCTACATCGGAGGCGACGGGTCTGGAGGCCCTTACTCGTCCGACCCTGGGCCCCAAACGGCTCCCTTGTCTGAGTTGTGGGCGCGTTTTCGCGTGGCCCAGCTGACGGAAGGGGACCTCATTTTATAGGCGCGATGATTCGGTGGTCTGCGGGACTAATTCTTCCCCTCGCTACCACCATTCTGAGAAGTCTACATTTTGGGATTTGTTTTGACAAGAGTGCGAGGGTCGTCGTATTCGTGCTGTCAAGATCAAGTATCATGAGGCTGCGTCAGATGCAGTTTCAGTCATCCAAAGCCGTTTTGAGTTTTGGGCGGCCAACTCTGCGGCGGATAAATTTGCGGAGGGAGCGGCCAGGGACGCCCAAGTCCTTGGCTGGGCGATTGCAGAAGTATGTTTTGTAGATTCGCTCAGCATGCGAGTCCAGGAGCATATCCGAACCATCTCACACCTTACTGCTATGAATTATGTTCAAATGTATGGCGCCAGCAGTGCCGAGGGTAGGATGCGTGAAGGCAAGAGACGGAAACTTGCCAAGCGCGAGGCCCTCGCTGAGCTCGCGTCGTCCACCTCGCATTGTCTCGTTGAGATTCCAAGCAGCAGATGTTTGAATTGTTCCGAATGCCTCGCTTCTCCGGCGGGGACAGCGGAGAATTGGCTCCGCTCCGAGTGCCCAGGACCCCCTGCTCGCATTCACCCGGCACACCGTCGCCCCCAGAGATTTCGAGGGATGTTCTGGCGCCGTGACTGTGGGAGTTATGCTGCCACGACCTTTAACAAACTCCCCAAACCATGTCCCGAGAAGGTCTCGGAACATGGGGTCAAGTATTCAACGCGCTGGAAGAAGGGAGACTCCCCGAGGGACATCAAGGCCTGGCCCGACCCTGAATCCCAGTTGGAGCCGCCCCCCCCAGCAGCGTTTTCCTAGTTTTGGGGAGGGGGCCCTGTCGCGGCTCACTGGCTGGGGGGATCGTAATCTGAGGGGCCCCCTCCAACTGTTAACGTAGGGGCTCCGCAATGTGGACACCGCCCTCTCGTTAGGAAAGTGGCGAGAGGAGGAGGAGGAGGAGGAGGGGAGAGGAGGAGAGGAGGAGGAGGAACGGCGTGGAAGAGGAGGAGGAGGAGACGAGGAGGAGAGGAAGAGAGTTGGGCGAAGAGGAGGAGGAGAAGGAGGAGGAGAGGAGGACGATGAGGAGGAGGAGGAGGAGGAGAGGAGGAGGAGGAGGGAGGAGGAGGAGAGGAGGAGAGAGAGAGGAGGAGGAGGAGGAGGAGGTGGGAGGAGGAGAGGAGGAGAGGGAGAGGAGGAGAAAGAGAGGAGTGAGGAGAAGGAGGAGGAGGAGGAGGAGGAGGAGGAGGAGGAGGAGGAGGAGGAGGAGGAGGAGGAGAGGGGAGGAGGAGGAGGAGGAGGAGAGGAGGAGGAGGAGGAGGAGGAGGGAGGAGGAGGAGAGGAGGGAGGAGAGGAGGAGGAGGAGAGGGGGGGAGGAGCAAGAGGAGGAGGAGGGGGAGGAGGAGGAGGAGGAGGAGGAGGAGGAGGAGGAGAAAGAGGAGGAGAAAGATGAGGAGAAAGAGGAGGAGGAGGAGCAGGAGGAGGAGGAGGAGGACCTCAAAGATCTGGCCCAGAGCTGGCGCGTGGAGGTTTGATGGTGGAGTGGGCAGCGCGAGCGCACGAATGCGCAAGCGTGCGTCACGCCGGGCGGCGGGCGAGTCCGGGAGACCTTCGAGGTGCGGGGTGGCGCCTGTCATCTTAAGTCGCGTCGCATCCTGGGCCAAGCAGAGGGCCAAGGCATCAGCGGGAGGGCGAGGAGGAGGACGACGACGATCAGGCTGGGGAGGAGGACGGGTAGAAACAAGACTAGAGCGAGGACGGAGTGTGGGCATTCGAATGCGTGCGGGGCTACGCCCGATCAGAGCTCGCCGTTTGGGCTGGCGGTGGGGCCTGAGCGGCGAGCTGTCTTGTGATCTTTAGGCTTACGCCACACCGCCGACCCCTTGTTTTTTTTGGAGGCAATCTTGGACGTCTTGGGGGCGTCATGGCCCGACTTTATCCCCCGCATTCGTATCGTCGTCGTCTTTGCTCCTCCTCCCAGTAGTCGGCCCATCCCGCCACCGTGCCTGAGTTGTGGTTCAGAGGCCTCTCAGATATTCGTTGGGATCTCGTGAGAAGCCTCTCGGGGGCCTGCTGGAGGCAGTTTGGAGGCACCTGGGGAGCTGTTTTGGGGCTTATTGTGGCCTTTTTTGGGCCTCTTGGGGGGCTCTTGGGGCCTCTTGGGGGTCTCTTGGGGCCTCCTGGGGGCCTTTTGGGGCGGAAAGCTTGTTTTTTCGCTTCGTGGTCTCCCTCTTGGGCCCCTCTTGGGCTGGCCTTTGGGCTCTCTTGGGGCCTTCTTGGGCTGTCTTGAGGCTCTTTTGGGCCGTCTTGGGGTCCTCTTGGGCCGTCTTAGGCCTGCTTGGGCCGTCTTGGAGGCCTCTTGGGCCGTCTTGGGGCGGTCTTGGGGGCCTCTTGGGCCGTCTTCGAGCGTCGGAAGCCCGAAAAGGTGAGAAAGCCAACAACATTGAAAAAAACAATGAGAATCAACGATTCTCGCCTTTTGGGGCCTCTTGGGAGGCCTCTTGGAAGCCTCTTGGGGCGTCTTGGAGGCATCTTGGGGCGTCTGGAAGCTATTTTGAGCGTCTTCGAACAATTTTTCGGCGTTTTGGGGCCTCTTTGTGGCTTCTTGGGCGCCTCTTGGAACGTCTTGGGGGCCTCTTGGGGGGTTCTTGGGGCCTCTTTGGGGCCTCTTGGGGCCTCCTGGGGGCCTCTTGGGGCGTAAGGCTGGGTTTTCCGGTGCGTGGTCTCTCTCTGGAGCCCCTCTTGGGCCCGTCTCCGGGAGGTTCTTGGGCCGTCTTGGGCGGCTCTTGGGCCGTCTGGGGGCTCTCTTGGGCCGCCTTGGGCGGCTCTTGGGCCGTCTGGGGGCTCTCTTGGGCCGTCTTGGGGGCGTCGTGGAGGCCTCTTGTGCCGTCTTGGGGCAGTCTTGGGAGCTTCTTGGGCTGTCTTGGAGCGTCGGAAGGCCGAAAAGGCGAAAATGACGAACACATCGAAAAAAAACACATGAAAATCAACGATTTTGGCCTCTTGGGGCGCTCCTCGGGGGCCTCTTGGAGGTCTCTTGGGGCGTCTTGGAGGTCTCTTCGGGCGTCTTGGAGCCCTCGTGGGGCGTCTTGGAAGCCTCTTGGGGCCTCTTGGGCGCTTCTTAGGGCGCCTAGGCGGTCTCTTGGGGCGTCTGGGGGCCTCTTGGAACGTCTGGGAGGCCTCT